>SJYW01021944.1:0-87840 GCA_006410735.1 Raphicerus campestris | reverse complement strand
CCTTTTATGTCTTTTTGTTCACTAATTGCTCTGGCTAGCCCGTCTATGTTTAATGAAAGTGTCACAAGTGGGCATCGTTGTTTGTTCCTGATCTCAGAAGAAGAACGTTGTTTCCTACCATTGAGCATGATGCTAGCTGTGGGCTTGTCATATATGACCTTTCTTATATTGAGAAACATTCTCTCTGTGCCCAGTTTGTTGACAGTTTTTATTATGAGTGGATTTTTAATTTTGTTCAGTGCTTTTCATGGATCAGTTGAGATGATCATACAGCTTTTAACTTTCATTTTATGTGGTGTATCATATTCATCTCCTTTGACTGTTGTTGAAGTAGTGTGCTTCTGGACACATCTTGCCTGTTCTACATATCTGTTTATAATTTTATATATTTGAATGAAACCCTTCACATACATGGATGCCAGGTGCACATAATTATAATAATACTTGGCAAGGTTAAAGAGGCAGCCAGAGAAGCCCTGATCCTCAGAAAGTTGTGGAGTTGTTGGTTCAGAGAACGCATTTCCTTTAGGAGCAAATCAGATGGATAACAACAAAGGAATTTACTCAATATATATCATTAAAATAAATTCACCTTGGGAGGCTGAGAGTAGTTGATAAAGTCATGCTCTCATGTTCTGTTTCCAAACTTGAGTCAGTTTTTCAACCCAGAAACCACTGACTGAAGAAATGAACTGAACAAGACACCAGTCCTGTTCCCAGGAGAAGGACCCTGCGACACATGTTAAGTACACGTGGTAATGATTCCCCTAGCCCTTCCCCAAAGGGATTTACCTCGAGATACTTGAGTAATTGCACTGGGGATAAAGGTAAGAAAAGCCAAATATTTATTGGACACAGGGCCTGAATTGACATTGATACCTGGGATCCAGAGTACCTCGTATAATGCGGGGATGTGCCAACCAGCTGATAAATGGAGTCCTGGTTTGGCTCACAGTGGGTCAGCTCAGCAATGTNACACCAGTCCTGTTCCCAGGAGAAGGACCCTGCGACACATGTTAAGTACACGTGGTAATGATTCCCCTAGCCCTTCCCCAATAGGATTTACCTCGAGGTACTTGAGTAATTGCACTGGGGATAAAGGTAAGAATAGCCAAATATTTATGGACACATGGCCTGAATTGACATTGATACCTGGGATCCAGAGTACCTCGTATAATACGGGGATGTGCCAACCAGCTAATAAATGGAGTCCTGGTTTGGCTCGCAGTGGGTCAGCTCAGCAATGCCTTTTGTTTAGCCTCTGAATATTTTTTTAGAGAATACTCAGTACTTCATAAAATCCCTCACATTTTGTCCCTGACCTATAGTATATAAGAATCATTATAATGGAGGAGACAAGAAAAAAAAACAAAACCAAGTATGTAGGAATTTCCAAAACTGCCTCTATCACTCAGGCAAATAATAAATCAAAAATGATATCTTACCATGGGGTAGTGGTGGAAGGGGTGGTGGTGATGGAGGAACTATACCTAAAGGCTAATTGAGTCCCGTCATCTGGGTTGAGAAAGACAACCATAGTCTACAACTGCACTAAGTCACAGTCTCAGCTGCAGTTGAAACGCCACCTGTGGCATCCTTTCCATTGCAAATGAACATAGTCTCGAGTGCCTGGTGGACAGACATTGGTTAGGTGGATGCACAANGTGGTGGAAGGGGTGGTGGTGATGGAGGAACTATACCTAAAGGCTAATTGAGTCCCGTCATCTGGGTTGAGAAAGACAACCGTAGTCTACAACTGCACTAAGTCACAGGCTCAGCTGCAGTTGAAATGCCACCTGTGGCATCCTTTCCATTGCAAATGAACATAGTCTCGAGTCCCTGGTGGGCAGACATTGGTTAGGTGGATGCACAATTTCCACCCCTGTTAGGAAAGTAAAAGATCAGAAACTGTGTGTATTCACAGGGAAAAGATTATAGGATACCTTTGTGATCTTACCTCAGCTGTTTAAACTTTCTTGTCCTTTGTCATCCTATAATTTGAAGAGGATGCCACAGAGAATGTCACTTTAATACATTATATCAATGATAATGTATTTATTAGACCCTATGAGCAAGAAGTTGCTAGCACATTGGACACTTTGATGAGACACACATGCTCCCTAAAGAGTAGGAGAGAGATCCTAGGAGAGATACCCTAAGATTAAGGGGCATTCTCACATCAGTAACATTTTTAGAGTTCCATTGGTCAGAGGGATTCCAGGATGTGGCTTCCAAAGTAAAGGACAAACGATTGCACACTGAACTTCCCAAACATGAAGAAGGAAGCATGATGTCTAGCAGGCCTCTTCAGATCTTAGAGGCAGTATATTCCCACTGGAATATATTTAGGTACTTGCACACAATGGCATGAAAAGGTGCCAGCTGTGAGCAGAAAAGGGCTCTGCAGTTATATAGCCTGGCAGGTTCAAAGGTTCTAGAGACTTCAATTGAAGGAAAGCTGGAGTTTATGGCAAGCTCCAATAGGAAATCACAGCTGAGGCCTTGGGTTTTAGAGTAAGGCCATGCCATCTTCAGTGGAGAATTACATATTGAATGAAAAATGAAAATAGTTCATTTTACGAGATGCTATATGAGAGACGAAGTACCTGAGCATGGGGCAAAATCTTCATGTGATTACAACTGGCGCTCTTGAGTTGGGATTCTTTCAGACCCATCGAGTCATAACTTGAAGCAGGTGTGCAGTAATCCATGGTAAGATGGGACTGGTCCATCCAGGGTTGAGCAAGGAGCTGCACCTGAGGACTTGTGGGAATTGCATGAGCAGGCAGCATGGACCCCATGCCATCCATCACTGCTGTATCTCTCTCAGGTCACATCTACAGGTGTATGGGCCATCCTTTATGACCAGTTGTAGAAAGGAGGAAAAACCCAGACTTGGTTCATGGACTGCTTCTGTGGGTGCAAGCTGAAAATAGATGGCATTTAAAGTCAAACACAGGAAAAATCTTTCCAATGGGCAGAGATTCAAGCAGTGACCTAGTCTACCCCTGTGTGTGGAAAGAGAAATGGCATGAGTTTAGAATATATGTGGACTCTGGGGCAGTGAAAAATGATTTGATTGGCTATTAAGGGGTTTGTGGAGACAAAGATTGGAAGATCAAGTGAAAGAGGTAGAGGCATGTGGCATATGGGAGTGGGCATGAAGTGTGAGCATCTTCATATCACACGTTAATATCACCCCAGTGCTAGCACAGTGGGTTTATGAGCAGAAGGGCTGTTGGGCCAGGGATGAAAGCCACGACTGGGCTCAGTAATATGGACTTCTATTCATTTAAGTTGATCTAGTGTTTCTGCTTCAGCTTGAAGTTCAACTTGTCAGAAACAGACTAACAGTGAGCTCCTGCTACAGCACCTTGAAGAGACCAAGCTGGCACTTGATGGCAACTTGATTGCACTAGACACAGTAGCAGATGTATTCCAGGTATGAATTTGTCTTTCTTGCTCACACCATCGCAATTTGAGGATTTGATTTATTGGCATGGCATCTTACATACTTTCATGTTACAGTAGGGGACTGACTTTATAGCTGAGGTATGGTAGGGAGCCCATAGTCAGGTCGTCTGTGGTCTTGATTCATAACCAATCACCAGAAGCTTCCCCAGTGATAAGAATATTGGAATGGCCTGTTAAAGGCATATGTGCTGTTTCTTCAGTCGTGTCCGACTCTTTGGCAGCCCTGTGGACTGTAGCCCACCAGGCTCCTCTGTCCATGGGATTCTCCAGGCAAGGACATTGGAGTGGATTGCCATTTCCTCCTCCAGGGGATCCTCCCATCCCGGGGATTGAACCCACGTCTCCTGCATTGGCAGGCAGATTCTTTACTGCTGAACCACCCAGGAAGCCTGTTAAAGGCACAGCTGTAGCATTAGCTTAGCAGTGTGGAGGTGGTATTTTTGAGGATGGGACATCATCTAGGATATAGCATATACTTTGAGTTCAAAAGATTTATATGGTGCTATGTCTCTGATAAAAGAATACATGGGTGTGGGAACCAACAGGCAGAAGCAGGAGTGGCCCTACTTGCCAGTGTTCCTCTTGGAATTTGTGCTTCGCATCTGAGTACTTCCTGTTGAGTTATAAGCTGCAGTTATCACTTAGCCCTTTTGGGTTCCTTATATCAAGAGACCAGCAGACAAGGAGGCACCGTCCCGGTAGGAGTAATTGACCCTGACGCCTCTTCAATAAAGAACATGCACCCCTGCTGGTGGGAGTACAGGAGTAGACACTGTCAGCTCTTTCAGGAATTCCCAGCTGCAGAACCTCCTTGGTTATTGAACATTTACTGATTTACCAGTCAGCTTCACCTAGGAACCCTAAAGATTCCTGTGGGGTCAGTTATGTCCAAAGGCACTCCTTAGAAAACCACCTGTATGCTAGAGTTTACTTCCTATGGGAACCCAACCTGTGACAAGTTGCCTTTAAGGCTCTCAGCTTTTATAGTTTAAATATACTAATACAGAGAAGAGTATAGGATTACTATTAGGGGCAACTAATATGGTCTCTGGGGAGCCTCAAAGAGTTATTGGGGAAAAAAAAATTTAGCCCTTCAAACATGTTAACAATGAGAACAAACTTTTTGAAATAAGAGCATTCTGAAAATGGGTATTTGTCCACTGTTATGTGAGTTCACTAGTGAAAACATGTCTTTGTAAAAACCCTCATACTTAACAAATAGAATTTTCTATCCTGTTTACCAATTTTTATTAACTGTCTACTGGTGCTGAAATTTTCCTTATGTTGAATTTCTCTAAATTATTGAATTGCCTACTGATCAAAGGCAGTCTTCATGTTTCAAAACTTACTTACAATTAATTCATTGTCACCCCTTTTCTCACTTCTTGATACCAAATTAGGGATTTTTAAAAACTACTATTTTCTACAAAGTATTTGTGCTAGGTCTTAGTTGTGGGATTTGGGATCCTTAGTTGCAGCATGTGAGATCTAGTTCCCTGACCAGGGATGGAACCCAGGACCCCTGCATTGGTGTATGGAGTCTCAGCCACCAGACCACCAGGAAAAGTCCCCCAAACTAGGAATGAAAGAATTTTGGAAGAAAGTATTTCCAAAGGTAAGAAAAAAATTATTTCATAAGCTAGCCTGGTTTTTTTCCTCATAGCTTCTAATGAGCTACAAATAACTCCTCAGTGCTAGCACCCCAACATGGTCCNTCCCGGTAGGAGTAATTGACCCTGACGCCTCTTCAATAAAGAACATGCACCCCTGCTGGTGGGAGTACAGGAGTAGACACTGTCAGCTCTTTCAGGAATTCCCAGCTGCAGAACCTCCTTGGTTATTGAACATTTACTGATTTACCAGTCAGCTTCACCTAGGAACCCTAAAGATTCCTGTGGGGTCAGTTATGTCCAAAGGCACTCCTTAGAAAACCACCTGTATGCTAGAGTTTACTTCCTATGGGAACCCAACCTGTGACAAGTTGCCTTTAAGGCTCTCAGCTTTTATAGTTTAAATATACTAATACAGAGAAGAGTATAGGATTACTATTAGGGGCAACTAATATGGTCTCTGGGGAGCCTCAAAGAGTTATTGGGGAAAAAAAAATTTAGCCCTTCAAACATGTTAACAATGAGAACAAACTTTTTGAAATAAGAGCATTCTGAAAATGGGTATTTGTCCACTGTTATGTGAGTTCACTAGTGAAAACATGTCTTTGTAAAAACCCTCATACTTAACAAATAGAATTTTCTATCCTGTTTACCAATTTTTATTAACTGTCTACTGGTGCTGAAATTTTCCTTATGTTGAATTTCTCTAAATTATTGAATTGCCTACTGATCAAAGGCAGTCTTCATGTTTCAAAACTTACTTACAATTAATTCATTGTCACCCCTTTTCTCACTTCTTGATACCAAATTAGGGATTTTTAAAAACTACTATTTTCTACAAAGTATTTGTGCTAGGTCTTAGTTGTGGGATTTGGGATCCTTAGTTGCAGCATGTGAGATCTAGTTCCCTGACCAGGGATGGAACCCAGGACCCCTGCATTGGTGTATGGAGTCTCAGCCACCAGACCACCAGGAAAAGTCCCCCAAACTAGGAATGAAAGAATTTTGGAAGAAAGTATTTCCAAAGGTAAGAAAAATTATTTCATAAGCTAGCCTGGTTTTTTTCCTCATAGCTTCTAATGAGCTACAAATAACTCCTCAGTGCTAGCACCCCAACATGGTCCACCAAGTTCACCTTCAAGTGTCAATGTTTCTGGTGGTAATGATTTCTAGAACTCAAGACACTGAAATACATTTGTTTGTTTTGTGTGAAAATGAGGTTTTTATAAGCAATATTATGGAAATCTTTTAACAGACAATACATAAAACCAGTGTACCTAATTTATAACGCTAAATTTTCATATTCTCTAAATTTCACTTGAAACTAGTTTTCACTGACATAAAGCAAATTTACTATTCATAAAAATTCTTAGAAAACAATTAGGAACACAGTATGTAGAGTCACAAGTTTATTCCATAATTTTTTAAAAATAGGTATGCAATTCTATAGAAAAATGTAAAATCACCTTTATTAATATTTACATTTGGTTCTGTAAACAAAACTGGCAAACCCCCATTCCCCGAACTAAGAATTTTTATAAATATTTATAAAGAAGTCAAGAATATGATCTTTGTTGCTTCTGAAAGGCATTTATTTTAAATCTAAAAGCCAGTAAATGTGGAAGTTGAAGGGGAAGAGAAAAACATTGTTAACAGATTTGAATTTTCCTCTTCCCAAATATCTAAAACATCACATATATTATTCTTTTCAGTATAGCTTGTGAAACCCAAAAATTCTGATTTCTCTTCACTAGTCTGAAATAAATCCAGTAGAGATTGTACTGGTGAGCTACAAATTCTGTTTTCTTCTTGTGTAGTAAGAAATTCAGTTCTTTTCTTATCTAACTCCACATTTGGTTCCAGGTTTTCCTTTTTATTTCTTCCTAATGGTATTTTCACTTTCCGACAGATTTTACCAGAAGGCAAACTATCCACACTCTTGATGTCACACGTGTTGGGTTCCTCAGGAGGGCTTTCGGATGGCATTTCTGCCCAAATTGTTAGGTGCTCCTGTGAACTGTTTATTGCTAACAGATCAGAATCACGATGAAATACCGAATAAAGGTCCTTTTCTTTCAGATCCTTTGCTGGAAAGAGCACAGTATCTGACTTTTGTCTCCGTTGAAGTGCGCTATCATTTGTATTGAAATTAGAAACTTGTATAGATGTCTGTGGCCTACAGGGACAGTGATCTACCCTCACTTCTAAGTCACTTTCATTTAAAATTAATTTGTGTTCAGAAACATCAAGAATGCGTTGTTTATTTTTACATGGAGGCAGAGGTGTAAAATTTTGTTTTCTGTTATTTTCAGCTGGATTTAACATGGAACATTTATGAGATGTTTTATCATCAAGTTCTCTCAGTTCACTAGAATGGTGGAGGTTATGTTCTGAAGAAGACACAGACTTTTGTTCAGGTTCCTGAACAGGTTCTTTATATAGGAAACGCTGCTCCCTCATATGTACATTTTCCCTGGAGTCTTTCTGAGAATTATGCAGGAATTCCAGCTCTTTAGTTCCAGACCTTTTCACAACATTTGCAATAATAGGAGAAAGGGATCCAACACTGTATTTTATTCTTCAAAGAAAAAAAAAAAGAAAAAATTAATTGCTATCAAAACTCTTTGAGTATCTTTTAAATCTGTTTATGAAACTTATTTAATTAAGGAAACATTACAAAAACAGAGAACTCTTAACCTTTAGCCAAATTTGCTTTAGATGTTTTGAAGTAATGAACTTTACAGATATAGCTGAAAACTCTATAGTGTGCCACTCCTTATCCACATTCTTCCATTTTCTACCACAGGCAAGCAGTATCTTGAACTTGGTATTTAAAACTGCTTTGACCATATAAATCAAAGAAAGATGAAGTGAAGGGATTTGGGTCTGCTCCTAATTTTTTTATTATCTTGAAAATTTTCTTAACTTCCATATGTTGATTTATTTATATTTAAATATAACAATTATATATTATAATGAACCAGAAACCTTGTAACATACTTCTAAACATGACAAATTAGTAGTCCTTAAGTTTCATACACATATTTGACCTGAAACTCCCTTCTTCATGATTAAGTGAAGTCGCTCAGTCGTGCAACTCTTTGCAACCCCATGGAGTGTAGTCTACAAGGCTCCTCTGTCCATGGAATTTTCCAGGCAAGACTACTGAAGTGGGTAGCCATTTCCTTCTCCAGGGGATCTTCCCAGACCAAGGATTGAACCTAGGTCTCCTGCATTGCAGGAAGATGCTTTACTCTCTGAGCCACCAGGGAAGCCACTTCATAGAGCCTCTCAATATTCTTGAGATGCTATTTTGTATTGTGTGTGTGCGCTCAGTCACTAAGTCATATTCTACTCTTTGTGACCCCATGGACTGTGGCCTGCCAGGCTCCTCTGTTTATGGGATTTCCTAGGCAAGAATACTGGAGTGGGTTGCCATTTCCTCCTCCAGGGAATCTTCCCAATCCAGGACTTGAGCCTATGTCTCCTGCATTGGCAGGTAGATTCTTTACCACTGAGCCATGTGGTTACAACAGCTCACTAATTATGTTTCATGCTATACATGTTATAGATAATGAAGAAAAATGCAGAATTCCAACTGTCCCTTCAAAACCAGAATGGTTCCTTTTCTACTTATTTTGTTGATACTTTCACTTAAGACTCCTCTTGAACAAATGGAGGATATAAAATATAAAAACACTAGCCCAATACCACTCTTTCCTTTGAAAGTCCAGAGATGTTTAGGTGACTTGCCTGTAGAGATAAAAATTGTACAGGTAATAGGATACTGATTAAGGAATAACCAGTTTATGTATAAGTACTAGTGTAGAATTTTGCTGCAGAATGAGTTTTTAGGAAATTCCACATTCTTACTGTAGCCTATATATGTTTTAATAGTTGAAGATATGCGTCCTCCCCAAATATTTTATTAAATCAGTCATGAGCAATCATTCTGAATGTTATAGAAATATGATGTTTAGTAGTCTTTATGCCTTTATGATTGGTCTAAAACCAGATATAAGGATTAAATAACCTATTGCATTATTACCAATTCTATGGTATATCCACATGATAGCATTTTTTAAAATTTTAGATTGGTATAATTTTAATGAGGCTTAGTTTGTCAATGTACAGTTACTGTATAATGAACAGCACTGTATTCACACTTAATATTTATTAAAGCGGACACAACTTTTATCAGCAAGCAGAGCAGAAATATCTAGTAAAAGTATAAAGAAGATTTAACAGGAGTAGAAGAATTTCTTAAAACTCCTTAAGAGTAACAAAAAGTTCTATTTTTTCAGTCCAAGGAGATGGACTAGATGAGGGGTCAAATCTATCTAGTGTGCCATCTAGTTTTTAAATAAAAGTTTTATTGGGACATAGCAACACCCATTTACTTACTTACTGTCTGTGGCTGCTTCCACTGTACAGAGGCAAAGCNCTGTCTCTTATACACATCTAGATGTGTATAAGAGACAGGTGCCATCTAGTTTTTAAATAAAAGTTTTATTGGGACATAGCCACACCCATTTACTTACTTACTTACTGTCTGTGGCTGCTTCCACTGTACAGAGGCAAAGCTGAGTAGCTGCAATAGCTATCTTGTGGTTCACAAAGCCTAAAACAATTCTTTGTATTTTTTGCCAACTCCTCTTTTCGACTATGTTAAGAAGAGAGCCTTAAAAGTAATCTAAGGTAAGCACTTTTGGTGGTGCAAGTAATAAGTCCTTAACCATATTTATATCCTGAAATTATAATCCTAGAGAACAGAAAATTTTGGATTTATTTTTAGTTTAATAGTCTGATAGTCTTTAAAACTTAGGTTGATAAATTACCTTTTCTTTTTAGGCGTGTCCCTTTCATATTCCACAAAGTCAAAAACTAACTTAGATACAATGTCATCAACAACTTGATAGTGATTACTCTGTGCAAAGTTTCTGTGTTGCTCACTCAGAAGATGCTAAAACAAAAAAGTATATAAAATTATATTTTAAAAGTAATAGATGCTTTTTTGTTCAGGTTTTCTATTATCTTCTTGCCCTTAAAATTAAGTTTCTAATAACTACTCCAAAGAAATATCCTCTATCAGAACTTAAAGTAAGTAGAATAAAAGTTATCTTCTCAGAAACCACTAAAACTACTGTGGTTTTCAGTCTTCCATTTTCCAATGAGAAGAATCAAGTACTAATGAATTTGTGGTTTTAAGGGAACTGAAAATTAGGGAATTACATCAGAAAATGAAGTAAAGCTGAAGAAAAACAGAAATACTGAGCATTTAGAGTATGCTAATATTTTTGGAAAGACTTCTCTTTACTACATTATTTTATCCTTATATAATTACCACCAGGTAGTAAGTTAGGTAAACCTTATAAAATATTAAATACATGAAATGTTATTTAACATATAAGAACCCAAAATAAGAATCTAGATGATAAATTTTTAAAAAAAGTACAACTAATGCTGGGAATAAAAACAACATTTTTGAGATAAGCAAATAATGATCTTAATTACCCAGTACTTATGACAGAGAGTACCGAGATGGTCGTCTTCATTTTAAGGGTGGTTAAGAACAAAGTCAACAAGTTCAGTGTATTGAGATAAAACTTAGATGAAGTATTTTTGAGAAAGTTCAGCTTCTGATTAAAAATAATTTAAAACTATTTTCCTTCTTTATTAAATAAACTGAACACAAAAATGTGACACAAACTTCCATTATAAAACAAACTTCAATTTAGAATATGAAGACAGAGATAGTTTATGAATCAGATATTTCAAGTACTTTTTCCTCAACTTTCCCACTATCTTCTACCAAAACCAAGTACCAAAACACACCTACCTATTATTTTAAAAATTAACATTCAAACAATAACAGCTAATATTTAATAAGCACAGTGCCAGGTGTTGTCTAAAGTCACATAGGCAGGAAGCCAGGAGTCAAACCTCGGCTAGCCTGGATCCAAGGCTATTTTGCCTTTTTTTTATCAGTTTACAAATTGTAATTGTTCCCATCTTCTCTTCATCCCACATACATTTTCAACTATTTCTCTTTCTGCTATTGCAAAAGAAAAAAGTTCCCACTTTCTTCTCATCCTCCCATTAGTAGATCTCTTGCCCATTTGTAAATTGCGAAGGACGGAAATACTGCACTTCACAGCCATGGCCCGTCATCTCCTCTCTCTCCCAACACCTGACCAATTCGCAAGCCTTCTTGGCCCCAGCTTAAATTGCATCCACAGTCTCACCATGTCTGATCACTTCTACTACCATTGTTTAGTCCACCAACATCTGTTCTTTGATCCCATCAGTTTACTTTACCACTTCTGCATTGCTTATTTCAATATTCACAAGTCTGTCCCCTCAAAATCACACAGGTCTCTACTCAAATATCACATTAGGAATTCCTTATCTACTCTAAATAAAACAGCAACATCTTCTATTTCTGCTTTCTCATAGCACTGATCTAATGTTCTCTATATATACCTCACTATTCTTTTATCCTATGGTTACCTCTCTTTCCTCCCCTTCCACTGAATGTAATCTTCACAAGGGTCAGGAATTGGTCTCTTTTGTATGATGCTTTTCACTCAGAGCAGTGATTGGTACACAGGTACACAGTTACCGCTCAATAAATATTTGTTGACTAGATAAAAATGACTTTTCAATATATATTTCCCTACTTGGGGTTCTTAAAATTTAAGATAATTCTATCAAAAAGAAGTATATGATACTTCATAATTACAAAGCTACCAACCACAATCAAAAGAATATGCTAAAATTTATACAGCAAATATTATTCATAGTTTTAGAAATATCAACCCCCTGAATACAAAATCATATTTACAATGTCAAGATCTTCATATTTCTGCAAGCAACATTCACAATATCCCTTTTTTTTCTTCTCTTTTAACTGGAATTGAACTGGAATTCCACCACATTTATCACCATCTGTTTGGATCCTGATAGAAATACATGGTAAAAGATTAACTACTGAACACAGGGAATACTTAAAAAAAAAAAATTTACAGTCCTAGACTTTAAACAGCATCTGCTATAATCTGCAGATTTACATAAACAAATACTTCTAACCATTTAAGAAGCAAAATGAGAATTAATGATTATTTAGGAGAATTATCTCATCACTGAAGAGAAACAATGTTATTTTCATTATTCATAAATATTTTTTAGCTTCTCCTCTCGAACCCCAATCTGAAGTGTCTAAATGTGACACAGTGAAAAAAATTTAGACTTTAAATCTAGCAAAGGGGCATTAAAAATATCCAAAGGAGAAACCTTAATAGTGATCACTCACACAATAACCCCCACAGCATTAAATAATTTAAAGTATTTATTAAAAAGATTAAAAACTGCTTGAAGGTAAAACCAACCTTAGTTTAACTTGAGTTTGCTTTTGGGTGCTAGATGGCTTCTCTACATCAAATGGGCTGGAAGGCTTCTGAATAGAATAGTTTATAAAAGGCATATTGGTCAGCTGAAGATAAAATGGCCTATAAAGCCTAAAGAGTAAAACAAACACATAAGAATCTTTATGGTGAAAGAAAACATGCTTTAAGTCTTATATTTTAAAATCATATAATTAATCTGAAGTCTGAAACAAACAATAGAAATCAGTTAAAATTTACTATCTTTCAGTTCAGTCGCTCAGTCGTGTCCAACTCCTTGTGACTCCATGAATCGCAGCACTCCAGGCCTCCCTGTTCATCACCAACCCCCGGAGTTCACTCAGACTCACGTCCATCGAGTCAGTGACGCCATCCAGCCATCTCATCCTCTGTCGTCCCCTTCTCCTCCTGCCCCCAATCCCTCCCAGCATGAGTCTTTTCCAATGTGTCAACACTTTGCATGAGGTGGCCAAAGTACTAGAGTTTCAGCTTTAGCATCATTCCTTCCAAAGAACACCCAGGACTGATCTCCTCTAGAATGGACTGGTTGCATTTCCTTGCAGTCCAAGGGACTCTCAAGAGTCTTCTCCAACACCACAGTTCAAAAGCATCAGTTCTTCAGTGCTCAGCTTTCTTCACAGTCCAACTCTCAAATCCATACATGACTACTGGAAAAACCGTTAAGTCTTGACTAGACAGACCTTTGTTGGCAAAGTAATGTCTCCTTTTGAATATGCTATCTAGGTTGGTCGTAACCTTCCTCCCAAGAAGTAAGCATCTTTTAATTTCATGGCTGCAGTCATCTGCAGTGATTTTGGAGCCCCCCAAAATAAAGTCTGACAGTTTCCCCATGTATTTCCCATGAAGTGATGGGACTGGATGCCATAATCTTAGCTTTCTGAATGTTGAGCTTTAAGCCAACTATTTCACTCTCTTTCACTTTCATCAAGAGGCTTTTTAGTTCCTCTTCACTTTGCCATAAGGGTGGTGTCATCTGCATATCTGAGGTTATTGATATTTCTCCTGGCAATCTTGATTCCAACTATTTACCATTCTTAAGAACACAATTTAGTTTTATTAAGTATATTCACAATGTTTTCAGATTCTTAACATCTGTTCATATCTAAAGCTTTCATCTTTCAAGACTGAAGCTTTGTATCCATAGATAACAAAATAAGTAACTCATTTTCCTTTGTATTAAATATATTTACAATGTTTTCTTTACCTTTCAAAACTGAAACTTTGTATCCATATATAAAATAAGTAACTCTTCATTCTCCCTTCTCCACCAGCCCTTGATAAGCACCATTCTATTCTATTTTGTCTCTATGAATCTGACTACACTAGGTATCTCATTAGGTAGGATCATGCAGTAATTTCCTCTTATTTCATTAAGCATAATGTTTCAGAGTTTATCCGTATTGTGGTATGTATCAAAATTTCACTCCTTTTTAAAGTTGAATAATATTTCATTGAGGGCTTCCCTGGTGGCTCAGATGGTAGATAATCTGCTTGCAATGTGGGAGACCTGGGTTTGATCTCTGGGTTGGGAAGATCCCCTGGAAAAGGGAATGGCAACCCACTCCAGTATTCTTGCCTGGAGATTTCCATGGACAGAGGATCCTGGTGGGCTACAGTCCATGGGGTTGCAAAGAGTCAGACATGACTGAGCAAGGCTAAGCACAGCAATGTTGCATTGTGTATATATATATATATATATATATATATATATATATATATACACACCATGTTATCCATTCATCTATTGATGAACAGATTTTGGTTGATTCTGACTCTTGGCTATTGTGAATAGTGTAGTGCTGAACATGCATGTGCAAGTACTTCTTCAAAACTGTGTGTTTCTTTTGGATATATATACTCGGAAGTGGAATTCATGGATCATACAGTTCAGAATTTTTGAGAAATCTCTATATGGTTTTCCTTAGTGGTTACGCCGTTTTATAATCCTACCAATAGTGCACAAGAGTTCTAGTATCTCCGCATCTTCACCAATACTAATTTTGTTTTTTCTATTTAAAACAGTAGCCATCCTAATAGTTGTGAGGTAATAGATTTCTTTGGAGAAGGAAATGGCAACCCACTCCAGTATTCTTGCCTAGAAAATCCCATGGACGGAGGAGCCTGGTAGTCTACAGCCCAAGGGGTCGCAAAGAGTCAGACACGATGAAGCAACTTCTCCGATTTCTTACTGTGGTTTTGATTTGCATTTCTCTAACGATTAGTAATGTTGAACAACTTTTCATATGCTTGTTGGTAATTTGTGTATCTTTGAATCGATGTATGAACTTTGCCTATTTTTCAACTAGGTCATTTGACTTTCTATTGTTCCTTATATTAACATCTTATTAGATACATTATTTGCCACCTTCTTCTCCTTCTCCATAGGTTGCCTTCTCATTGTGTTGGGTTCTTTGGGCACAGAAATTTGTAATTTTGATGTAGTAGTTCTTTTTGCTTCTGCTTTTAGTGTCATATCCAAGAAATGAGCACCAATTCCAATGTCATAAAGCTTACTGATGGTTTTTTACCCAAAAGCTTTATAGTTTTAGGTCTCTGATTCATTTTGAGTTAATATTATGTATTGCATAATGTAAGGGTTCAACTTCATTTTTCTCTGCATGTTGCTATCTAGTATTCTCGATGACATTTATTAAAAAGACTGTCCTTTCCCTACTGAATGCTCTCAGCACCCTAGTCCATAATCATTTGATCATATAAAGACTTACTTTTGGGTTCTTCTATTCCATTGATTCATAGATCTGTCTGTATGTCAGTACCAAACTGTTTTGATTACTATAGCTTTGTAGTAAGTTTGACATCAGGAAGTATAGACCTCCAACTCTGTTCTTCATTTTCAAAATTACTTTGGGTGTTCAGGGTCCCTTGAGATTCCATATGAATTTTAGGACGGATTTGTCTCTTTTTTAACAACAGTCATTGGGATTTTGATAGGGACTGCACTACATCTGTAGATCACTTTGGGTAGTTCTGACATCTTAAAAATAAGAAGTCTTCCAATCCATGAACATGGGCTATCTTTCTACTTAATGATGCTTCTCTAGGCGTAATTTTAAATTGCACTTTTCTGTCACAGCAGCACATTTAATAAAAAGTGTTCAATGCGTCTTTGTCACCTCAGTGAGTACCCAAGAAAATTAATCACATGTGTTTAAATGAGCAGTAGAATGTTAAGAGAAATCTAATTCTCCCATGCCGAATTAATTTACTTATGTCTGTAGTCTTCATTAAGAGTATGTTACAGAGGTTCAGAATGAGTTTATGTTATAGTCTATTTCCAAGTAGTAACTAATAATTTCTTTTTCAAAAATGTAAATGCAACCTTTAAGTAATAGTTCTAAATCATATGGTATTACATTCAGCCACAGAAGGGTTATTTGAAGTATTAAAAAATGAGATGGTCTCATGGTTGCTTGAAACTATATTTTTAACTAATTATTATCTAAAACCCACTGAAACTAAATTCAGCCCTCAAGCACAAAGTAATTAATGCTTTTTTAAAAATTTTAAATTGAAGGATAATTGCTTTACAGAATTTTGTGGTTTTCTGTCATACATCAATAAGAATCAGCCATAGGTATACCCATGTCCCCTCCCTTCTGGACCTCCTTCCCAGCCTCACCCTTCAGCCTGTCTCAGAGGCCCTGTTTGAGTTCCGTGAGTCATGTAGCAAATTCCCATTGGCTGTATGTTTCACGTATGGTATTGTAAATTCCTGTCACTCTCTCCATAGATCTCCCCCTCTCCCTCCTCTCCTCCCACCATGTCCATAGGTCTGTTCTCTGTCTGCTCCATTGCTGCCCTAACGCCACTTTTTGAAACTGGGCCACATGCATATTAGTATCATGTAAATCTAACATAAAGGGACCTAAGAGAAATAGCTTAATTAGATTTTCTCCTTTATTCAAATATTTTCTCCTATTACATCATACAGACTGAATTCATGATACTTACTGGCTCATATCCTCCACCTTTACAAAAGGCTTTTTGAGTCTACCTGCTTGGGAATATACAAAGTATGATATTAGGTATTTAAAAATCCAGAATTTTTTTTATTTTTTAACAAAACTTCTCGGGCTAAAATAATCCAACTAAGTATACATTACCCATTTCATTTCAGTTTGAAATTTTCAGCTTTAGGTAAAGTATCTTATAAATCCATTTCCAAAATAACAAACTCTGTCTATATTCTGAAATTCTTAAACTGAATGGATCCCTCAAAGGATCTATAAGTAGAATTCAGGAGAATTTTGAGCTAAAAAAGGGAAAATTTGAATTTCAAGTTCACTATTCTCTAACCTAAATTCACCATTTCCTCCAATTCTGCACATAACCAAGAGGACCACAGTAGTATTAGCAGTGCTTCTAATTTGATACCAGTTGAAACATTTCCACATTATATTAGTTACTACAAATATTTCAAAGCATCATTTATAATCATCATTTAAAAACCAAATTATAGTAGCAATTATAATCTCTGGTAGAACATTTTAATGTGTAATAAAAACAAGTATATAACTATTGTATACTGAAAAATATTCCGATAACTGAATTTCAATATAATTTATCTTCTTAGTAATATAATTAAAAAATGTATAAAAAATTATTTTAACAAAAGCCCATAGGCTTCACCAGACAGCCAGAGGGGAAAAGGCTACGAACCACTGAATAAGTCATTTAAAGGGTTGGTTACATGATTTTTCCGTAGATGTTTTATGTTTGCTCTATTTTCTAGCAAAACATGCATACTTAAGAAAATAAAAATACTTACTTTTTGTTTTCTGAGTGCCAACACCTACTCTCTTCCCCTGGGGGTGGGGGTGGGGGGGGATATAGATACATAGTGAAAACACTGGGCTTGAAAAGGGAAAACAGGTATTGCAACTGTTCAATATCCTTAAAATTAAAAAACCATATAGAGAAAGAACTATATAAAGGAAGGCTAATTACTGTAGTTTCATGGGGGGGAAAAACGAGAAAAAGCTGCTTTTTAAAATCAATTCAACCAAAGAAGTGAAAGGAAACAAAGATCATTCAAGAATTAAAGATCTTAACCACTGGTATGGAACTTAGTAACCCAAGCTTACTTTTACAGTACACCCAACACATACCTTGCATTTTAGCTATAATTGTTTTTATCTTCACAGAAAGAAATCAACCAATAAAGAAAAAGCATGGTTAACAGAATAATCTAAAAATAGTCATGTTAATTATTTTTATGCCCTTATTCAGCAAAACCTTTGTGATAAACTCATCAAATAATTATTGAAAAATTTATTAGCCTGTTAATTCTAGTCAAGATGGAATATATTCTATATGGTCACTCCCCATATGAAGGGATGACAATAAAAACTGGACAAAATTCAATGAACTACTACTTGAGGACTAAAAGTAAACAAAAGTAGGTGTACTACAGAAGGAAGTCAAAATTATCTTTAAGGGGATAGGGGATATATTTTCTATTCTCCTACCCTCTTTTCTCTTGCAGTGCTTCTTGAAGAATGGACCTCTAGTCCTGAGACTGGCAGCAATAGCAGAGTCAGTGGCTGTAACTCCTATACAAACCTCATGTTTTTGGCTACAAAGAGCCAGGAAAGAGGCTCCTGCTGTCCAAAGAGTGCAAAGGGAATCCTTGTATTATTTCCTCTTTCTTTTTTCCCTCAGTTTTGACAGTTTTGACATGAGAGTGGACCCCAGTTAAGAAACTGCAGCTGTAAAGGTGCCACCGGCAGCCAAACTTGGAAGCAACCAAGATGTCTTTCAGAAGGTAAATGGGTAAACTGTGGCACATCCAGACAGTGGAATATTTAGCAACAAAAGGAAATGAGCTATCAAGTAACAAAACAATATGGAGGAACTTTAAATGCCTATTAGTGAGTGAAGAAGCCAATCTGAAAAGGCTACATACTGTATGATTTCCAACTCTACTGCATTTTTGGAAAGGGGAGAACTATGAGAGTAAAATGATCAGTCTTGCAAGGAAATATCATTAACTGGCTATCACAGGATCCTTCCAAAATACCTATTCAACCAGGTTCCTCTTCTATTAGTTATTTCTCAGTAATGTTCCAAACTCTTAAAAATAAAATCTAACTCTATGTAGCATGCAAAGACCTATCTAAACCTACTAACCTTTCTAGCTTCATTTCTTTTATCATTTTCATACTCAAAGATCAGGTTGTATTATACTACAGAAAATTTCCCAAACATGCCATCTTACATATGGCTTCATGTCTTTATATACATTCTTCTATAAAATTTATTTACCATTTAGATTCATTTAATGATTGAGTGAAGAAAAACCAGACCACAAAAGAATGTTCTGAGATATGAGAACTATGAGAAAGCAAAGGGATGAGAGAAGTTCCAGATGAAAATAATTTCAAGGAGGAAGTGAACAGTAGCTGAGAGAACCAATATGACTGGTTTTTAAAAAGTGCACACCTAAAATGCCAAATTGGTCAGTAGTTTTGTACCTCCCTGGTTGAAAAGTGAATGGGAAGTGTAAAGGTGGAAATGTCAAATGTCTGGATGATATAAAGATTAAACAGTAGGTAGGGATGTGAGGTCAAGGAAGGTTTTACTGTATTTCTTTTAAAGCACAGAAAAGGTTTGTTTTAAAGGATCATGAAGGCATGATTCTATAGAGAGGCTTTGTCAAGGAAGCTAGTAAAAAGGGAAGAAACAGAAGATGCAGAGCATTAGGTCTAACAGACATTAATGCCCAACACACTTGTTTAACAAACATTTTGCGGTTAGGCCAGATAGTCATACTATATGACAGAAGTTAGAGAACTTGAAAAGTAAGCCTCTTTATTTGTGTTCCTGAAAGGACTATATTATACACACTAGGAGCTTCTCATGCAATATGTCAGGCATGGTGTTTTCCTTCAGAATGAACAAAAATATCCGTTCTTTTGGCTCCAGTAGCCATCAAAGAGGAAAAGGCAACCCACTCCAGTGTTCTTGCCTGGACAATCCCAGGGATGGGGAAGCCTGGTGGGCTACTGTCTATGGGGTCGCACAGAATCGGACACGACTGAAGCGACTTAGCAGCAGCAGCCATCAAAGAAGAAAATAAAACTATGCCACCATCCCTGAAACAGCTTTCACCATATGATTGCATATCAAATCCTAAAGTGATATGCAATAATTTATTCAGATAACAGAATCATGCATATAGTATACATGATTACCCCTAGGATATTCTGGCAGTAATATTTTCTACTTGGCAAAAAAGTTTATAGATACATAACTAAAAACCAAGCTTAATCATTTTCTCTAATTAGTTTAAAAATTAAGGAAAATAACATACCACATCTCTTACAGAAGTGCTTGATTTCTTGAGTAAATACAATTCCTTTTTCCTTTGTTCAATGTAATATCTAATGTCTTTTTTAAAAGAAAGAAGGGTTTAAGATTAGCATTTGCCTTTGTAGTTAAACACTGCTACTTTCTCAAAATTGTACTAAATTTAGATGAAATAATGTTACAGGTATGTCTCGTTATTAAAATTCTCACTATCTAAAATTAGGAAGCAAGAGGCAGATAGACACTTATAGCAAATACTGTCAAAAAGAGTAATAAAATCCTTACCATCAATATGAAGAATTTTTACTCCCCATGATAAGGCATTAGATAATATACTGTTTGAAGGAATAAAGTCCTGTAAAAAAAAAAAAAAGTTTGATAGATTTTCTAGGAAATTACTATTTTAAATGAGCTAAATTAAAAATATTATTGAAGTTTAATATCACTTATGGTTCTTCAGAACAGACCCTACACAATTACAATAACCATGAGGACATCAGTTTTTCCTTCTAGAATTTCTAAAACCATTCCTGATTAATACACTCTGATATTCTTGACAATTAATGTGCCCTTTAGCCTTACAGTTAATAGTTTCAAGAAATTATTTTGTTTTAAATCACAGAATGCCACAAGCTTCAGAAGTGTCCAGTAATACTTTAAAAGGCCACATGATGGAGGTGTTTCTTCATGAAAAGCAGATTCTGTTCTTTATAAAACAAGACACATGCTGATATTTAGGCTTTTTCTATTAAAAATGAGGAAAAGATTTCAGGAACATCTCTATTTTACACTTCAGTTTCAAGTAACAGAATAAACACTGTGAATTTTGAAAATCCCTACTTACATGGTCCTTGATAGCTTTTTCAACTAATAATTTTCCTCTGCTCAAACACACCTATAGAAAGACAAAAGAACAACCAAACATATAGTTATACATAGTGCCTACTGGAAAAAATTTTAAAAAGACAAAATGAGCAAAGCAAGTAGATAAAATATAAAAATAAATTTTAATATAAACATGAGCTTTAAAATACATATTTTATTTACACAAGTCTTAATAACCATTAGTGTAATAAATATATGGTAAAAACTGATCTCCTTAGGGTCTTTGTTTGCAATTAGATTTCTGATGAAAAAGTTTGTTTCTTCTTTTTTAAGTAGAGCAGCTGAACTCAGATGAATGAGATCCAAGGTCAGTTCTGTAGTAAATGTTATTCAATGTGAAAAATAAAGTAGACTGATTTGAGATTCTGCCTGTAATTAAATGTAAGCTTATATTTTTAATTTCTTGTTTAACTGAAGACCTAATGATATGAGTACACCGGATATACTGGTTTTTACACAGTTTCAGTTTTAAATAAGACATTAGGAAAATTAGTTGAAATGCTATCAGCAGCAACTAATTTGGAACTAGACACTGTTGTACAACTTTGATCCTCAAAAGAAGCTTGAACTGAAAGAATCTATGAGGCTTCCTAGGTCTCTTCTTCTTTTTTTCTTCTATATGTCTCTTTTTTTCCAAGTGAGTTCTCTTACTTTTTCTTCCCTGCCTTAGGTGTCCCTGCTTCCCAAATGGCTACATGAGGTAAGATGGGGACGATATTTAAAATTATTTAATTTCAATTTAAAAATGAGATAAACAGTATTTTTCCAATCTCTTCTGCTTTTCATAACCAATTAAATCAATTTAATTTACCCTTCACTGTATATTACAACTTATTGGCAACTGAGTGGTAGTGATGTGACTGAAGGCAGGAGGAGGAGAAGGAGATGACAGAGAATGAGATGGTTGGATGACATCACTGACTGGATGGACATGAGTTTGAGTAAACTCCAGGAGTTGGTGATGTGCAGAGAAGCCTGGTATGCTGTAGTCCATGGGGTCACAAGAAAGTCAGACACGACTGAGCAACTGAACTGAAGTGATGTCAGTAAATCTAGACCAGGGGTTGGCTAACTTTTTCTTGAAAGGGCCAGACAGTGCATGTTCATACGGCTCTGCAGGGCATGCGGTCTCTGCTGCCACTGTCCCACTCTTCCTTTATAGTAGTGAAGCAATCAGGCAATATGTCTGTATTCCAATAAAACTTTTATTTATGAACAATGAAATCTGAATTTCATATAACTGCCACTTGTCACAAAGTATTCTTTTTGAATGTCTCCCCAACTATCTGAAAATGTAAACTCCATGCTTAGCTCGCACGCTGTTAAAAAAAAACAGGCAGCAGTCTGGATTTGGCCCCTGGGCTACTGTTTGTTTACCATGCTCTGAAACAAACAAAAGGTGTTTATTCCTTCTTTAAAAAATGACCTGTTGTCATCTTTTAGTTGTAAATTACTCTAAACATAAGTCAGCACTAAATGCAAGGATGTATTTTAATAATCAGAGTATGACTGTGCTGAGTCACTCAGTCATGTGCAACTCTTTGCCACCCCATGTATTGTATGTAGCCCGCTAGACTCCTCTGTCCATGGAATTTTCCAGGCAAGAATACTGGAGTAGGTTGCCATTTCCTCCTGTAGGGGATCTTTCCAACCCAGGCCTTGAACCTGTGTCTCCTGCATTGGCTGGCAGATTCTTTACCACTGCACCACAAGGGAACCCCCCTGGAGTAGGAGTATGTAAGTATTATTAGGAGAAAAAAATCACCATTCTATACACAACAGCAGCCTTATTGACAACTGGAAAGCCACATTTAATGTAGATATTATTCTACCTAGGTGAACTCTGCTGTCAGCCCACTCTTAATTATAACATCCTATAGACTTTCAGGGGCTTCCCTCATAGCTCAACTGGTAAAGAATCTGCCTGCAATGCTGTAGGCCCTGGTTTGATTCCTGGGTTGGGAAGATCTGCTAGAGAAGGGATAGGCTACCCACTCCAGTATTCTTGGGCTTCCCTTGTGCTCAGCTGGTAAAGAATCCACCTGTAATGCAGGAGACCTGGGTTCGATCCCTGGGTTGGGAAGTTCCCCCGGAGAAGGGAAAGGCTACCCACTCCAGTATTCTGGCCTGGAGAATTCTATGGACTGTAGAGTCCATGGGGTGGCAATGAGTCGGACACAACTGAGCAACTTCCACTCACTCATTCATAGCCTTTAAGAGAGTTTCAAAGCATATTTAAGAGACTTACTGTATCTGGAGACTTAAATGAACTTCCATCATGGCTGGGATGAGGTGATGTGGTTTCTGCAGTATTCGCAGATTCTGGACTTGGTATAGGAGAGATTCGTCCCAAGGTTTGTGCAAATTTAGCTTCCTTTTTATTTGAAATAAGATAACTGATATCTTTGCTGAGAAATTCTTCAACTCGCTAAAGGAAAAAAAATATTTTTAAGGAACTCATATAAACCATTAACTGTTTCATTTGCTAGGCACAATAGGAAATGTCAATCTGAAACATTTTCAATATTTTCTAAATTTCTATGCTGTATTACTCTAAGCCTTGAGTCATGAGAAAGTACAAGGAGAGTTCTAATAACACAAGAACAGCATGTAGTTTATATATCATAATTGGTTTAATCTACATAACCCATGGTACTGGAGAAGAAGACAAAAGAGAAGTGAAGTCACCTACCTGAGATTATGCAAGTCATAAAGGAACTTGAATAAAGGTATTTTTTTTTCTTAACCTTAATTAAAAAAATTTTTTTTAAATTGACGTACAGCTGATTGACAATGTTCTGTGAACACAGGTATTCTGATTCAAGTCAATGCTCTACAGCAGCACTGTCCAGTAGAATGCATTGTAATGATGGAAATGTTCTTTATCACGATTGTTCAGTACAGTAGCCACTGCCACATGGAGTACTTGAAATGTAATGTGATTGAGCAAGTGAATTTTAACCTGGTTAATTTTAGTCACCTTAAATTTCAGTAGCCAATTGGCTAATGGCTACAGTAACGGACAGCACAATTCAAACTCATAAAGTTATAATATCTTTCCATAAGACAAACTATTAAAAGATAGGAAACCTTTACCCTTAAAAGTGTATGGCTATTTTGAAGAGAATTTCCCCAGTCTGAAAACCACAGCCTGAATTTATAAACACATATACCAAACTCAATGCTGAAAATCACTCCCATTCAAAGGTAGGGAAATTAAGTAGAGAAAATGCTATTAATCATTAACTATTTGCATAAATGAAGCTAAAAATATTTAAAACAGCTGTATCTAATTTCTACAGCATCTCACAACATAAATGAGGATAATAAAAGTGAAACGAAGTATGTAATAATGACTTACTTTCATCTAAGCATTACATAGAATTTGTTGCTAAGACCAGCAGCTGCCTTGGTTAAATGCAAATCACTATGTCTTTTTCTGAATAACATTTTCATCACCAGTAAATAAAGTACATTTATATATGCCATCATTACAAACTCAAATGCCTACAAGGGTCATCAAGAATGCAAATGGAGTGGCACTGAGTACATTCACTATGTTTTAATAACCATCCCATTATCAATTAATATCATGGCATCTGGTCCTATCACCTCATGGCCAATAGATGGGGAAACAATGGAAAAAGTGACAGACTTTATTTTGGGGGGGCTCCAAAATCACTGCAGATGGTGACTGCAGCCAAAAATTAAAAGACGCTTGCTCCTTGGAAGAAAAACTATGACCAACCTAGACAGCATATTAAAAAGCAGAAAGATTACTTTGCCAACAAAGGTCCATCCAGTCAATGCTATGGTTTTTCCAGTAGTCATGTATGGATGTGAGAGTTGGACTATAAAGAAAGCTGAGCACCAAAGAACTGATGCTTTTGAACTGTGGTGCTGGAGAAGAGAGTCCCTTGGATTGCAAGGAGATCCAACTAATCCATCCTAAAGGAAATTAGTCCGAATATTCATTGGAAGAATTGACTCACTGGAAAAGACCCTGATGCTGAGAAAGACTGAAGGTGGGAGAAGGGGATGATATGATTGGATGGCATTACTGACTTGATGGACATGAGTTTGAGTAAACTCCGGGAATTGGTGATGGACAAGGAAGTCTGGTGTGCTGCAGTCCATGGGGTTGAAAGGAGTTGGTCACGACTGAGCAACTGAACTCAACTATCCATTTCTGGAACTTGATCATCATTGTAAGCTGAAACTGTACCCATTAAACAGAAATTTCCCATTTCCCCCTCCCACCAGCCTTTTTTCTCTCTTTTAATCTCTACTTCCTATTTTTGTGAATCTGACAATTCTGTCATTGGTTAGTCACTAAGTTGTATCCAACTCTCTTATGACCCCATGGACTGTAGTCAACCAGACTTCTCTGTCCATGGGATTTCCCAAGCAAGAATATTGGAGTAGGTTGCCATTTCCTTCTCCAACGGATCTCCCCAACCCAGGGATCAAACCCGTATCTCCTGCATTGCAGATGGATTCACTGCTGAGCCATCAAGGAAGTCTCTTGACAATTCTAGATAGTTCATGTAAGTGGAATCCTGTGGGTATCTTTTTGGGTCTTATTTATTTCATGTAACAGGGTTTTCAATGTTTGCCCATGATGTAGCATGGAACAGAATTCCATTCCTTCTCGATGTTGAATAATATTCCAACCACAATGGTGTGATCACTCACCTAGAGCCAGACATCCTGGAATGTAAAATCAAGTGGGCCTTAGGAAGCATCACTACCAACAAAGCTAGCAGAGGTGATGGAAATCCAGTTGAACTATTTAAAATACTGAAAGATGATGCTGTGAAAGTGATGCACTCAATATGCCAGCAAATTTGGAAAACTCAGCAGTGCCCACAGGACTGAAAAAGGTCAGTTTTCATTCCAATCCCAAAGAAAGGTAATGCCAAATAATGTTCAAACGACTGCACAACTGCACTCATCTCACATGCTAGCACAGTAACGCTCAAAATTTCCCAAGCTACCTTTAACAGTACGTGAACAGAGAACTTCCGTATGTTTCAGCTGGATTTAGAAAAGGCAGAGGAACCAGAGATCAAATTGCCTGCATCCTTTGGATTATTAAAAAAAAGCAAGAGAGTTTCAGAAAAACATCTATTTCTGCTTTATTTACTATGCCAAAGCCTTTGACTGTGTGGATCACAACAAACTGTGGAAAATTCTACAAGAGATGGAACTACTAGACCACCTGACCTGCCTCTTCAGAAATCTGTATGCAGGTCAAGAAGCAACAGTTAGAACTGGACATGAAACAACAGACTGATTCCAAATTGGGACAGGAGTATGTCAAGGATGTATATTGTCACCCTGCTTATTTAACTTATATACAGAGTACCTCATGAGAAATGCTATACTGGATGAAGCACAAGCTAGAATCAAGATTGCTGGGAGAAATATCAATAACCTCAGACATGCAGATGACAACACTCTTAAGGCAGAAAGTGAAGAACTAAAGAGTCTCTTGATGAAAGTGAAAGAGTACAGTGAAAAAGTTGGCTTAAAACCCAACATTCAGAAAACTAAAATCATGGCATCTGGTCCCATCACTTTATGGCCAATAGATGGTGAAACAGAAACAGTGACAGACTTTACTTTTCTGGCCTCCAAAATCACTGCAGATGGTGACTATAGCCAAGAAATGAAAAGACACTTGCTCCTTGGAATAAAAGCTATGACCTAGACAGCATATTAAAAAGAAGAGACATTACTTTGCCAACAAAGGTCCATCTAGTTAAAGCTATGGTTTTTCCAGTAGTCGTGTATGGATGCGAGTGGGACTATAAAGAAAGCTTGAGTGCCAAAGAATTGATGCTTTTGAGCTGTGGTGTTGGAGAAGACTCTTGAGAGTCCCTTGGACTGCAAGGAGATCCAACCAGTCCATCCTAAAGGAAATCAGTCCTGAATATTCATTGGAAGGACTGATGCTGAAGCTGAACATCCAATATTTTGGCCATCTGATGCGAAGAACTGACTCATTTGAAAAGACCCTGATGCTGTGAAAGATTGAAGGCAGGAGGAGAAGGGGATGACAAAGGATGAGATGGTTGGATGGCATCACGGACTCAATGGACATGAGTTTGAGTAAGCTCCAGGAGTTGGTGATGAACAGAGAAGCCTGGCATGCTGCAGTCCACGGGGTCACGAAGAGTCAGACACAACTAAGCGACTGAACTGTATGTATAAACCACATTTATCCATTTATCTGCTTATTAATATCTGTTTTCCATCCCCGCCCCCCACACCTTTTGGTTACTGTGAGTAATGCTATTCTGGACACAGGTATATAAATTATCTCTTCAAGACACTTTCAGTTCTTTTGGATATATACCCAGAAGTGGAATTGCTTGATCATAATGATAATTTCTTTATCATTTTGAGGAAACATGTTTTCCATAGTAGTTGTACCATTTTAAATATGACTAACAGTGCACAAGGGTTCCAGTTTCTCTACATCCTCACTGACACCTATGTTGATAGTGGCTGTCCTAATGGATGTGAGGTGGTAACACACTGCTTCTTTGGACTAACATATAATTTACAATGTTGTATTAGTGTGTGGTGTACAGCAAAGTGATTCAGTTACACATTCATATATATATTCTTTTCTATTATAGTATATTGTAAAATACTGAATATAGTTCCTGTGCTATACAGTAGGAAGTTAAGTTGGTTTTCTATGTCTGTCTTACTGGAGTCTTGATTTGCATTTTCCTTTATTTTTTGGGGGCTCCAAAATCACTGCAGATGGTGACTACAGCCATGAAATTAAAAGACACTTACTCCTTGGAAGGAAAGTTATCACCAACCTAGATAGTATATTCAAAAGCAGAGACATTACTTTGCCAACAAAGGTTCGTCTAGTCAAGGCTATGGTTTTTCTAGTAGTCATGTATGGATGTGAGAGTTGGACTGTGAAGAAAGCTGAGCGCTGAAAAAGTGATGCTTTTGAACTGTGGTGTTGGAGAAGACTCTTGAGAGTCCCTTGGACTGCAATGGATTTCAACCAGTCCATTCTAAAGGAGATCAGTCTTGGGTGTTCCTTGGAAGGAATGACGCTAAAGCTGACACTCCAGTACTTTGGCCACCTCATGTTAAGAGTTGACTCACTGGAAAAGACTGATGCTGGGAGGGATTGGGGGCAGGAGGAGAAGTAAACGACAGAGGATGAGATGGCTGCACGGCATCACTGACTCGATGGACATGAGTCTGAGTGAACTCTGGGAGTTGGTGATGGACAGGGAGGCCTGGCGTGCTGCAATTCAGGGGTCGAAAAGAGTCGGACACAACTGAGGACACAACTGAGCGACTGAACTGAACTGAATAGTGATGTAGCACATCTTTTCTTGTGCTTATTGGCTATTTATATGTATCTTCTTTAGAGAAAGGTCTACTCAAGTCCTTGGCTCATTTTTAAACTGGGTTTATTTTTGTTGAGTTGTAGGAATTCTTCATAGTTTGGATATTAATCTATCAACAGATTTTGCAAACAGAAAGAAACTGTAAAATTTTCTCTCATTATGTGGGCTGTCTTTTTTACTCTCTTGACAGTAGTCCTCTGATACACAAAACCTCATTTTTATTAAGTCAAATTTATCTTTTTTTTTCCATTTGTTGTCTGTGTTTTTGGTATGATAGTCAAGGAATCAATGCCAAATCTAGTATCATGAAGATTTTCCCCAATACTTTCCTCTATGGGTTTTAGCCCTTACGTTTCAGATCTTGATCCATTTTTAATCAACTGCATCATATAATGTACACTAAGGGTACAACTTTATTCTTCTGCATGTTGATATTCAGTTTTCCTAGCATCACATGTTGAAAAGATTATCCTTTCCCCCATTGAATGGTCTTGGCAACCTTGATGAAAATCAGGTGACTATATGAGAGGATTTCTAGTTTCTCTCTTCTATTGCATTGGTCTGTATGTCTGTCATGCTGCTGCTGCTGCTAAGTTGCTTCAGCCCTGTCCGACTCTGTGCGACCCCATAGACGGCAGCTCACCAGGCTTCCCTGTCCCTGAGATTCTCCAGGCAAGAATACTGGAGTGGGTTGCCATTTACTTCTCCAATGCATGAAAATAAAAAGTGAAAGGGAAGTCGCTGAGTCATGTCCGACTCATTATGCTGTTACCTACATTTCCTTTGGTTTTCCATCTCTTACACCTCTTGTAACTCTTTAGTAGTGAACAAAGTATCTTTCATAGGCTGGTCCCAATGTAACATTGTTTCTTGCTGTTTCCCCTATCTAAATCCCAAGATCAAGTCATACTCTATTATTAACAGCTGCTCAAACCACACATACATATATTTTATGTATGCTCTTTCTTCTATTTAGTTTGTTCATTCTACGTGGTATATTCCTACTAGGCTTTCAAGATTCAGGTCAAACTTTATCATTGCTATAAATCGTAAAAGGCAGAGTTAATAATTTCCATTTCTGTATCCTAATGGTAATTTCTACATTATTTCTGATAAAGCACTGACAATGTTATACTGCAATTTATTTATTTAGGCGTCTGATATTCCTATAGGCTGAGAATTCCTGGAAGATTAGACTACACCTAATTTTTGCATCCCTATCATCTTAAATAGTGCTACCATATGGGAAACACTGGTGGAATAATTTCTGAATGAATTTCCATATGCTTAAATCATAATCAGTATTCAAAGCTGAGTTCAAATTGTGTCTGTACAATGGCCTCCAAGGTTCCTCAGTTGGAAATAATCTTTCCCTTTTAACATTCTGTTATATAACAATTAATTGTAACAATGCCATGTCTACTTGATTAGAAATTGCAGGTGGTGTAGGTATCAGATTCATTTTTGAATCTACCAAAATACTTAATACTGGGTCCTGTACCATTAACTTAGTTTTGTCAGTCTTTATTAGCTATTGTTGAATCTAGGTCTTTAAAAGTATAAATGCAAAAATTATTTTCTAATGACTCAAAGGTTACATTGAACATCACGAACAAGTACTTTATTCCCAAGTCCATGATGTGGTAAGGTATCTGACCCTAAATCTCTTTTCTTTCCCAACTCTCTTATTTTAGCCCACAGTGTTTAGACATGGGCCTTTACATGGTTGGTTTTGCAATAGCAGGCTTCCTTTCCACTATTCAAGATATTTTCCCATTATGTCAGACTTTCCTGATGTGCTCTCAGTGGTTTAATTTTCAGAAGTATATTCTCCAAATAAAAAGTGTATTTAGATGTTTTCACTGACTCAATGGACACGGGTCTAACCTAAGCAAGCTCCGGGAGTTGGTGATGGACAGGGAAGCCTGGTGTGCTGCAGTCCATGGGGTCACAAAGAATTGGACATGAGTGAGCAACTGAACCAGACATTTTCATTAAGATGACAGAAAAAAATGCATAGACCATTTTAAAACAGACTAACACTGTTAACAGCCTGAGGGAGGATAAATTACAAATGGATAAAGGATTTAGGTAATTATAAAAATTAATAGTAAGCATAATCCTCTCAAGGAATATCTATGGAACTATTTCTTAGAGTTGAATCTTAAAACTTAAGTGTACGGAGGTCAAAATTCCTTTACAGTTCACATTTGAGATCTTAACAGTCTTTTTCAGTGATAGAAACAGTACTATGCCAGGGACAGAAATCGTACTGTGTTGGGGAGATCAGAATTTGATTTTAAAGTTTTTAACAGAAATTAAAGAATAATCAAATTCAGTTCAAAATCCACAGCTCTGGGGGAAATACGCTCATTTTCATTGGCCTAGTTCAAAGCATTTTAGGATGAAAATTTGATAAAACCAACTCTCAACTATTATCTAATGTATAAGTTAATTCAAAATTTGGTTCTTGAAAGTGTCTCAGGAACTGCTATAGGGATGAGAGCTTCTGTACTGCTCTTTTAGCTAGAGCAGTGGCTTTATACATTGGACTTCCAAACATGATTTTGTTTGAAGGGCTCCACTGCTAACACAAATATAAAATTACTGATTTACATCAGCAGGGTTAATACTGTAGCCATGGATTCTACAGGAACAGAATGGTGCAATAGCATGTGAGTCTGGAAATTAGGCTGATTCTACCCTGAGCCAGTCACTTAACTTCTCTGAACACTTGAGTACTTACTTTTTAAAATGCAAGGATCCTTTATTCAAAGGTGCTAGGTTACAAAACATAACCTTTAGGAATGCTGTCATATGGTTATTCTGATAACATGCTACTGCTAAGACAAGTGTGTGACCATGTTTTAGTTTAAGAAAACAGGAAAACAGTAGAATAGCTTTTCAAAGACATATTAAGTAAAATATCAGTAAATAGTTCCAAAAAACTTCTTACATGTTCTGCAAGTTTTTATCCTCATTATGGCAGGATTTGTTCATATTATTAAAAAATGCTAACCAAGACAAACTCAAAGTACAGCAGAAATCTCTGGAACAGGAAGAATCAGGAAATTAAATCTTAACCTTGCCAAAATTTATCCAGTATTACCCTTACTCCTAAAAAAAATCTTGTAATTTTATCCAAAGTTTCTACTACTCAAATGTATAATGTAGGAAAGAAGCACATTTCCCATATTCATTATCCCAAAGTGGTACCTTAGTGACATTAATTCTTTTGAGACTGTATCAGTCAAAAGAAATTTTACATCTTTGTGGTTTAAACAGGTCTTCCTTGTTCTGTAAATACCATCTTATTTATATTTAACTTCCTAATAATCACAATCAAAGAGCTCCTGCCACCTGAAGGACATGCCAACATTACAATGAAAAGGCAATCAGCAGTTCCTCCAGGACAAGGGTGTCTCATTTCCCACACTGTGAACTTTACACCAGACAGNCTTGTGTACGGAGGTCAAAATTCCTTTACAGTTCACATTTGAGATCTTAACAGTCTTTTTCAGTGATAGAAACAGTACTATGCCAGGGACAGAAATCGTACTGTGTTGGGGAGATCAGAATTTGATTTTAAAGTTTTTAACAGAAATTAAAGAATAATCAAATTCAGTTCAAAATCCACAGCTCTGGGGGAAATATGCTCATTTTCATTGGCCTAGTTCAAAGCATTTTAGGATGAAAATTTGATAAAACCAACTCTCAACTATTATCTAATGTATAAGTTAATTCAAAATTTGGTTCTTGAAAGTGTCTCAGGAACTGCTATAGGGATGAGAGCTTCTGTACTGCTCTTTTAGCTAGAGCAGTGGCTTTATACATTGGACTTCCAAACATGATTTTGTTTGAAGGGCTCCACTGCTAACACAAATATAAAATTACTGATTTACATCAGCAGGGTTAATACTGTAGCCATGGATTCTACAGGAACAGAATGGTGCAATAGCATGTGAGTCTGGAAATTAGGCTGATTCTACCCTGAGCCAGTCACTTAACTTCTCTGAACACTTGAGTACTTACTTTTTAAAATGCAAGGATCCTTTATTCAAAGGTGCTAGGTTACAAAACATAACCTTTAGGAATGCTGTCATATGGTTATTCTGATAACATGCTACTGCTAAGACAAGTGTGTGACCATGTTTTAGTTTAAGAAAACAGGAAAACAGTAGAATAGCTTTTCAAAGACATATTAAGTAAAATATCAGTAAATAGTTCCAAAAAACTTCTTACATGTTCTGCAAGTTTTTATCCTCATTATGGCAGGATTTGTTCATATTATTAAAAAATGCTAACCAAGACAAACTCAAAGTACAGCAGAAATCTCTGGAACAGGAAGAATCAGGAAATTAAATCTTAACCTTGCCAAAATTTATCCAGTATTACCCTTACTCCTAAAAAAATCTTGTAATTTTATCCAAAGTTTCTACTACTCAAATGTATAATGTAGGAAAGAAGCACATTTCCCATATTCATTATCCCAAAGTGGTACCTTAGTGACATTAATTCTTTTGAGACTGTATCAGTCAAAAGAAATTTTACATCTTTGTGGTTTAAACAGGTCTTCCTTGTTCTGTAAATACCATCTTATTTATATTTAACTTCCTAATAATCACAATCAAAGAGCTCCTGCCACCTGAAGGACATGCCAACATTACAATGAAAAGGCAATCAGCAGTTCCTCCAGGACAAGGGTGTCTCATTTCCCACACTGTGAACTTTACACCAGACAGAAATCTGAAAGTTCTGTCAGGTTTCTGAAGTTACATGACTTGGCATTAATGATAAACAGATGATAAAAAATTTAAGCTTGGTAAACAGTGAAAGTGTTTGTTGCTCAGTTGTGTCCAATTCGTTGTGACCCTTGATTGTATAGCCCTCCAGACTCCTCTGGCCATGGAATTCTCCAGGCAAGAATACTGGAGTGGGTAGCCATTCCCTTCTCCAGAGGATCTCCCCTACCCAGGGATTGAACATGGGTCTCCTGCATTGCAGGCAGATTCTTCTCTTTTGAGACATCAGGGAAGCCCCTAGTGCTATATGGTTATACCTTTTTTTTTCCAAAAGGAAAATTTTAAATGATTATAAGTTAGAAAGTTTTTCTTTTTGATCAAAGTCCATGGATTTGACTTACCCCTCCCAAATCCTTAATGTCCTTTTGCAGTTTTTCAGATATGGTGACAGAAGGTAAGTCAATGTAAAATACTTTACCCCAGAGAGGTTTATATTTGGATTTTTCTGGTTTGTTATCAGTTTTCAGAGATTTCAAAGATGGTCGGTTTTTTTCATTTTTAACTTGTATTCCACCTGTTGTTTAAAAAAATAGAATCAGATCATGCTTTATACAGACAGAAAATTTTTACTGTTTAAAAAATAATTTATGTAATAATCATATCACAGAGGGAAAAATATAATCCTACTAATTCAGCATTAACATTTTATTTCCTCTGTAGTGTCACTTAGGATAATGGCAAAATAGTCTTTAAACAGATACTGTATGTCACAAAACGTTTATTGTTCATAGGAGCTGATTTGCAGGAAATATTCATGCATTTAATCCTGTTTTATGCATTAAGGCATGGAATTTTACGAAACCAATTTCAAAGTTTTCATAGGATGTAAACTCCATGGAGTATTCACTCAACAAATACTGAGCTTCTGGCATTCTGTTGAACACTCAAAACTGGTACTGACCTAGTCCTCAAAGGTTCCTGACTGCTCAAGGGTAAGTTTCATGTAGAGTCAATGTATATTAAAAAGACTAAACGGTCCACTTGAAGAACCAAATCAACATTCATTTCATTCTTTCTTTTGAAAACAGATCTGAGCTACAAACAGCTGCTTAAAAATTAAAGAACTCAAATCTGTTTATAGTAGGAGACCGACCACGTATACACACTGTACATAAACACACACACACACTCTATATATTAAAAAACACTTGGAGGCCGGACTACTTAACAAGTGCCTGAAAACGAAAGTTTGCTTTTGTTTCTGTTTATAATGTTGAAAACAGCAAAGGTGTGTTTGAAATAAAATAGTTTGCTTCAACTTCATAAGACCAAAAATCCACAATTTAATCAGGAAGCGAAAAGCCCTGAACACATCTACTTTTAAACCGAGGCTCGATCTGCAGCCTCGAAGGGTCGCAGCATCTGTGCGGGTCCGCGCAGTCTTCTCGTCTTATAACCGACCGTACGACGAGGAATTTGGGGCCGAGGCTGGAGCCGGGAGAGCTCCAGGGGCCGGGATCCCTCTGCTCCCCGAATAGTGCCTTCCTTCCTTCAGGCCACAGAGCAGGACGCACGTGTCAGGTAGAAAAGCAGAGAGACCCAGGGCGAGAACTCTTTAGAATCAACAATGGAACCAGGAGGGGAGGAAAGGATTAAAGGGTCTGCAAACGGAGGAGGGGCTTCCTACCCTGAAAATGTCCTTTGCTGTGGATCCTCATGGCTCCGGAGTTCATGGCAGCCGCCCGGCACCTACATGCTGGGTCGGGAGAGGGTGTTGCCCCGGGCCGCCGCGGAAACTCGGCTTCCTCGAGGCCCGATGACCCGCCGGTCGCCTCTCCCCTTCCGCGGGCCACCACACCCACGCAGTAGATGTGCCGCACCCGCTGGCTTGGTTTCCGGGGCCGAAAGCGGCCCCAGGGCGCGGAGAAGGAAGAGGAAAAGCAAAAACGAGTGGGCTGCGGCGGTTAAAGATTTGAAAACGCGTCACGCGGCCGCGGCGCCGATACGTGCGCCCCGCCCCCTCTCACGTCGCGCGCCCCGCCTCGCGCTCGCCCCCACGTGCCCGCCCCTCGCGCCGCGCGCCCAGCCCCTTAGTGCCCGCCTCCTCGCCCTGCGCGCCCCGCCCCTCGCGCCTGCGCCCCGCCCCCACGGGCGGTGTCTCAGTTCCCCGCCGGCTGCTCCTCTGCGACGCCTTCTCGGCTTCAGGTCCGCGCTCGGTGCTCGCCGCCCCGCGTCCCTTCGCTGCCCTGAAGAGTGCTTGTGGTTCCGAGTTGACCGAACAGAGTGAATGCAGTTAGCGTCGCCGGCCGGCCCAGCTCGCCACCGGGGTCATTCCGGCTTTCTAAGGTTGCCCGGACCGCCTGCCCTCCAGTTGCTTCTTCCACCAGGTACGCTTGTTCCCCGCGGGTCGACTGTTCCGGCTGCTGGGGACGCAGCGGTTGCGGCCGAGCCCGGACTCAGATTGGGGCGGGGCGGGTTGGCTGCTGCAGGCTCTGTTCTCCGCGCCCTGAGTGCGGTTTACCGCGGTCACCGGGCCATCTGGAGGCAGGCCGCAGAGAGATTTCACGAGGCAGAGCGGCCGGGGGGCATCGCATCGAGGGTTGGGCCAGGAAGCCCCCGGTCTATAGCGCGTCCCGGGCGCCTTGTGCTTTTTTGGTATTTGCGTGCGCTACTCTATTGATCTCTTGTACCTACACCTGATTTCGTTTTACTGAGGTTATTTCAACAGTAACTGGAAAGGAGATTTGAAATCTCAAGTCTAGGTTTTTGGGTCTGGACCTTCCACAGATCCGTTTGTAAAAGTTTGGTTAAATTACTTATTCCTTTTGAATCTCAGTTTTTTACATCTCGTAAAATGGGATTTGTAGTAAGGATTCCATTGAGATGCTTTGAAAACTAAGTCAGCTTCGCCTTGTGAGAAAACACTGCGCACACACAAAAGGATTTTGCTATGTTTCTGCCTGTAAACTTCTTAAGGAGTAAAAGAGTTAAATCTTGTACTATGCATTCCTTACCACCTGGCCATGATAATCACTCATTGTTTGGTGGTTGATTTTTAACTTGTTATGAAGAAGCTCAGGGAAGTTAGTGCCAGTACCGTGGTTCCACAAATAGGTACCTTTAATTGTAGAAAAGGGGATATTGTAAATACCTTAAGCCAAAATGGAGGACACAGAGAGATGATGGTTCAGCTTTGCTAAGGAAAATAAGAGTTTTGCTGTGAATGGCCTTAGTTTGAAGGGTCTGGGGAGATACTAAAGGATTCATTTTTATTAGATCGTTGGTAACATTTGTCTGGAGTTCAGGAGATGCGGAGAAGGCAACCTACTCCAGTACTCTTGCCTGGAAAACGCCATGGCTGGAGGAGCCTAGTAGGCTGCAGTCCAAGGGGTCGCTAAGAGTCAGACGCGACTGAGCAACTTCACTTTCGCTTTTCACTTTCATGCATTGGAGCAGGAAATGGCAACCCACTCCAGTGTTCTTGCCTGGAGAATCCCAGGGACAGGGGAGCCTGGTGGGCTGCCGTCTAAGGGATCACACAGAGTCGGACACGACTGAGGTGACTTAGCAGCAGCAGCAGCAGGAGGGATATCTGGGAGAGAATGGTGGGCGTGTTGTATAGAGGGAAGATCGTTTGGGAGACTTACAGCCCAAGCACTGATTCTCAGTCATGGGGTGATGCCTAAGAGGTTATCAGAGCTTTAAAGGCTGAGGGAGGTATAGTTTGGACAAACATGCAGCATTAAAATTTCTATTTGGGAAAAATCTGTTTTCAAAAGCTACAGAAAGAGCGCAAGGTTTTTATGTTTATAAAAAGTTTTAAAAGATTAAGAAACATTGATATAGAATGCAGTTAAGGTCATGGGAGGAAATAGAAATTGCCCAGGAGAGCATGTGAAATAAGAGAAGTAGTAATAAGCAGAAGGCAATGGCATCCCACTCCAGTTCTCTTGCCTGGAAACTCCCATGGACGGAGGAGCCTGGTGGGCTGCAGTCCATGGGGTCACAAAGAGTTGGACATGACTGAGTGACTTCACTTTCACTTTTCACTTTCATGCAGTGGAGAAGGAAATGGCAACCCACTCCAGTGTTCTTGCCTGGAGAATCCCAGGGATGGCAGAGCCCAATGGGCTGCCATCTGTGGGGTTACACAGAGTCGGACACGACTGAAGCGACTTAGCAGTGGCAGTAGCAGCAGCAGTAATAAGCAGAGGATGATGAAATAGTGAAAGAGTTGGAGAAAAGGCCACAGAGTTAGGAAGAAAACTTGGAATTAATCTTAAAATGTCACAAAATTATGAACATTGGCATCGTGCAGGCTTCACTGACTATATGGTTTATGGGTAATTTTGATCCTAAATTTTAATATCTGAAAAGGGAGTAAAAAACACTTCTCAGATGTGAAAATTAATTGGAATCTTTTTGAAAGCCTAATTAGTACCATGCCTGGCACAGAGTGCAGAGTACATCATGAGAAACACTGGGCTGGAAGAAGCACAAGCTGGAATCAAGACTGCCAGGAGAAATATCAGTAACTTCAGATATGCAGATGACACTACCCTTATGGCAGAGGAACTAAAAAGCCTCTTGATGAAAGTGAAAGAGGAGAATGAAAAAGTTAGCTTAAAGCTCAACATTCAGAAAATGATCATGGCGTCTGGTCCCATCACTTCATGGGAAATAGATGGGGAAACTGTCAGACTTTATGTTTGGGGGCTCCAAAATCACTGCAGATGGTGATTGCAGCCATGAAGTTAAAACATGCTTACTCCTTGGAAGGAAAGTTATGACCAACCTAGATAGCATATTTAAAAGCAGAGACATTATTTGCCAACAAAGGTCCATCTAGTCATGTCGAACACGATTGAGTGATTTCCCTTTCATTTTTCACTTTCATGTGTTGGAGAAGGAAATGGCAACCTACTCCAGTGTTCTTGACATGAGAATCCCAGGGATGGGGGAGCCTGGTGGGCTTCTGTCTATGGGGTTGCATGGAGTCGGACACGACTGAAGCGACTTAGCAGCAGCAGCAGCAGCAGCAGCAGTCAAGGCTATGGTTTTTCTAGTGGTCATGTATGGATGTGAGAGCTGGGCTGTGAAGAAAGCTGAGCGCTGAAAAACTGATGCTTTTGAACTGTGGTGTTGGAGAGGACTCTTGAGAGTCCCTTGGACTGCAAGGAGATCCAACCAGTCTGTCCTAAAGTAGATCAGTCCTGGGTGTTCTTGGAAGGAATGATGCTAAAGCTGAAACTCCAGTACTTTGGCCACCTCATGCTAAGAGTTGACTCATTAGAAAAGCCTCTGATGCTGGGAGGGATTAGGGACAGGAGAAGGGGATGACAGAGGATGAGGTGCCTGGATGGCATCACTGACTTGATGGACGTGAGTTTGAGTGAACTCTGGGAGTTGATGATGGACAGGGAGACCTGGCGTGCTGTGATTCATGGGTCGCAAAGAGTCGGACATGACTGAGTGACTGGACTGAACTGAACTGGCACAGAGTAAGAGCTAAGTAAGTGCTGTCATCCTGGTGAACTTTATTCTATATCAGCCTCTCCAACTTCACGGGTTCTGAAAAGCTAAGTCTTGAAAAATGGACCTTTGATTTTGGTGTCTAAGATGTTCTTGGTGCCTTATGAGAATTTCAGGAGATAGCTAAGTTAAATACAGTACTAGATGAAAATGATGGGCTTGAAGTGGAGGTGGATTGAGTATACTCTGCAAAAAATGTGTCATTGTAGGAAACTAGAGTGATAGGAAGGGAAGATAGGGTCTTTGGAAGGTTTGGGGATATGAAAGTCAAAGTTTTAGTTGCTCAGTCATGTCTGACTCTTTGTGACCCCCTGGACTGTACCTCTGTTCATGGAATTCTCCAGGCAAGAATGCTGGAGTGGGTTGCCATTACTTCCTCCAGGGGATCTTCTAGCCCATTGACTGAACCCAGGTCTCCTGCATTGTAGACAGACTCTTTACTGTCTGAGCCATCTGGGAAGCTCTTAGGGGATATGGAAAAGATTTAAATATGTTTCTGTTGAAGAACACAAAAATAGGAAGGCCATTTTATGTTGCAGTGAAAGCTGAGGTACCTTTCTTATTTGCTATAATGAGGAAGGACAGTAACGTAGTAGCGCCCTAGGCTTTGAGACACACCCTTGACTGCGCTGCAGGTGATAATGTCAAGCTGTGAGTAAGCAGAAAGTTTGTTTTGCTGCAAAGTGTTAGAAATTTTCTGATCTGTAACCCAAATACAATTTTAAAAAATTACTATTGGACTCAGATTTTTTGGTAGCCAGCGGAAGAAGGATGTAGTCATATATCTATGGCTTGTAAACATAGACACCTCTTTACCATCATGTATATAATCGGGGTTATTGGTAAAAAAAAATAAGGTTTATATTAAAGTATTTCTTGAGATGTGCTTCAAGTGAAAGGTATGAATGCAAGAAGAGATACATGGAGGCAGCATTCCTTGTGGAAAGTTGATTAAAGAGTTCTGTTAAGCAAAGCTGGAGAAAATGAGCAGAATCATGGTCTAACTAAATGAACATTTGGCAGTGAATCAAGAGAAAATGAGTTTCATTCAGTACTGACTCTGTTCCTAGGTAGTTTTATGACCTTAGGTAAATATTAACCTTCAGTTCAGTTCAGTCGCTCAGTTGTGTCCGACTCTTTGCAGCACGCCAGGCCTCCCTGTCCATCACCAACTCCCGGAGTTCACTCAGACTCATGTCCATCGAGTCCGTGATGCCATCCAGCCATCTTATCCTCTGTCATCTCCTTCTCCTCTTTTTCTTTTCTTTTTCTAAATAGTTCAGTTCAGTTCAGTTCAGTCGCTCAGTCGTGTCCAACTCTTTGTGACCCCATGAATCACAGCACGCCAGGCCTCCCTGTCCATCACCATCTCCTGGAGTTCACTCAGACTCACATCCATCGAGTCAGTGATGCCATCCAGCCATCTCATCCTCTGTCGTCCCCTTCTCCTCCTGCCCCCAATCCCTCCCAGCATCGGAGTCTTTTCCAATGAGTCAACTCTTTGCATGAGGTGGCCAAAGTACTGGAGTTTCAGCTTTAGCATCATTCCTTCCAAAGAAATCCCAGGGCTGATCTCCTTCAGAATGGACTGGTTGGATCTCCTTGCAGTCCAAGGGACTCTCAAGAGTCTTGTCCAACACCACAGTTCAAAAGCATCAATTCTTCGGCACTCAGCCTTGTTCACAGTCCAACTCTCACATCCATACATGACTACTGGAAAAACCATAGCCTTGACTAGACGGACCTTAGTCAGCAAAATAATGGCTCTGCTTTTGAATATACTATCTAGGTTGGTCATAACTTTTGTTCCAAAGAGTAAGCGTCTTCTAATTTCATGGCTGCAGTCAGCATCTGCAGTGGTTTTGGAGCCCCCCCAAATAAAGTCTCACACTGTTTCCACTGTTTCCCCATCCATTTCCCATGAAGTGATGGGACCGGATGCCATGGTCTTCGTTTTCTGAATGTTGATCTTTAAGCCAACTTTTTCATTCTCCACTTTCACTTTCATCAAGAGGCTTTTGAGCTCCTCTTCACTTTCTGCCATAAGGGTGGTGTCGTCTGCATATCTGAGGTTATTGATATTTCTCCCAGCAATCTTGATTCCAGCTTCTGCTTCTTCCAGCCCAGCGTTTCTCATGATGTACTCTGCATATAAGTTAAATAAGCAGGGTGACAATATACAGCCTTGACGGACTCCTTTTCCTATTTGGAACCAGTCTGTTGTTCCATGTCCAGTTCTAACTGTTGCTTCCTGACCTGCATACAGGTTTCTCAAGAGGCAGTTCAGGTGGTCTGGTATTCCCATCTCTTTCAGAATTTTCCACAGTTTATTGTGATCTACACAGTCAAAGACTTCAGTGAGTGACAAAGTAATAGGTATGAAGTGGGATTTATTTAGAGATACACACATTCTGTAGACAGAGTGAGATCCCATGTCAAAAGATGAGAGTGGCCAGAAAAATGAGGGCATTAATTTTTAATGGGCTGAATAACTTCATAGGCTACTAAGTGGGAGGATTATTCTGACTGTTTCAGGAGAATTCTAGGAATAAGAGATTTCTAGGAATTGGACCTCTGCCCACTTTTTATCCTTTTATGGTTGGCCTGGGAACTGTCATGGTGCCCATAGGCCAGGGAGCTGACAGGCGCCCATGTCATTTAGCATGTTAATGTATTACAATAACTGTGTGATAATGTTCAAGGTCTACTGAAAGTGGAATCTTCTGCCATGTTGGTTCTGACCTGTTCGTGTCATATCATCGATATGTCCTTCTTTAAGGGTTATGTCCTGCCCCCTTTCCTCCTGTTTTCATATATATATATAAAATATTAGTATGTAGTTTTCAAGTGATTTCTTTTTCTGACTTTGGTGTTAAAGAGTAATATTTGTTTCATGGAATGATTTAGAAAGTGTTACCTTTCTTCAGTAACTTTTGGTACTTTGTGTGTTTCTAGGAATTTGTTTATTTCAAGTGATTTGTTGACAGATTTTTGTTCAGTTGCTCAGTCATGTTTGAGCAAAGTAGCAATGTAAGCCTTCTATTTTGAATAATTTCATTAAAGACAAATGGATTAAATTCTCTAAGCAACTGGAAGAGTCAATATAAAAAGTGATCTAACTACATGCTGTCTACAAGAAACTCATTCTAGAACCAAGTACACAAATGGGTTGAGAATGAAAAAGTAAAAATTTATTCTATGAAAACTGTAACCAAAGGAGAGCCAGAGTGCCAATACTAATACCAGACAAAAACTTTAAAACAAAAATAGTTAGAACATCAACTCCACGGATTATAGCACATCAGGCTTCCGTGTCCTTCACTAGCGCCCGAAGTTTACTCAGACTCATCTTTTTAGTTGATGATGCCATCCAGCCATTTCTCATCCTTAGTCACCCCCTTCTCCTGCCCTCAGTCTTTCCCGGCATCAGGGTCTTTTCCATTGAGTCGGCTCTTTGCATCAGGTGGCCAGAGTATTGGAGCTTCAGCTTCAGCATCAGTCCCTCTCTAATGAATATTCAGGGTTGATTTCCCTTAGAATTGGCTGGTTTGATATCCTTGCTGTCCAAGGGACTCCGAAGAGTCTTCTCCAGACCGTTATTTCAAACAATCAATTCTTTGGCGCTCAGCCTTCTTTATGGTCCAACTCTACTTGTTCATCTCCTGTAATAATTTTTCTTTCTGTAAAGCTTTCAGTAATACCTACTTTCATGCCTGATTTTACCAATTCGAGTCTTCTTATTTTTCTTGGTCAGTTTAGCCAAAAGTTAATTTTGGTGATCTTTTTAAAAGAGATCTTCCATGGTAGTTCAGACAGTAAAGAATCTGCCTGCCGTGAGAGAGACCTGGGTTCTATTCCTGGGTCAGGAAGATCCCCTGGAGAAGGGAATGGCAACCCACACCAGTATTCTTGCCTGAAAAGTCTCATGAACAGAGGACCCTGGTGGACTACAGTCCATGGGATCGCAAAGAGTTGGACATGATTGAGTGACTAACATTTCACTTCTTTTTTAAAGAACCAGTTTTTGGTTTCATTGATTTTTCTCTGTAGTTTTTCTACTCTATTTACATTCTAATCTGTAATATTCCTTTCCTCTTCTTGTTTTGGGATTAGTTAACTTTTTTCTTGGGTTCCGTAAAGGAGAAGTTCAGTTTTGAATAAAGATTTGAGATCTTTATTNTGAGGTTATTGATATTTCTCCCAGCAATCTTGATTCCAGCTTCTGCTTCTTCCAGCCCAGCGTTTCTCATGATGTACTCTGCATATAAGTTAAATAAGCAGGGTGACAATATACAGCCTTGACGGACTCCTTTTCCTATTTGGAACCAGTCTGTTGTTCCATGTCCAGTTCTAACTGTTGCTTCCTGACCTGCATACAGGTTTCTCAAGAGGCAGTTCAGGTGGTCTGGTATTCCCATCTCTTTCAGAATTTTCCACAGTTTATTGTGATCTACACAGTCAAAGACTTCAGTGAGTGACAAAGTAATAGGTATGAAGTGGGATTTATTTAGAGATACACACATTCTGTAGACAGAGTGAGATCCCATGTCAAAAGATGAGAGTGGCCAGAAAAATGAGGGCATTAATTTTTAATGGGCTGAATAACTTCATAGGCTACTAAGTGGGAGGATTATTCTGACTGTTTCAGGAGAATTCTAGGAATAAGAGATTTCTAGGAATTGGACCTCTGCCCACTTTTTATCCTTTTATGGTTGGCCTGGGAACTGTCATGGTGCCCATAGGCCAGGGAGCTGACAGGCGCCCATGTCATTTAGCATGTTAATGTATTACAATAAGTGTGTGATAATGTTCAAGGTCTACTGAAAGTGGAATCTTCTGCCATGTTGGTTCTGACCTGTTCATGTCATATCATCGATATGTCCTTCTTTAAGGGTTATGTCCTGCCCCCTTTCCTCCTGTTTTCATATATATATATAAAATATTAGTATGTAGTTTTCAAGTGATTTCTTTTTCTGACTTTGGTGTTAAAGAGTAATATTTGTTTCATGGAATGATTTAGAAAGTGTTACCTTTCTTCAGTAACTTTTGGTACTTTGTGTGTTTCTAGGAATTTGTTTATTTCAAGTGATTTGTTGACAGATTTTTGTTCAGTTGCTCAGTCATGTTTGAGCAAAGTAGCAATGTAAGCCTTCTATTTTGAATAATTTCATTAAAGACAAATGGATTAAATTCTCTAAGCAACTGGAAGAGTCAATATAAAAAGTGATCTAACTACATGCTGTCTACAAGAAACTCATTCTAGAACCAAGTACACAAATGGGTTGAGAATGAAAAAGTAAAAATTTATTCTATGAAAACTGTAACCAAAGGAGAGCCAGAGTGCCAATACTAATACCAGACAAAAACTTTAAAACAAAAATAGTTAGAACATCAACTCCACGGATTATAGCACATCAGGCTTCCGTGTCCTTCACTAGCGCCCGAAGTTTACTCAGACTCATCTTTTTAGTTGATGATGCCATCCAGCCATTTCTCATCCTTAGTCACCCCCTTCTCCTGCCCTCAGTCTTTCCCGGCATCAGGGTCTTTTCCATTGAGTCGGCTCTTTGCATCAGGTGGCCAGAGTATTGGAGCTTCAGCTTCAGCATCAGTCCCTCTCTAATGAATATTCAGGGTTGATTTCCCTTAGAATTGGCTGGTTTGATATCCTTGCTGTCCAAGGGACTCCGAAGAGTCTTCTCCAGACCGTTATTTCAAACAATCAATTCTTTGGCGCTCAGCCTTCTTTATGGTCCAACTCTACTTGTTCATCTCCTGTAATAATTTTTCTTTCTGTAAAGCTTTCAGTAATACCTACTTTCATGCCTGATTTTACCAATTCGAGTCTTCTTATTTTTCTTGGTCAGTTTAGCCAAAAGTTAATTTTGGTGATCTTTTTAAAAGAGATCTTCCATGGTAGTTCAGACAGTAAAGAATCTGCCTGCCGTGAGAGAGACCTGGGTTCTATTCCTGGGTCAGGAAGATCCCCTGGAGAAGGGAATGGCAACCCACACCAGTATTCTTGCCTGAAAAGTCTCATGAACAGAGGACCCTGGTGGACTACAGTCCATGGGATCGCAAAGAGTTGGACATGATTGAGTGACTAACATTTCACTTCTTTTTTAAAGAACCAGTTTTTGGTTTCATTGATTTTTCTCTGTAGTTTTTCTACTCTATTTACATTCTAATCTGTAATATTCCTTTCCTCTTCTTGTTTTGGGATTAGTTAACTTTTTTCTTGGGTTCCGTAAAGGAGAAGTTCAGTTTTGAATAAAGATTTGAGATCTTTATTTTTTTAATGTAGGCCTTTACAACTATAAATTTCCCTCCTCTTAGTACTCTTATCACTGCATTTGTTGCATTCTTTAAGTGTTGGTATGTTGTGTTTTCATTTTAATTTGTCTCAAGGTATTTTGTAATTTACCTTGTAATGGATTCTTTGACTTGTTGGTTAATTAAGAGTGTAGTGTTTCATTCAACAGCTTTAAATTTCCAAATTTCCTATTGTTATTGATTTCTATTTTTTTCCTCCTGTGATCAAAGAAGATGCTTTGTATAATTTTTAGTCTTTTTAAACTTAATGGAACCTTATTTTGTACACTAACTGTCATGAAGAATGTTCCATGTTCACTTGAAGAACATATTTTGCTCTTGTTTGGTGGAGTATTCTATATATGTCTGTTAGGCCTAGTTGGTTTGTAATATTTAATTTTCTAGTTCCTTGTTCATCTTTTGTCTAGTTCTGTTTATCATAGAAAATGAAATATTGAAGCTTCCAACTGTTGTTGTCTTCTGTCAGTTTTTGCTTCATATAATTTGTGGCTCTGTTGTATATACGTTTATAATTTTTTAAAATCTTGCTGGATTGACCTTTATATCATTCTTCTTTGATGTTGTAACTATTTTGTTTTAAAGTTTTTGTCTGGTATTAGTATTGGCACTCTGGCTCTCCTTTGGTTACAGTTTTCATAGAATAAACTTTTACTTTTTCATTCTCAACCCATTTGTGTATTTGGTTCTAAAATGAGTTTCTTGTAGACAGCATGTAGTTAGATCACTTTTTATATTGACTCTTCCAGTTGCTTAGAGAATTTAATCCATTTGTCTTTAATGAAATTATTCAAAATAGAAGGCTTATATTGCTGCTTTGCTCTTTTTTTCTGTATGTCATACATTTTCATTTCTTGATTCATTCACCAGCTTCTTTTGTGTTAGATGTTCTGGTGTAATGTTTTGATTGCATTCTCATTTTTTCTACATATATTTTAGTTATGTTTTTAGTTTATTTCTTGAGGATTGCAATTCACATTTAGTTTTTAAGTGTATTTCAGATTAATACCAACTTGGTTTAATGGTATGTAAAAATTTTCTCCTGTATAACTCCATTCCTCTAGCCCCCTTGTAAATGACATATTGTTACTATTATATATAATGTATGTGTATATGTAAGCACATATAATGTGCATTTAAATGTGTCTATTACAAGTATGTAACATAAGTATAAATATATGGTGTTTATATATAGGAAAGCATATATTGTATATAAGTAAATATGCAACATTAATGATATTGTATGTTGTAAATAACAATGCTATACATGACAGTGATTAACATAGTTATTGTTTTGTATAACTGTATTTTAAGTCATTAGAGGGAAGGAAAAGAGGAATTACTAATTAAAGATCCATTAATGCAGACTTTGGGCTTCCCTGGTGGCTGAGAGGATAAAGCGTCTGCCTGCAATGCATGAAACCTGGGTTCAGTCCCTTGGGAAGATCTCCTGGAGAAGGAAATGGTAATCCACTCCAGTATTCTAGCCTGGAGAATCCCATGGAGAGAGGAGCCTGGCAGCTACAGTCCACAGGGTTGCAAAGAGTTGGACACGACTGAGCGACTTCACACATCACACACAATGCAAACTTTTATGTTTATGTTGCCTATACTTATGTTTTATTATTTTATTATCAGTTTATTTTTCTGTTTGAATCTAAAATATGTCTCTTATAGCTAGGGTAGAGTTTGATCTTTTTTTTTTTTTTAAATTCTGCCAATCTTTGCCCTTTTCTTGGATTGTTTAATCCGTTTCACATTTCAGTTCAGTTCAGTCACTCAGTCGTGTCTGACTCTTTGCGACCCCATGAACTGCAGCATGCCAGGCCTCCATGTACATCACCAACTCCCGGAGTCCACCCAAACCCATGTCCATTGAGTCGGTGATACCATCCAACCATCTCATCCTCTGTTGTCCCATTCTCCTCCTGCCCTCAATCTTTCCCGGCATCAGGGTCTTTTCAAGTAAGTCAGCTCTTCCCATCAGGTGGCCAAAGTATCGGAGTTTCAGCTTCAACATCAGTCCTTCCAATGAACACCCAGGACTGATCTCCTTTAGAATGGACTGGTTGCATCTCGTTGCAGTCCAAGGGGACTCTCAACAGTCTTCTCCAATACCACAGTTCAGAAGCATCAGTTCTTTGGCACTCAGCTTTCTGTATAGCCCAACTTTCACATTGAGACATGACCATTGGAAAAACCATAGACTTGACTAGACGGACCTTTGTTGACAAAGTAATGTCTCTGCTTCATAACTTTCCTTCCAAAGAGTAGGCGTCTTTTAATTTCATGGCTGCAATCACCATCTGCAGTGATTTTGGAGCCCAGAAAAATAAAGTCTGACACTGTTTCCACTGTTTCCCCATCTATTTCCCATGAAGNAAGGCCACATTCCATGAGATAAGGACCTGCTCTCAAAGGTTTAGCAAAATTTTGACTTTTTCTCTCATAGTCAATGAAGCTGAAATAGTTGTTTTTCTGGAATTCCCTCGCTTTTTCTATGACCCAGTGAATGTTGGCAATTTGATCTCTGGTTCCTCCACCTTTTCTAAATCCAGCTAGTACATCTGGAAGTTCTCAGTTCACATACTATTGAAGCCTAGCTTGAAGGATTTGAGCATTACCTTGCTAGCATGTGAAATGAGTGCAATCGTGCAGTAGTTTGAACATTCTTTAGCATTGTCCTTCTTTGGGATTGGAAGGAAAACTGACCTTTTCCAGTCCTGTGACCACTGCTGAGTTTTTCACATTTGTTGGCATATAGTGTGCAGCACTTTAACAGCATCATCGTTTAGGACGTGAAGTAGCTCAGCTGGAGTTCCATCACCTGCACTAGCTTTGTTCATAGTAATGCTTCCTAAGGCCCATTTGACTTCACAGTTAAGCATGTCTGGCTCTAGGTGAGTGATCACACCATGTAGTAGTACAGGTCATTAAGACCTTCTTTAGTTCTTCTGTGTATTCTTGCCTCCTCTTCTTAATCTCTTCTGCTTCTGTTAGGTCCATTCTGTTTCTGTCCTTTTGTGTGCCCATCTTTGCATGAAATGTTCCCTTGGTATCTCTAAGTTTCCTGAAGAGATCTCTAGTCTTTCCCATTCTATTGTTTCCCTGTCTTTCTTTGCACTGTTTGCTTAAGACTTTCTTATCTCTCCTTGCTATCCTTTGGAACTCTGCATTCAGATGGATTTATCTTTCCTTTTCTCCTTTTGTCTTTTGCTTCTCTTTTCTCAGCTATTTGTAAGCCCTCCTCAGACAACCATTTTGCATTTTTGCATTTTTCTTGGGGATGGTTTTGGTCACCACCTCCTTTACAGTGTTACGAACCTCCGTCCATAGTTCTTCAGGCACTCTCAAATCTAATTCCTTGAATCTATTTGTCACTTCTGTGTAATCATAAAGGATTTGATTTAGGTCATTCTTCATTGGCCTTGTGGTTTTCCCTAGTTTTCTCAATTTAAGTCTGAATTTGGCAATAAGGAATTCATTATCTGAGCCACAGTCAGCTCCCAGTCTTGTTTTTATTGCCTGTATAGAGCTTCTCCATCTTCGGCTGCAAAGGGTATAATCAATCTAATTTCAGTATTGACCATCTGGTGATGTCCATGTGTAGAGTTGTCTCTTGGGTTGTTGGAAAAGGCTGTTTGCTATGACCAGTGTGTTCTCTTGGCAAAACTCTGTTAGCCTGTGCCCTGCTTTATTTTGTACTCCAAGGCCAAACTTGCCTGTTACTCCAGGGATCTCTTGACTTCCTCCTTTTGCATTCCAGTCCCCTATGACCCTATGATGAAAAGGACATCTTTTTTGCTGTTAGTTCTAGAAAGTCTTATAGGTCTTCATAGAACCGTTCAGCTTCTTCAGGATTAATGGTTGAAGCATAGACTTGGATTACTGTGATACTGAATGGTTTGCCTTGGAAACTAACCGAGATCATTCTGTCATTTTTGAGATTGCACCCAAGTACTGCATTTTGGACTCTTGTTGACTGTGAGGGCTCCTCCATTTCTTTTAAGGGATTCTTGCTCACAGTAGTAGATGTAATGGTCCTCTGAATTAAACTCGCCCTTTCCCCTCCATGTTAGTTCACTGATTCCTAACATGTCAGTGTTCACTCTTGTCGTGTCCTGTTTGGCCATATCCAGTTTACCTTGATTCAGGGACCTAACCTTTCCGGTTCCTATGCAGTGTTGTTCTTTACAGCATCAGACTTGACTCTCACCAGCAGACACATCCACAGCTGGCGTTGTTTCCACTTTGGCTCAGCCTCTTCATTCCTTTGGAACTATTTCTCTACTTTAGTAGCATATTGGACACCTACTGACCTGGGAGGGTGGGTTCTTCTTTCAGTGTCCTATCTTTTTGCCTTTTCATACTGTTCATGGGGTTCTCAAGACAAGAATGCTGAAGTGGTTTGCCATATCCTTCTCCCATGGACTGTGTTTTGTCAGAATTCTCCACCATGACCTGTCCATCTTGGGTGGCCCTACACGGCATGTCTCATAGTTTCATTAGGTTACACTAAGTTGTTATCTGTAGGTGTAAGGTGAGGTGGTTTATTTGAGATTTTTTTCCTTATTTCTTGAGGTAAAATTGTATCATCATAAGCTTCCCGCTTAGAGCTTCTTTTGCTGCATCGCATAGGTTTTTTACTGTTGTGCTTTCATTTTCATTGGTCTCTAAGTATTTTTTGGTTTCCTTTTTTATTTTTTCAGTGATCCATTGGTTGTTTAGTAACATATTATTTAGTCACCACATGTTTGTGTTTTTATAGATATTTCTTATAGTTTATTTCTAATTTCATAATGTTGTGATCAGAAAAGATGCTTGATATGATTTCATTTTTCTTAAATTTACCAAGGCTCACCTTGGGGCCCAGCATGTGGTCAGTCTTAGAGAATGTTCTGTGTACACTTGAGACGAATGTATAGCCTGGTGTTTTTAGATGGAATGTCCTATAAATAGCAATTAAATCTGTCTGGTCTGTTATGTCATTTAAAGCTTGTGTTTCCTTATTTATTTTCTGTCTCCATTATCTGTCCATTGGTGTAAGTGTGGTGTTAAAGTCCCCCACTGTTACCTTGTTACTGTCGATTTCTCCCTTTATGGGTGTTAGTTTTTGCTTTACATGTTGAGATGTTCCTGTGTTGGGTGTATATGTATGATTGTTATATATTCTTGCCTCGAATACTTAATCATTACGTAGTGTCCTTTGTTTCTTATAATAGTCTTTGTTTTATTAAAGTCTGTTTTGTCTGANTTGTTGACTGTGAGGGCTCCTCCATTTCTTTTAAGGGATTCTTGCTCACAGTAGTAGATGTAATGGTCCTCTGAATTAAACTCGCCCTTTCCCCTCCATGTTAGTTCACTGATTCCTAACATGTCAGTGTTCACTCTTGTCGTGTCCTGTTTGGCCATATCCAGTTTACCTTGATTCAGGGACCTAACCTTTCTGGTTCCTATGCAGTGTTGTTCTTTACAGCATCAGACTTGACTCTCACCAGCAGACACATCCACAGCTGGCGTTGTTTCCACTTTGGCTCAGCCTCTTCATTCCTTTGGAACTATTTCTCTACTTTAGTAGCATATTGGACACCTACTGACCTGGGAGGGTGGGTTCTTCTTTCAGTGTCCTATCTTTTTGCCTTTTCATACTGTTCATGGGGTTCTCAAGACAAGAATGCTGAAGTGGTTTGCCATATCCTTCTCCCATGGACTGTGTTTTGTCAGAATTCTCCACCATGACCTGTCCATCTTGGGTGGCCCTACACGGCATGTCTCATAGTTTCATTAGGTTACACTAAGTTGTTATCTGTAGGTGTAAGGTGAGGTGGTTTATTTGAGATTTTTTTCCTTATTTCTTGAGGTAAAATTGTATCATCATAAGCTTCCCGCTTAGAGCTTCTTTTGCTGCATCGCATAGGTTTTTTACTGTTGTGCTTTCATTTTCATTGGTCTCTAGGTATTTTTTGGTTTCCTTTTTTATTTTTTCAGTGATCCATTGGTTGTTTAGTAACATATTATTTAGTCACCACATGTTTGTGTTTTTATAGATATTTCTTATAGTTTATTTCTAATTTCATAATGTTGTGATCAGAAAAGATGCTTGATATGATTTCATTTTTCTTAAATTTACCAAGGCTCACCTTGGGGCCCAGCATGTGGTCAGTCTTAGAGAATGTTCTGTGTACACTTGAGACGAATGTATAGCCTGGTGTTTTTAGATGGAATGTCCTATAAATAGCAATTAAATCTGTCTGGTCTGTTATGTCATTTAAAGCTTGTGTTTCCTTATTTATTTTCTGTCTCCATTATCTGTCCATTGGTGTAAGTGTGGTGTTAAAGTCCCCCACTATTACCTTGTTACTGTCGATTTCTCCCTTTATGGGTGTTAGTTTTTGCTTTACATGTTGAGATGTTCCTGTGTTGGGTGTATATGTATGATTGTTATATATTCTTGCCTCGAATACTTAATCATTACGTAGTGTCCTTTGTTTCTTATAATAGTCTTTGTTTTATTAAAGTCTGTTTTGTCTGATATGAGTATTGCTACTCCAGCTTTCTTTTGATTTCCATTTGCATAGTATACCTTCTCCCATCCCCTTACTTTCAGTCTGTAAGTGTCCCTAGGTCTGAAGTGGGTCTCTTGTAGACAGCATATATTCCAGTCTTGTTTTTGTATCTACCCAACCAGTCTGTGTCTTTTGATTGATTATTACTATGTGTGATCCTAGATGTTATTCTTTTTCTTGTTGTTGTTTATGGGATCCCCTGGGTCAGGGATTGAACCTGTATCCCCTCAGTTGGTAGAAGGCAATGGCAACCCATTCCAGTATCCTTACCTGGAGAATCCTGTGGACAGAGGAGCCTGGAGGGCTGCTGTCCATAGGGTTGCACAGAGTCGGACACGACTGAAGTGACTTAGCATGCATGCATGCGTTGGAGATGGAAATGGCAACCCCCTCCAGTGTTCTTCCTGGAGAGTCCCAGGGAAGGAGGAGCCTGGTGGGCTGCCGTGGTGGGCTGCCGTCTATGGGGTCTCTCAGAGTCAGATACGACTGAAGCGACTTAGCAGCAGCAGCAGCAGCAGCTCGTGAATTGGTAGGTGGATTCTTCACTGCTGCTGCTGCTGCTAAGTCACTTCAGTCGTGTCCAACTCTATGCGACCCCATAGACTGGCTCCCCTGTCCCTGGGATTCTCCAGGCAAGAACACTGGAGTGGGTTGCCATTTCATTCTTCAATGCATGAGAGTGAAAAGTGAGTGATCACTACTGAACACAAAGGAGGCCCCATAGGTGTTTTATTCTTTTTGTTGCAGTGATAATTGGGATTGTTTCCTTAATTTCTCTTTGTGATCTTTCATGGTTAGTGCATCGGAATGCAAGGATTTCTGTGCGTTAATTTTGTATCCTGCAACCGAATGCCTTGATCAGCTCTAGTCGTTTTCCGAGGGCATCTTTAGAGTTTTCTTTGTATGGTGTCATGTCATCTGCAAAAGGTGACAGCTTGAGTTCTTCTTTTCCAATTTGTATTCCATTTATTTCTCTTTCTTCTATGATTGCTGTGGCTAGGTTTTCCAAAACTGTGTTGAATGAAAGTGGTGAGAGTGGATATCCTTGTCCTATTCCTAATTTTAGAGGAAATGCTTTTGATTTTTCACCATTGAGAATGATCTGTGCTGTGGGTTTGTCAGTATGGCTTTTATGATATTGAGGTAGGTTCCCCTATGCTCATTTCCTGGAGAGTTTTTATGATAAATGGGTGCTGAATTTTGACAGATTTTTTCTGAATCTGTTGAGATGATCATGTGGATTTTATTCTTCAGTTTGTTAGTCTGGTGTATCACATGGATTTTACATATAGTGAAGAATCTTTGCTTTGGGATAAATCCCACTTCATCATGGCGTATAAGCCTTTAAATGTGTTGTTGGATTCTGTTTGATAGGATTTTGTTGAGGAGCTTTGTGTCTGTATTCGTCAGTGATATTGCTCTTTAGTTTTCTTTTTTTTGTGATATCTTTGTCAGGTTTTGATATCAGGGTGATGGTGGCCTCATAGAATCATTTTGGGAGTGTTCTTCCCTCTGCAGTTTTTTTGGGAAGTGTTTGAGGAGTATAGGAAGGATAGATGTTTAGCTCTTCTCTAAATATTTAACAGAATTTGCTTGTGTAGCCATCTGTTCTGGACTTTTATTTGTTGGATGATTTTTAATTTCAGCTTCAGCTTCATTACTTATGGATTGATCTGTTTATATTTTCTATTTCTTCTGGGTTCAGCCTTGGAAGATAGTACTTTACCAAAATTTGTACATTTATTGCAGGTTGTCCGTTTATTGGCATAGAGTTGCTTATAGTAGTCCCTTATGTGTTTCATGGCATGAGTTGTCATTTCTGCTTTTTCATTTCTGAGTTTATGGATATGAGTCCTATCCTTTTTTTCTTGATAACCTTGGCTAAATGTTTATCAACTTTTTCTTCCCAAAGAACCAACTTTTAGTTTTATTGATCTTTATTTCTATTTCATTTCTTTCTGCTTTGGTCTTTATCACCTATTCCTTCTGCTAACTTTAGGGGTTTTTCCCTTCTTTGTCTAGTTGCTTTAGTTGTAAGTCTGAAAGTGAAAGTGTTAGTCGCTCAGTGGTGTCTGACTCTTGGCGACCGCTTGGACTGGAGCCTGCCAGGCTTCTCTGTCTGTGGAATTCTCCGGGCAAGAACACTGGAGTGGGTTGCCATTCCCTTCACCAGGGGATCTTCCAACCCAAGAGTCGAACCCAGGTCTCCTACATTGTAGGCATATTCTTTGCCAGCTGGGCCACCAGGGAAGCACCCAATTGTTTGTTGGAGATTTTTCTTGTTTCTTGAGATGAGATTGAATTGCTACAAATTTCCTTTACAACTGCTTTTCCTTTGCTCTGTAGATTTTAAGTTGTGTTTTTCACTGTCATTTGTTCCTATGTTTTTTTGATTTCCTCTTTGATATTTCTTTTAGTGATCTCTTGGTCATGTAGTAGCGTAGATCTTAGTCTCCATGTGTTTGTCTTTTTTTTTTTTTTTTCTTATAATTGATTTCTAATCTCAGCATTGTGGTTAAAAGAGATGCTTGATATGATTTCAGAGTTCTTAAATTTACCAAGACTTGATTTGTGGATGAAGATGTGATCTTTCCTGGAGAGTGTTTTGTATGCACTTGAGAAGAAAGTGTGTTTTGCCACTTTTGGGTAGAATGTCCTGTAAATATCAGTTAAGCCTGACTGGTTTGTTGTGCCATTTAAAGCTTGTGTTTCCTTATTTATTTTCTGACTGCATGGTTTGCCCATTGGTGTAAGTGGGGTGTTAAAATTCCCCACTATTGTTGTGTTGTTGTATTTCCCCTTCTATGACTGTTAGTGTATGCCTTATGTATTGAGGTGCTCCTATGTTGGGTGCATGTATATTTGTAATTGATTCCTTGATCATTATGTAATTGATTCCTTGTATTGATTCCTTGATCATTATGTAGTGACCCTCCTTGTCTCTTGAAACAGCCTTTATTTTAAGGTCTAGTTATCTGATATGAGTATTGCCACTCCAACTTTTGTTTTCCATTTGCGTGGAATATTTTTTTGTCTCCTCATTTTCAGTTTATATGTGTCCCAAGGTCAAAAGTGGGTCTCTTATAGACAGTATATATATAGATTTTGTTTTTATATCTCTTCAGCCAGTCTGTGTCTTTTGGTTGGAGCAATCATTCTATTTACATTCAAGGTACTTAGCAATATGTATGTTCCTATTACCATTTTCTTAATTGTTTTGGCTTTGTTTTTGTGATTATTTTTCTTCTTCCTAGAGAAGTTTTCTTCTTAGAGAAGGTCCTTTAGCATTTGTTATTAAACTGGTTTGGTGGTGCTGAATTCTGTTAAGTTCTTCTTGACTGTAAAGGTTTTGCTTTCTCTATTAAATATGAATGAAACCCTTGCTGGATAGAGTAATCTTGGTTGTAGGCTTTTCTCTTTCATCACTTTTAATATATTCCATCACTCCCTTCTGGCCTGCAAGTTTCTATTGAAGAATCAGTTGATAACCTCATGGGGATTCCCTTGTGTGCTATTTGTTGCTTTTCCCTTGCTGCTTTTAATGTTTTTTTTCTTTGAATTTAATTTTTGTTAGTTTGATTAATATGTGTCTCAGCATGTTTCTCCTTGGGTTTAACCCTATATGAGACTGCTTCCTGGACTTAGTTGACTATTTCCTTTCCTGTGTTAGGGAAATTTTTAACTATAGTCTCTTCAGATGTTTTCTCAGACTCTTTTATCTTTCTCTTCTTCTGGGATCCCTGTAATTTGAATGTTGATGCATTAATGTTGTCCCAGAGGTCGCTGAGACTCCCCTCATTTCTTTTCATTTTTTTTCTTTATTCTGCTCTTCAACAATTATTTCCACCATTCAGTCTTCCAACTCGCTTATTCATTTTCTCTGCTTCAGTTGTCCTTCAGTTATTCCTTCTAGTGTATTTTTTCTTTCAGTTGTTGTGTTGTTCACCACTGTTTGTTCTTTAGTTCTACGTCTTTGGTAAACATTTCTTCTGTTTTCTTGATGTGTGCCTCCCTTCTGCTTTTGAGGTTTAAGGTTGTCTTATTATCAATACTCTGAATTCTTTTCTGGGTAGATTGCCTGTTTGCTCTTCATTTATTTGATCTGGTAAGTTTTTACCTTGTTCCTTCATCTGTCCCATATTGTTTTGTCATCTCATTTTTTTTTTTTTTTGATGGATGGGACTTTGTTTTTTCCTTGCTGGTTGTTTGACCTGCAGTGTCCAGCACTGGAGTTTGCATGCAGTTGGGTGGAGCTGAGTCTTGGGGCCGAGATGAAGACCTCTGGGATAACTCACACCAATTAACATTCCCTGGGATCCTAGATTCTCTGTTGGTCTAGTGGTTTGGACTTGGTGCTCCCACCATGGGAGCTCAGGCCCAACCCCTGGCCAGGGAATGGAGACCCCTGTATGCCATGTAAGGGGGGAGGGTGGGTAGGCAACAAAGAAAAAGGAGCAAAACAGTAAGAAAGAATAAAAAATAAAAAATAAAAAGATATTTTAGGAGAAATGAAAATGAGACAACATCAACAAAGTAAAACAAAAGTACAACAGCAGAAAAGCCAGAAAAGGCCCTAGAGGAGGAAGGCGCTTAGGCTGAAGACCCCAGCAGCTAGAAAAGGCCCTTGGCGGGGGTGGGGGCTAGGCTCAGGACCCTCTAGGCTGGAGGGGACCTCAGAAGGTGGGTCTGAGACCCCAGCAGGCTTGCCAGTGGCTGAGTGGGTGGGTGAGATGCTGGGCACATTCCCCTCTGATAGTGTTATCTCCCAAACTCCCTTCCCATCCCTGCTCATCCTCGTTCCTTGGTGGGGGGGGCCCTCTGAGTGGTGACCCCTCTCATCGTCCTGCTGCCCCTCAGGGTTTCTGCTCCCATCCCACCTCTACTTTTCTTTTCCCCTTCTTTCTCCCCATCATCCTACACAGTCGCTTGGGAATTCCTCCCATCCTTTAGGTGCCCAAGGCCTCTCAGCAGCCCTGGTAGGTGTCCGGGGTGTGAGAAGATGTGAATTCAGCATCCTCCTGCTCTGTCGTCTGGACTCAACCCAAAAAGACCTTTTAGTTGGCGAAATTTTATGTTTTTTAAACAGATGTCTTGAGAATATTTTGTGAAACTTATCCCCAGAGTACATGAAATTCTTCCATGCTCTTGTACATGCTGTTTATTTTAAATTTTATTTTCTATGAATTACAGGTATATGGAAATGATTTTAAAAAATTTTAAAAACAATGTTTATTTATTTGGCTGTGCTGGGTCTTTGTTGCTGCACAGGCTTTTCTCTAGCTGCGAGGAGCAGTGGCTACTCTCTAGTTGTGGGGTTCATGGACCTCTCATTGTGGTGGCTTCTCTTGTGGAGCGCAGGCTCTGGAGTCTTTAGGCTTCTGGACTCGTGGCAGGTGACCTCGGTAGTTGCAGCTCCCGGGCTCTGGAGCACAGGCTCAGTAGTTGTGGCGCACAGGCTTGCCTTGCAGCATGTGGGATCTTCCTGGACCAGAGATTGAACCTGTCTCTCCTGCATTGGCAGGCATGTTCTCTACCACTGAGCCACCAGGGAAGCCTAGCATATTGATTTTTATAGCTAGCAACATTGCTAACTTATTAATATTAATAAATCTATGATGAGTTTAAGTTTTCTGTGTTCACAATTATGTCATCTGGAAATACTGATTTTTTTTTTCCTTTATAAACTTTATATGTACTTTTTGCTTATCTAGATGGCTAGGAACTTTAATAAAACATTAAGTAGGGGTAGTGATAATTATATTCTTATCATGTGCTTGATATCAAAAGGAAACCTTCAGCACTTCATTATTAAGTGTAAGAATGCTTTTTAATTTTTACTTTGATCCATGAGATGTTTAGAAGGGTGTTATTCAGCTTCCCTTTATTTAGGGACTTCCAGATAACTTTCTGTTATTCTAGTTTGTCAGAGAACATGTTTTATATTATTTAAATCCTGTTAAATTCATTGAGACCTGTCTCATGACTAGAATGAGGCTTATTGTGGTAAATTGTTTGGTAAATTGTGTGTCTGTTTTTCCCAGTAGCAAAAGAGTAGTTTAATACTTGCGGACGATCTAAAGAATGAATGTTAGATAGCCTGTTTAAAATTCCCCATGGAAGTAGCCACTACCAAATGGAGTTATGCATTTAAAATTTATAGTGATTTGTAGAATTGAATACTTGTGGCTATGAGAAACCCATGTGTATAGTGAAGAGTACTGTATCTCTTATGTTACAAGTAGTGACTCAAGTAGCCCAAAATTGTAAAACTCTTCTTTGGCTTGTGTGTGTTGGTCTCTCAGTTGTGTTCAACTGCAACCCCATGGACTGTGGCCCTCCAGCCTCCTCCGTCCATGGAATTTTCCAGACAAGAATGTTGGAGTGGGTAGCCATTCCCTTCTCCTGGGGATCTGCCCAACCCAGGGATCAAACCTGGGTCTCCTGCATTGCAGGCAGATTTTTTATTGTCTGAGCCATCAGGGAAGACTTTCTTTGGCTTAGTACACGTTATTACTTTTTTGTGATAAGGTTGGTGATTGTTTATGTACGAAGTATTCATAGCCTTTTCATCACCAAAAAAACCCATGAAATTTTCCAACTATTCAACAAATAACAAAATTATGCATATTTTGAAAAGATTCACAACATCATTATTTGTTGGGAAAATGCGAATTACTACTACATTGGGATATCACTACTCAGCTATTCAAATGATTGCAGTTTTTAAAAATAACTGTACCAAGTGTTTTAAGGACATGGAGCAACCAGAACTTACATGTTGGTGGGAATATAAAATGATAAAACTGCTTTGGAAATTACGTTTGCAGTTTAAGAATTTAAGCATGCATTTGCCGTTTGATTTAGCCATTTTATTTCTACTTATTTACTTAAGATTTATATGTGAATAATTCATAGCCCGTTTATTTGTATTAGTCCCCAACTTGAAGCAACCTAAATTTGTATCAGCCAGGGAATGAATAAAGAAATTGTAGTATATTTATACTACTTAGTAATAGAAAGGAAGTAAGTATCAATACATAAGTGTCAGAACACGGTAAATGAAAGATGCCAAAAGAAAATTAATACATACTGTGTGATTCCATTCGTGTGGAATTTTCAGAAATTCTAGTGTAGTGACAGAAGCTCACAGCTGCATTGGTGCAGGCATGGGAGCTGGGAAGTAGCACCGGCAGAGGAGCAGAAGGACACTAATGGACCTGCCAGTTACGCTCATATTGTTGATGAGTGATAGTTTCACAGGTGGTCAAAACTCATGGTGTAAGCTTTACTTATATGCAGTTCATTGTATGTCAATTAATCCTCAGTAAAATTGTGAAGAGAGAGGATAAGATGTGATATAGATAAATAGAATGTTACTCAGCCAGGAGAAGCAATACTGCCATTTGTGACATCATTGATGGACCTTGACATTATGCCCAGTGAAATAAACCAGAAAGAGAAACCCAAATACTGCATAGTACCTCTTGTATGTGGACTCTTAAAAAAATCAGAAACAGAGTAGAAAAGTGGTTGTCCGGGGCCAGGGTGTGGAGGAAATAGGGAGAGATTAGTAAATGGTGAAATTTTCCAGCTATAAGAGAAATACAGTTTGAAGATCTCATGTAAAATATGGTGACTATAATTGATAATACTGTGTTGTATAACTGACATGTGCTAAGAAAGTAGAACTTAAATGTTTTCANGTTTTGGCCCTGAGGCCTAGGGGATCCTTGCTTCCTGACCAGGGATTGAACCTGTACCCTGTGCATTGGAAGACAAAGTCTTAACCACTGGACCACCGGAAAAGTCCCAGAGGGATTTAATATTTGGAGCTGGGTAAAGTGGTTATCTGTTTTAACATGGAAAAAGGTGAAATTGGATCACTGCTTCACATGCTATTAAAGTACTTTTGCATGGATTGAAGGTGAAAGTTTAGTCACTCAGTCATGGATTAAGGACTTAAAATTTGGTGATAGCAAAAGTTTAAAACTTTTAGGGAGAAATATAGATGAATATGTTTTGGACATTTGAGTAGGGAAAGATTGTTTAAAGAAAGCACAAAAGAGTGTTATCTGTAAAGGAAAAGATCAATACATTTGGCTACATTAAGAACTTTGACCTTTTTCTTATACCATATACAAAATCAGCTCAGAATGGATTAAGATTTAAGCGTGAGGCCCCAAATATAAAAACTCCTAGAAGAAAACAGGATAGCAGCTTCATAGCGTTTATCTTGGTGGTGATTTCTTGGATGTGACACGAGAAACAACAATAAAAATGAAAGTATATTAAACTGAAAAGTTTCTATACACCAAAGGCAGTAAACTGTTGTTAAAGAACAGTCTGTAGAATGGGAGAAAAATATTTACAAACAATATATCTATTAAGGGTCTAGTATCCAAAATATTTATGAAGCACCTACAGCTTAAAAACCAAATAATTTGATTTANAAAAGTTTCTATACACCAAAGGCAGTAAACTGTTGTTAAAGGACAGTCTATAGAATGGGAGAAAAATATTTACAAACAATATATCTATTAAGGGTCTAGTATCCAAAATATTTATGAAACACCTACAGCTTAAAAACCAAATAATTTGATTTAAAAATGGATAGAAGACCTTAGTAGACATTTTTTAAAGATGAGGTACAAATGGCCAACAGTATGTGAACAGACACTGAGCGTAACTTAATCATCAAGCAGATGAAATCAAAATCCCAAGGTTATCACTTGATACTCTTGTTCAGTCGCTCAGTCATCTAACTTTGCAAGCCCATAGGCTGCAGTGTGCCAGGCTTCCCTGTCCTTCACTATCTCCAGGAGCTTACTTAAAAACTCATATCCACCATNCAGATGAAATCAAAATCCCAAGGTTCTCACTTGATACTCTTGTTCAGTCACTCAGTCATCTAACTTTGCAAGCCCATAGGCTGCAGCGTGCCAGGCTTCCCTGTCCTTCACTATCTCCAGGAGCTTACTTAAACTCATGTCCACTGGGTCCATCCACTGAGTCAGTCCATCGTCCATTCAACTATCTCATCCTCTGTCTCCCTCTTCTCCTGCCCTCAGTCTTTCCCAGCATCAGGGTCTTTTCCAATGAGTCGGCTCTTTGCATCAGATGGCCAGAGTATTGGAGCTTCAACATCATTCTTCCCAATGAATATTCAGGATTGATTTCCTTTAGGACTGACTGGTTTGACCTTGCTGTCCAAGGGACTCTCAAGAGTCTTCTCCAGCACCACAGTTCAAAAGCATCAATTCTTCAGTGCTCTGCCTTCTTTATGGTCCAGTTTTCACAACCATATGTGACTATTGGAAAGACTATAGCTTTGACTATGCAGACCTTTGTCTGCAAAGTGATGTCTTTTCTTTTTAACACAGGTTTGTGATAGCTTTTCTGCCAAGAAGCAGTTGTCTTCTAAGTTCACAGCTTCAGTCACCATCTGCAGTGATTTTAGAGCCCAAGAAGAGGAAATCTGTCACTGCTTCCACCTTTTCCCATTCTGTTTACCAGAAGTGATTGAACCAGATGCCATGATCTTAGCGGTTTTTTTTTTTCAATATTTAGTTGTAAGCTGGCTTTTTCACTCTGCTCTTTCACCCTCATGAAGAGGTTCTTAAGCTCTTCTTTGCTTTCTCTCATTAGAGTGGTATCATCCGCATATCTGAGGTTGTTGATATTTCTCCTGGTAATCTTGATTCCAGCTTGTAACTCACCCAGCCTGGCATTTCTCATGATGTGCTCTGCGTATAAGTTAAATAAACAGGATGACAGTAAACAACAGCCTTGTTGTGCTTGCTCCTTTCTCAATCCTGAACCAGTCAGTTGTTCCATACAGAGTTCTAACTGTTGCATCTTAACCCACATGCAGGTTTCTCAGGAGACAGATAAGATGGTCTTGTATTCCCTTCTCTTTAAGAGCTTTCCACAGTTTGTTATGATCCACACAGTCAAAGACTTTAGCATAGTCAATGAAACAAAGATAGATGTTTTTCTGGACTTCCCTTGTTTTCTCTATGATCCAGAAAATGTTGGCAATTTGGTCTCTGGTTCCTCTGCCTTTTCTAAATCCAGCTTGTATGCCTGGAAGTTTTCAGTTCACGTGATGCTAGTCTAACTTTGAGGATTTTGAGCATAACCTTAGTAGCATGGCAGATGAGTGTAATTGTCCAGTGGTTTGAACATTCTTTAGTACTACCCTTCTTGGGAACTGGGATGCAGATCAACCTTTTCCAGTCCTATGGCCACTGTGGTGTTTTCCAAATTTGCTGACATATTGAGTGCAGGACTTTGATAGCATCATCTTTTAGGATTTTAAATAGCTTTGTTGGAATTCCATCATCTCCACTAGCCTTATTGATAGCATTACTTCCTGAGGAGTTGAACAGGAAGTAATGTCAAGTCAAGTGGCCACTTGACTTCACACTCTACAATGTCTGGCTCTGGGTGAATGATCACACCATCGTGGTTATCTGGGTCATTGAGACCTTTTTTGTACAGTTCTTCTGTACATCTCTTCTTGATCTCTTCTGCTTCTATTAGTTATTTACCATTTCTGTCTTTTATTGTGCCCATCTTTGGATGAAATGTTCCTTTATATTTCTGATTTTCTTGAAGAGAACTCTAATCTTTCCCTTTCTGTTGTTTTCCTCTATTTCTTTGCATTGTTTGTTGAAGAAGAGGAAATTTGACAAATAGATTCAAGAGATCAGATCTAATAAACAGAGTGCCTGAAGAACTATAGTTAGAAGTCCATAATATTGTACAGTAGGCAGCAAACAAAATCATTCCAAAAGACCTCTTATGTACGCACAATAACATTGTCTCACTGAACAAAATCAAGAATACTTTAAAAAATATCTGATATCCAACCCACATTCAGATTTCTTTAGTTACTTTCAAACTGGCTTTAAAAAATTCTCTTATTTAAACCAGGATGCATTTGAGTGGATTCCTTTATTCTAGAACAGTGTGCCTCCCTGCCACCTTTTTGCCCACTGTACTTTTTCACTTGAAGAAGCCAAGACCTTAGTCCTGTAGACCAGAGTGTTGCCTTGTCCTGTATGTGGCAACATACACATGTTTACCATGTTACTTTAGTCTGAATTTCCTCCAAGGGTCACAAAATCTGGTTGTTCAACTCCCGTTGATACTGAGATGGGTCAGTATGTTCAGGTTTAGAATTGTCTGCTTTTAAGTAGAGTATATTTGCTGGGATAATATGAAGATTTTTGTGTGATAATACTTTCATAACTCTAATGATAATATTTCTGGAGTGCTGTTCATATTCTGCAAAGTACTTAATAAAATATTTCATCATAATAGTTAATAAATATTAGTTGATTTATGTTTTAAAGTTTTTTTATATACTCCTTTCCTTTAGGTTTGCTGTCCATTTCCTGTGTGAAAAGATAAGACAGTTTCTTTCTTTTTTCACTACAGATTTTCAGATACTGATGTTACAAACAATAAAATATTGGAACATAGAGTTGAGGAAAAGACTTAAATCAGGTAGGTAAATAATAAAAGCCTAAAGAAACAATAGAAGCTTTCATTTTTATAAAGGTTGTAATTGGGATAATCGACAGAATTGGAAAATGAACTTTAGAATACTGTCAGAATTAAATTTCCTAAATTTGGTAATTGGACCTCAATTATATGAAAGTATTCTGAGGTGTTTAGGATGAAAGGGGTATGATGTATGCAGTCTACTTTGAAATGGGTCAGAAAAAATAAATGATATGTAGTATGAGAGAGTATTGGTGAATTTATGGGCCAACAATAACTCATATATTACCATAGAAATATAAATTGGTCCAGTCTTTCTGGAAATCACTAGTAATTTTTCTCAGGTTTTTAGTTTAGCCCAGCAATCTTACTTTTTCTCCTATAGTAATTGTAAAGACATTACAATAAGCTGTATGTATAAAGATATTTATATGAGAGCTTATGAAATTAAAGAATTAATAAATTGGCAATAACCTCAATATCTAAGAGGCTAAATAAATATAATTGAAAACCATCTAAACATTAAAAATGATAATGTCAATCTGTATTTATTAACACATCTATCTTTTTAAGCATCAAAGTTGGCTACTAAAAGCTATGAATGATGTTAATCTATTTTGTCTTTCAAAAAAGATGCATGTATAGATACTTGAATGTTTGTACATATTTGGTTTAGATGTAATCTGCCTCCATATTTGCCTTTTTGTGTACATAGACCTTTTGAAAGATGATACTGTATGTTGCCTGTGGTTATTTTTTTAATAAGTTTATAAGTGATTTTTATACTCTTGTGTTGAGTTTTTCAGAAAGAGTATATGTTGCTTTTCTCACTATCTTATTTCTAAAATAATGCTTTTTATGAAGGTTATGCTTTTGATTTATTTTGTACTTTTGCAGCAGTGTTTGCATTGCAATAAAAATAGTGCTGTATTTGCTGATAACTCTACTAGATTCCAGTATCTGAGTGGTTCTTATGAGACCGAATTCTGATTTTGAGTCTTATTGGTCAACTGCTTCCATTCTGTTCCATGGCCAGAGTCTGTTTTCTTTTTTTATTTTATTTTATTTTATTTTATTTTATTTTCAGAGTCTATTTTCTTAATGCTCTATTGATTTGTCTTGCAAATGTGATGTTGCTCACGTAGCTTAGCTGAAGTACATTACTACTTTTGGAACATCCGAGAACATGTTCTATTAATGACAATTGTGTTGTGCCTTTGCATGTAGAACTTATGTGTATACTTCTGCTGGTCAACATGTGCTTTGATAGTAATACTGGTTTTAGTTTTTATAGTTTATTTAACTTCTAGCAGTTAGTTCTGAGGGCATCTTCTGTTACATTTTATTTTACATCTTGCTTTTCTTGAACAGATTTTGCTGCTGTTAGTTAAAGATATGGATCCTGAATCAGAGGGACCACCAGTTACAACAGTGACACCACTTCAGCAAATGTTCGCCTCTTGCACTGGAGCTATACTGACATCACTGATGGGTACAATAATGCTGGATGTAGATTATGTATCTGAATGAATTATTGATCCCACTTGAGTTTTACTGTGAAATACTGATAATATTATCATTCATGCTTCATCATGATAACAGGAAAAAGCCCTGGACAGAGAATCGAGAGACTAGAATTTTAGTCTTTGCTTTGCCGTTCTCAGGATGAATGTACTTTGGGATTGTCTTTATTCTCTTTGAACTTAATTTTTCCTCTCTAAATTTAGGGGCTTAGATCTGAAGTTCTTTGAGGTCTTTGTCAATATCAAACTTTTATGACTATTATCCTTTTTAAAATAGTAAAAATACAGGGTTAAATATTAGCGTAATGAAAAACGTAGAAGTTGGGTAACTTATAGTACCTACAAATTCAGATTATCATTTACTTTGCTTTTAGTGAATTGCTTAAATTTCTCTGGACTACATTTCTCTGTCTTTAAATGAATTTCTTATAGACACAGCCAAATGACACAGTAGGTGACAGTTTAGCATTTGAACAAGTTGGCTAGTTTGTTTAAATAAGATAGCAGGTGTTCGTCTCTCAGTCGCGTCTGACTCTTTGTGATCCCATGGAGTGTAGTCCACCAGGCTTCTCTGTCCACGGAATTCTCCAGGCAGGAATATTGGAGTGGGTTGCCATTTTCTTTTCCAAGGGATCTTCCTGAGCCTGGGGTTGAACCCAGGTCTCCTACATTGCAGGCAGATTCATTACTGTCTGAGCCACCAGGAAGCCCAAGATGGTTAGAACAAATGTAAACTAATTGCTTTAGAATATAGTATTTTACTTCAGATCATAATGCCCATTTTCCTTTGCTGCACTGTTCCCATATAGAGTAACACAATATGGTAGCAAGAATGAGTTATGGCTAGCTTACTCAAATTTTCAATACCTGTGGTTTTTATTTGATACAGGTGAATTTAACAGAGGGAGACTTTAATATAGGGAGACATATTATTTGATTATTGATTACTTATAATACATAGTTATCTTCAGATATTTAAGTGGTCTTTTGGAACATACACTTTTATCTTAGATAACATATTTTCTTACAAATACTAGTATTTTAGCTTTAATGTTAATGGAATTATAGCTGTAGAAATAGTATAAATGAGAGTTTGCTGCTGCTGCTGCTAAGTCGCTTCAGTCGTGTCCAACTCTGCAACCCCATGGAACTGTAGCCTACCAGGCTTCTCCATCCATGGGATCTTCCAGGCAAGAGTATTAGAGTAGGGTGCCATTGCCTTCTCCAAAATGAGAGTTTAGTACCTGTGAAAGAAGTAACTACATTTTCTCATTGGTCCTCTTTAAACAAAATTCAAGTGCAAAAAATTAAAATGTTAACACTTAAAACCACTTTATGATAAATAGTTTTAACCATTATATAGGTATCATGTGGTATATTTTCTCTGGACAAACATCTATGCAAATTACAGATATCACTTGTTAACTGAAATTTTATATATCTTCACAGTGACACCCTTTGATGTTGTTAAAATTCGACTCCAAGCCCAAAACAACCCATTCCCCAAAGGTATGTGTTCAGCTTATCCTGAAAATGTTATGTTAGGTTTTTAAATATCACTGCATTCATTAAAAAAAAAAAAAATTCTCTTTTTGCCAGTTTTTAAAAACTGATGCCTTTATCCTCATGTGGAAACGTTTTCCTCATTTCTTAGTTATACCTGATGAAGTCTAGGCAGAAAACAAGTACAGTTGACCCTTGAAGAATGAGGAAGATAATGTTGCCCACCATTGGTGTAGCTGAAAATCTGCCCATAATTTACAGTTGGCCCTCAGTGTCCATAATTCCTCTGTTTTTGCAGTTCCTCATCCTTGGATTCAGCTAACTGCAGATCATGTAACACTGTGGTATTTACTATTGAAAACAATCTGTATAAGTAGATTCTCACAGTTCAGAGTCATGTTGTTCAAGGGTCAACAGGCTGTGTGTATATGTGTGCATATATGTAACACATACAACACTTTCAAGAACATACTAACAAATGGAGAGGACAGTTTTGTATTTCAGTATATGCCTCACAAGTAAGAACAGAATTTTACTTATAAGGGACCTTGAATCTAGCTTCCTACTTTAGTCCAAGAGCTGTGCCCATCCTACAGTATTCCTCCAATAGGCATCTAATTGTTGCTTGAATAGTAATAGGAAGTTCAATATTTTAACAAGCAGCTTGGTTAATTGCTGGACATTAGAGCTTATGTGGACTTTGAGAAGAGTAGTTATATGTTTTTATTAGATAGGCAAAATAACAATTCCTTGACCCATATTATGCAGTTTTTATAAAGATAATGTCATTTCAAACGTGTTTAAATAGCAGAAAACAGACTGTAAAAAAGCTCATACATAAATTCCACTCTGTTGAATGTGTATCAGGGAGACAAAATGAACAACAGGTATTCAGGTGGGTGAAAGAATAGGTGGATTGTAGAAAAGAATGAAAAGCAGAGTAGTTTCCTATATATTAAAGACAGACCAGTGTGTTATGAAACTGACAGAATTATATATGGTTAAATGGGGAAGACAATTATGGGAGCAAGAAAGAATCCAATAATGGGAAGGAATCATTATTAGAAAAAGTTGTAGTCAATTAGGAGGGAGCTGGCCAGTGTCTAGATTAAGTAGTAAAAATACAAAGAAAGGGACAAAGCATAGCTTTATTTGCATGGGTTGAGATTATGAAAAACATATTTTTTTATAATCTACTTTTTCAGTTGAGGTGTAATTGATACAGAACATAGTGTTAGTTTTAAGAGTACAGTATAATGATTTCATGTATGTATATATTGAAAAATGATTACCACAATAAGTTTAGCCAGCATCCATCACCTCATATAGTTAATATAATTTTGTCTTTGTAATGAGCTCTTTTAAGATTCAGATATACATTGTTTCATAATGCATTTTTGTCACAATTTCCTTTACATACCACAGAATTTTCTTCTGATCAGACAGAGAAGACGTACACCCATACTGTCTTTTCAAAAGAGGTTTTCCTCTTATCTTTCCTCTCCATTCCCTCAGATAACTGAAGAGAATTTTTTTCTGTGTACATTTTTTGTCTATAGACCTGCAAACAGAGTCCAGTAACTTATTAAATTGCCTTTCACCACTGAGTTTAGAGCTCAGTGCTGTCATTAAACAAATCAGATTGTTTGTTTCATCCTAAAAGGTGAAGACAAAATTGTGTCTTGTTCATCCTGCTCCTGGTATTTTTATTTTGATCATCTGTAAAAATAATACACTTGTGTGAAATAATTGTTGACCATTGTAATCTTCTTTGTTAGGAAAATGTTTTCTATATAGTAACGGACTTATGGATCATCTGTGTGTCTGTGAGGAGGAAGGCAATAAAGCATGGTATAAGAAGCCAGGACGTTTCCAGGGAACACTGGTAAAGAGATTATATTTTTATAATCACAGCATGTTTTTTATTCTTATGTTTATTCTTCTATATGAAAGATTTAACAGGTGCAAGAAAGTAAAAAGTCCATCATGTAGTTAGCACACAGTTAAAAGGTAGACATTGAAGCAGGAGAGGGGAAGGACTTTTTTACTTTTAATTCTTTGTTAACTTTATGTTCATCTGTTTATGCTTTCTTATATATGGGGAAAAAAGGAGTAGACTTTAAAAATTTTGAAATGCTTGTAGATCATACATAATTTTAAGAAAAATATTCAGAGACAGACCCTGTGTACCCTCTCCCAGTTGCTAACAAGTAACAGGATGAGTACAATATGACGATCAGGATGTTGACATTGATATAGTGAAGATAGAGAACAATTCTATCACCCAGGGATCCTTCCTGTTTCCTTTCTGTAGTCACACCCACTTCTTAACTCCTACCAACCACTAGCCTGTTCTCCATTTATGTAATTTTGTCATCTTAAGAATGTTCTATAAATGGAATTGTAACAGGATATTTTGGGATTGGTACTTCTGACTTATTTTAATTGTCTGACGATTCATTCAGGTTGTTTAATGTATCAAGTTTGCTCCTTTTTATTACTCACTAGTATTACATGGTATGGATATACCATAGTTTGTTTCAAGTGGTTTCCAGTTGTTGGCTCTGAATAAAACTGCTGCATACGTTCATTCACAGGTTTTGGTCTCAACATACAAGAAAAAATTACTCACTGTTTTTCTCTCTGAACACTCAGAATTCTTCTGAACAGATTAGTGGTATTTTTCCACCTACCAAGCAGTCCTCTAGTTCAGGTCAGTGGTGTTCTGCAGTTTAACTCAATTCTGACACCATCTACCTGGAGTTAGTTGTCAGCTCCCACGGGACTGTTCCCATTTCAGACACCACTCTCAAGGCCAGGTTGTCACCCATGCTTCTGACTGACCTGCTGCAAGTCAAAAGACAGAAGTTCCCACGATCCTTTCCTTGGGTTCAGTAATTTGCTAGAACAGCTTGCAGAACTCAGGAAATAAATTTACTTTAAGAGATTACTAGTTTATTGTGAAGGGACACAACTCGGGAACAGCTAGATAGAAGAGGTGCACAGGGCAGGACTTAGGGGAGGCATGGAGCTTCTGCGTCCTCTCCAGGCCTGTCACTCTCCCAGCACCTCCCTATGCTCACCAGCCTGGAAGCATCCAATGCTTCAGAGATTTTAATGGAGGCATCATTCGTTGTTGTTCAGTCACTCAGTCATGTCTGACTTTGCAACGCCATGTACTGTAGAACACCAGGCTCCCCTGTCCTTAACCAGCTCCCTGAGTTTGCTCAAACTCATATCCTTTGAGTCAATGATGCCATCCAACTATCTAATCCTCTATTGCCACCTTCTCTTGCTCTCAGTCTTTTCCAGCATCATGGTCTTTTCCAGTGAGTTGGCTCCTTGCATCAGGTGGCTGAACTATTAGAGTTTCAGCATCAGTCATTTCAATGAATATTGAGGTGACTTCCTTTAGGATTGACTGGTTGGATCTCCTTGCTGTCCAAAGGACTCTCAAGAGTCTTCTCCAGCACCATAGCTCGAAAGCATCAATTCTTCAGCACTTAGGCTTCTTTATGGTCCAACTCAGACATCTGTAGAGGACTATGGAAAAACCATAGCTTTGACTGTACTGACCTTTGTCAGCAAAGTGATGTTTCTGCTTTTGAATATGCTGTCTAGGTTTGTCATAGCTTTTCTTCCAAGGAGCAAGTGTCTTTTAATTTCATGGCTGCAGTCACCATCTGCAGTGATTTTGGAGCCCCCAAAATAAAATATGTCACTTTTTCCACTGTTTCCCCATCTATTTGCCATGAAGTGATGGGACCAGGTGCCAGGATCTTAGTTTTCTGAATGTTGAGTTTTAAGCCAACTTTAATCTCCTCTTTCACTTTCATCAAGAGGCTCTTTAGTTCTTTGCTTTCTGTCATAAGGGTGGTGTCATCTACATATCTGAGGTTATTGATATTTCTCCTGGCAATTTTGATTCCAGCTTGTACTCTGTATATAAGTTAAATAAGCAAGGTGACAATACACAGTCACCTTGTATGCAAAGGACATACTCCTTTTCCTATTTGGAACCAGTCTGTTGTTCCATGTCTGGTTCTAACTGTTGCTTCTTGACCTCCAGATTTCTCAGGAAGCAGGTCAGGTGGTCTGGTGTTCCCATCTCTTGAAGAATTTTCCACAGTTTGTTGTGATCCACAGAGTCAAAGGCTTTGGCATAGTCAATAAAGCAGATGTTATTTTTTTTTTCAGAAATTCCCTTGCTTTTTCTGTGATCCAAAGGATGTTGGCAATTTGATCTCTGCTTCCTCTGCCTTTTTAAATTCAGCTTGTACATCTGGAAGTTCTTGGTTCACATACTGTTGAAGCCTAGCTTGAAGAATTTTGAGCATTACCTTGCTAGCATGTAAAATGAGCTCAGTTGTGTGGTAGTTGGAACATTCTTTGGCATTGTTCTTTAATGGGATTGGAATGAAAACTGACCTTTTGCAGTCCTATGGCCACTGCTGAGTTTTCTGAATTTGCTGACATATTGAATGCAGCACTTGAACAGAATCATCTTTTAGGATTTGAAGTAGCTCAGCTGGAAATCCTTCACCTCCTCTAGCTTTGTTTATTGGAGAAGGCAATGGCACCCCACTCCAGTACTCTTGCCTGGAAAATCCCATGGACAGAGGAGCCTGGTAGGCTGCAGTCCATGGGGTTGTGAAGAGTCGGACATGACTGAGCGACTTCACTTTCACTTTTCACTTTCATGCATTGGAGAAGGAAATGGCAACCCACCTCAGTGTTCTTGCCTGGAGAATCCCAGGGCGGAGCCTAGTAGGCTGCCATCTATGGGGTCGCACAGAGTTGGACACGACTGAAGCGACTTAGCAGCAGCAGCAGCAGCTTTGTTTATAGTAATGCCTCCTAAGGCCCACTTGGCTTCACACTCCAGTGTGTCTGGCTCTAGGTGAGTGACCACAGCATTGTGGTTATCTAAGTCATTAAGATGTTTTTTGTATAATTCTTCTGTGTATTTTTGCCACCTCTTCTTCATAGCTCTGCTTCTGTTAAATTCATACCGTTTTTATACCTTTGCTCAATGTCAGTTAGGAAATTATAGGAATTTTGGAGCTGTGTGCCAGGATCCATGGATTAAGACCAAAATGTATATATTTTCTTAATTATAATATCATTGTAAGTTTTCATTTCTCTGGAGTAAATATCCATGAGTTTCTGGGTCATATGGTAGTTGCCTATTTATGGATTAAGAAACTGCCAACCTGTTTACTAGACTGATAGTATCATTTTACATTCCTAGTGGCAGTGTATGACTGTGCTAACTTCTCCACATCCTCACCAGTATTTGGTGTTGTTACTATTTTCATTTTAGCAGTTCTGATAAGTATGTAGTAATACATTGTGGNGCCCATCAGGCTCCTCTGCCCATGGGATTTTCCAGGCAAGAATACTGGAGTGGGTTGCCATTCCCTTCTCCAGAAGAATTGTCTGCTTTTAAGTAGAGTATATTTGCTGGGATAATATGAAGATTTTTGTGTGATAATACTTTCATAACTCTAATGATAATATTTCTGGAGTGCTGTTCATATTCTGCAAAGTACTTAATAAAATATTTCATCATAATAGTTAATAAATATTAGTTGATTTATGTTTTAAAGTTTTTTTATATACTCCTTTCCTTTAGGTTTGCTGTCCATTTCCTGTGTGAAAAGATAAGACAGTTTCTTTCTTTTTTCACTACAGATTTTCAGATACTGATGTTACAAACAATAAAATATTGGAACATAGAGTTGAGGAAAAGACTTAAATCAGGTAGGTAAATAATAAAAGCCTAAAGAAATAATAGAAACTTTCATTTTTATAAAGGTTGTAATTGGGATAATCGACAGAATTGGAAAATGAACTTTAGAATACTGTCAGAATTAAATTTCCTAAATTTGGTAATTGGACCTCAATTATATGAAAGTATTCTGAGGTGTTTAGGATGAAAGGGGTATGATGTATGCAGTCTACTTTGAAATGGGTCAGAAAAAATAAATGATATGTAGTATGAGAGAGTATTGGTGAATTTATGGGCCAACAATAACTCATATATTACCATAGAAATATAAATTGGTCCAGTCTTTCTGGAAATCACTAGTAATTTTTCTCAGGTTTTTAGTTTAGCCCAGCAATCTTACTTTTTCTCCTATAGTAATTGTAAAGACATTACAATAAGCTGTATGTATAAAGATATTTATATGAGAGCTTATGAAATTAAAGAATTAATAAATTGGCAATAACCTCAATATCTAAGAGGCTAAATAAATATAATTGAAAACCATCTAAACATTAAAAATGATAATGTCAATCTGTATTTATTAACACATCTATCTTTTTAAGCATCAAAGTTGGCTACTAAAAGCTATGAATGATGTTAATCTATTTTGTCTTTCAAAAAAGATGCATGTATAGATACTTGAATGTTTGTACATATTTGGTTTAGATGTAATCTGCCTCCATATTTGCCTTTTTGTGTACATAGACCTTTTGAAAGATGATACTGTATGTTGCCCGTGGTTATTTTTTTAATAAGTTTATAAGTGATTTTTATACTCTTGTGTTGAGTTTTTCAGAAAGAGTATATGTTGCTTTTCTCACTATCTTATTTCTAAAATAATGCTTTTTATGAAGGTTATGCTTTTGATTTATTTTGTACTTTTGCAGCAGTGTTTGCATTGCAATAAAAATAGTGCTGTATTTGCTGATAACTCTACTAGATTCCAGTATCTGAGTGGTTCTTATGAGACCGAATTCTGATTTTGAGTCTTATTGGTCAACTGCTTCCATTCTGTTCCATGGCCAGAGTCTGTTTTCTTTTTTTATTTTATTTTATTTTATTTTATTTTATTTTCAGAGTCTATTTTCTTAATGCTCTATTGATTTGTCTTGCAAATGTGATGTTGCTCACGTAGCTTAGCTGAAGTACATTACCACTTTTGGAACATCCGAGAACATGTTCTATTAATGACAATTGTGTTGTGCCTTTGCATGTAGAACTTATGTATATATTCTGCTGGTCAACATGTGCTTTGATAGTAATACTGGTTTTAGTTTTTATAGTTTATTTAACTTCTAGCAGTTAGTTCTGAGGGCATCTTCTGTTACATTTTATTTTACATCTTGCTTTTCTTTAACAGATTTTGCTGCTGTTAGTTAAAGATATGGATCCTGAATCAGAGGGACCACCAGTTACAACAGTGACACCACTTCAGCAAATGTTCGCCTCTTGCACTGGAGCTATACTGACATCACTGATGGGTACAATAATGCTGGATGTAGATTATGTATCTGAATGAATTATTGATCCCACTTGAGTTTTACTGTGAAATACTGATAATATTATCATTCATGCTTCATCATGATAACAGGAAAAAGCCCTGGACAGAGAATCGAGAGACTAGAATTTTAGTCTTTGCTTTGCCGTTCTCAGGATGAATGTACTTTGGGATTGTCTTTATTCTCTTTGAACTTAATTTTTCCTCTCTAAATTTAGGGGCTTAGATCTGAAGTTCTTTGAGGTCTTTGTCAATATCAAACTTTTATGACTATTATCCTTTTTAAAATAGTAAAAATACAGGGTTAAATATTAGTGTAATGAAAAACGTAGAAGTTGGGTAACTTATAGTACCTACAAATTCAGATTATCATTTACTTTACTTTTAGTGAATTGCTTAAATTTCTCTGGACTACATTTCTCTGTCTTTAAATGAATTTCTTATAGACACAGCCAAATGACACAGTAGGTGACAGTTTAGCATTTGAACAAGTTGGCTAGTTTGTTTAAATAAGATAGCAGGTGTTCGTCTCTCAGTCGCGTCTGACTCTTTGTGATCCCATGGAGTGTAGTCCACCAGGCTTCTCTGTCCACGGAATTCTCCAGGCAGGAATATTGGAGTGGGTTGCCATTTTCTTTTCCAAGGGATCTTCCTGAGCCTGGGGTTGAACCCAGGTCTCCTACATTGCAGGCAGATTCATTACTGTCTGAGCCACCAGGAAGCCCAAGATGGTTAGAACAAATGTGAACTAATTGCTTTAGAATATAGTATTTTACTTCAGATCATAATGCCCATTTTCCTTTGCTGCACTGTTCCCATATAGAGTAACACAATATGGTAGCAAGAATGAGTTATGGCTAGCTTACTCAAATTTTCAATACCTGTGGTTTTTATTTGATACAGGTGAATTTAACAGAGGGAGACTTTAATATAGGGAGACATATTATTTGATTATTGATTACTTATAATACATAGTTATCTTCAGATATTTAAGTGGTCTTTTGGAACATACACTTTTATCTTAGATAACATATTTTCTTACAAATACTAGTATTTTAGCTTTAATGTTAATGGAATTATAGCTGTAGAAATAGTATAAATGAGAGTTTGCTGCTGCTGCTGCTAAGTCGCTTCAGTCGTGTCCAACTCTGCAACCCCATGGAACTGTAGCCTACCAGGCTTCTCCATCCATGGGATCTTCCAGGCAAGAGTATTAGAGTAGGGTGCCATTGCCTTCTCCAAAATGAGAGTTTAGTACCTGTGAAAGAAGTAACTACATTTTCTCATTGGTCCTCTTTAAACAAAATTCAAGTGCAAAAAATTAAAATGTTAACACTTAAAACCACTTTATGATAAATAGTTTTAACCATTATATAGGTATCATGTGGTATATTTTCTCTGGACAAACATCTATGCAAATTACAGATATCACTTGTTAACTGAAATTTTATATATCTTCACAGTGACACCCTTTGATGTTGTTAAAATTCGACTCCAAGCCCAAAACAACCCATTCCCCAAAGGTATGTGTTCAGCTTATCCTGAAAATGTTATGTTAGGTTTTTAAATATCACTGCATTCATTAAAAAAAAAAAAAATTCTCTTTTTGCCAGTTTTTAAAAACTGATGCCTTTATCCTCATGTGGAAACGTTTTCCTCATTTCTTAGTTATACCTGATGAAGTCTAGGCAGAAAACAAGTACAGTTGACCCTTGAAGAATGAGGAGGTTAATGTTGCCCACCATTGGTGTAGCTGAAAATCTGCCCATAATTTACAGTTGGCCCTCAGTGTCCATAATTCCTCTGTTTTTGCAGTTCCTCATCCTTGGATTCAGCTAACTGCAGATCATGTAACACTGTGGTATTTACTATTGAAAACAATCTGTATAAGTAGATTCTCACAGTTCAGAGTCATGTTGTTCAAGGGTCAACAGGCTGTGTGTATATGTGTGCATATATGTAACACATACAACACTTTCAAGAACATACTAACAAATGGAGAGGACAGTTTTGTATTTCAGTATATGCCTCACAAGTAAGAACAGAATTTTACTTATAAGGGACCTTGAATCTAGCTTCCTACTTTAGTCCAAGAGCTGTGCCCATCCTACAGTATTCCTCCAATAGGCATCTAATTGTTGCTTGAATAGTAATAGGAAGTTCAATATTTTAACAAGCAGCTTGGTTAATTGCTGGACATTAGAGCTTATGTGGACTTTGAGAAGAGTAGTTATATGTTTTTATTAGATAGGCAAAATAACAATTCCTTGACCCATATTATGCAGTTTTTATAAAGATAATGTCATTTCAAACGTGTTTAAATAGCAGAAAACAGACTGTAAAAAAGCTCATACATAAATTCCACTCTGTTGAATGTGTATCAGGGAGACAAAATGAACAACAGGTATTCAGGTGGGTGAAAGAATAGGTGGATTGTAGAAAAGAATGAAAAGCAGAGTAGTTTCCTATATATTAAAGACAGACCAGTGTGTTATGAAACTGACAGAATTATATATGGTTAAATGGGGAAGACAATTATGGGAGCAAGAAAGAATCCAATAATGGGAAGGAATCATTATTAGAAAAAGTTGTAGTCAATTAGGAGGGAGCTGGCCAGTGTCTAGATTAAGTAGTAAAAATACAAAGAAAGGGACAAAGCATAGCTTTATTTGCATGGGTTGAGATTATGAAAAACATATTTTTTTATAATCTACTTTTTTAGTTGAGGTGTAATTGATACAGAACATAGTGTTAGTTTTAAGAGTACAGTATAATGATTTCATGTATGTATATATTGAAAAATGATTACCACAATAAGTTTAGCCAGCATCCATCACCTCATATAGTTAATATAATTTTGTCTTTGTAATGAGCTCTTTTAAGATTCAGATATACATTGTTTCATAATGCATTTTTGTCACAATTTCCTTTACATACCACAGAATTTTCTTCTGATCAGACAGAGAAGACGTACACCCATACTGTCTTTTCAAAAGAGGTTTTCCTCTTATCTTTCCTCTCCATTCCCTCAGATAACTGAAGAGAATTTTTTTCTGTGTACATTTTTTGTCTATAGACCTGCAAACAGAGTCCAGTAACTTATTAAATTGCCTTTCACCACTGAGTTTAGAGCTCAGTGCTGTCATTAAACAAATCAGATTGTTTGTTTCATCCTAAAAGGTGAAGACAAAATTGTGTCTTGTTCATCCTGCTCCTGGTATTTTTATTTTGATCATCTGTAAAAATAATACACTTGTGTGAAATAATTGTTGACCATTGTAATCTTCTTTGTTAGGAAAATGTTTTCTATATAGTAACGGACTTATGGATCATCTGTGTGTCTGTGAGGAGGAAGGCAATAAAGCATGGTATAAGAAGCCAGGACGTTTCCAGGGAACACTGGTAAAGAGATTATATTTTTATAATCACAGCATGTTTTTTATTCTTATGTTTATTCTTCTATATGAAAGATTTAACAGGTGCAAGAAAGTAAAAAGTCCATCATGTAGTTAGCACACAGTTAAAAGGTAGACATTGAAGCAGGAGAGGGGAAGGACTTTTTTATGTTCATCTGTTTATGCTTTCTTATATATGGGGAAAAAAGGAGTAGACTTTAAAATTTTTGAAATGTTTGTAGATCATACATAATTTTAAGAAAAATATTCAGAGACAGACCCTGTGTACCCTCTCCCAGTTGCTAACAAGTAACAGGATGAGTACAATATGACGATCAGGATGTTGACATTGATATAGTGAAGATAGAGAACAATTCTATCACCCAGGGATCCTTCCTGTTTCCTTTCTGTAGTCACACCCACTTCTTAACTCCTACCAACCACTAGCCTGTTCTCCATTTATGTAATTTTGTCATCTTAAGAATGTTCTATAAATGGAATTGTAACAGGATATTTTGGGATTGGTACTTCTGACTTATTTTAATTGTCTGACGATTCATTCAGGTTGTTTAATGTATCAAGTTTGCTCCTTTTTATTACTCACTAGTATTACATGGTATGGATATACCATAGTTTGTTTCAAGTGGTTTCCAGTTGTTGGCTCTGAATAAAACTGCTGCATACGTTCATTCACAGGTTTTGGTCTCAACATACAAGAAAAAATTACTCACTGTTTTTCTCTCTGAACACTCAGAATTCTTCTGAACAGATTNCTGTTGCTTCTTGACCTCCAGATTTCTCAGGAAGCAGGTCAGGTGGTCTGGTGTTCCCATCTCTTGGAGAATTTTCCACAGTTTGTTGTGATCCACAGAGTCAAAGGCTTTGGCATAGTCAATAAAGCAGATGTTATTATTTTTTTTTTTTCAGAAATTCCCTTGCTTTTTCTGTGATCCAAAGGATGTTGGCAATTTGATCTCTGCTTCCTCTGCCTTTTTAAATTCAGCTTGTACATCTGGAAGTTCTTGGTTCACATACTGTTGAAGCCTAGCTTGAAGAATTTTGAGCATTACCTTGCTAGCATGTAAAATGAGCTCAGTTGTGTGGTAGTTGGAACATTCTTTGGCATTGTTCTTTAATGGGATTGGAATGAAAACTGACCTTTTGCAGTCCTATGGCCACTGCTGAGTTTTCTGAATTTGCTGACATGTTGAATGCAGCACTTGAACAGAATCATCTTTTAGGATTTGAAGTAGCTCAGCTGGAAATCCTTCACCTCCTCTAGCTTTGTTTATTGGAGAAGGCAATGGCACCCCACTCCAGTACTCTTGCCTGGAAAATCCCATGGACAGAGGAGCCTGGTAGGCTGCAGTCCATGGGGTTGTGAAGAGTCGGACATGACTGAGCGACTTCACTTTCACTTTTCACTTTCATGCATTGGAGAAGGAAATGGCAACCCACCTCAGTGTTCTTGCCTGGAGAATCCCAGGGCGGAGCCTAGTAGGCTGCCATCTATGGGGTCGCACAGAGTTGGACACGACTGAAGCGACTTAGCAGCAGCAGCAGCAGCTTTGTTTATAGTAATGCCTCCTAAGGCCCACTTGGCTTCACACCCCAGTGTGTCTGGCTCTAGGTGAGTGACCACAGCATTGTGGTTATCTAAGTCATTAAGATGTTTTTTGTATAATTCTTCTGTGTATTTTTGCCACCTCTTCTTCATAGCTCTGCTTCTGTTAAATTCATACCGTTTTTATACCTTTGCTCAATGTCAGTTAGGAAATTATAGGAATTTTGGAGCTGTGTGCCAGGATCCATGGATTAAGACCAAAATGTATATATTTTCTTAATTATAATATCATTTAAGTTTTCATTTCTCTGGAGTAAATATCCATGAGTTTCTGGGTCATATGGTAGTTGCCTATTTATGGATTAAGAAACTGCCAACCTGTTTACTAGACTGATAGTATCATTTTACATTCCTAGTGGCAGTGTATGACTGTGCTAACTTCTCCACATCCTCACCAGTATTTGGTGTTGTTACTATTTTCATTTTAGCAGTTCTGATAAGTATGTAGTAATACATTATTGTGGTTTTAATTTACATTTTTTGTAGTGGCTACTGATGTTGAAAATCTGTTCATGTTTATTAGCCATCAGTTTATCCTTTTCAGTGAAATGACTCTTCATGTCATTTGCCCATTTTCTAATTGAATTGTTTATATTTTTACTGTTAAGTTTTGAGTACTCCTTATATTATCTAGATACTAGTCCTTTGTTGAATATGTAGTTACCAAATTACTAAATATTTTTTCCCCACTCTCTGCCTTCCCCCTTTATCCTCTTAAGCAAGGTCTTTCATGGAGTAAAAGTTTTTAATTTTGAAAAAGTCCAGTTTTTACTTTATAGATCATGCTTTTGGTGTCAAATCTAAGAACTCTTTATTTACTCTTAGATCTGAAGATTTTCTCCTATTTTTAAAGTCCTTGATCCATTTTGAGTCATTCTTATATAATCTATAGATTTGTGGTTGAAGTTTGTTCTTTTTTGTTTATTTTACCCTATGGTTGTCCAATTGCGTTTGTTGAAAAGGTATCGTTCCTCCATTAAGATGCTTTTTCACTTTGTCAGAAATCATTTGGGCATATTGTGTGGATCTATTTCTAGGTTGCTTATCCTGTAACATTTATCTATTACCTATATCAGTACCACACGGTCTTAATTAGTGTAGCTATAGAGTAAGTCCTGAAATCAGTAGATTCCTTCTGCTTTATTCTTATTTTTCTTTTTGGAAGTTGTTTCGGCTATTTCTAAAGTTCCTTTGTCTTTCCATATAAAATGGTTTTGAAGTTAACGTTTGTTTTTGTGGGTGCTGGGTCTTTGTTGCTGCATGAGGGCTTTCTCTGGTTGCAGCGAGCTTGTACGGGGGCTGCTTTGTAGTTGCGGTGCTCAGGCGTCTCATTGCCATGACTTCTCTTGTGGCGCTCTAGTTTACTGCCTGTGCTTGCTTCTGTAAGTTTTTTGGTTTCATGTCTTAGATATAAGCCTTTAATCTATTTTGAATTTATTTTTGTGGTGGGTGTGAGAGAGTAGTCTAATTTGATCCTTCTATGTGTAGCTGTCCAGTTTTCCCAACACTGTTTATTAAAGGGGTAGTCTTGCCCACACAGTGTATTCTTGCCCCTTTTATCGTAGATTAATTGCTTATATAATTGTGGGTTCATTTCTGAGCTCTCTATTCTGTTCTGTTGATCTGTGTCTGTTTCCTGCCAGTACCATATTGTTATGATTCAGTTAGACAGTTCAGTCTCTCAATCATGTCCAACTCTTTGCCACCCCATGGACTGCAGCATACCAGTCTTCCCTGTCCATCACCTACCTGTTGGTGATGCCATTCAACCATCTCACCCTCTGTAATCCCCTTTTCCTCTGGCTTTCAATCTTTCCCACCATCAGTCTTTTCCAGTGAGTCAGCTCTTTGCATCAGGTGGTCAAGGTATTGGAGTTTCAGCTTCAGTCCTTCCAGTGAATATTCAGGATTGATTTCCTTTAGGATGGACTGGATTGATCTCCTTGCAGTCCAAGAGACTCTCAGGAGTCTTCTCCAACACCACAGTTTAAAAGCATCGATTCTTTAGCACTCAGCTTTCTTTATGGTCCAATTCTCACATCCATAGACAACTACCAAAAAACCATAGCTTTGACTATACGGAGATTGGCTGGCAAAGTAATGTCTCTGCTTTTTAATATGCTGTCTAGATTGGTCATGACTTTTCTTCCAAGTAGCAAGCATCTTTTCATTTCATGGCTGCAAGTCACTATCTGCAGCAGTTTTGGAATCCAGGAAACTAAAGTCTCACTGTTTCCACCGTTGCCCCATCTATTTGCCATGAAGTAATGGGACCAGATGCCATGATCTTAGTTTTTTGAAAGTTGAATTTTAAGCCAGCTTTTCCACTCTCCCCTTTCACTTTCTTTAAGAGGCTCTTTAGTTCCTCTTTGCTTTCTGCCACAAGGATAGTGTCATCTGCATATCTGAGGTTATTGATATTTCTCCTGCAGTCTTGATTCCAGCTTGTGCTTCATCCAGCCTGGCATTGCTCATGATGTACTCTGGATATAAGTTAAATAAGCATGGTGATGATATGCAACTTTAATGTACTCCTTTCCCAATTTTGAACCAGTCCATCGTTCCATGTCCGATTCTAACTGTTGCTTCTTGACCGGCATACAAATATCTCAGGCGTCAGTTGAGGTGGTCTGGTATTCCCATCTCTTTAAGAATTTTCCAGAGTTTGTTATGATCTATACAGTCAGAGGATGAGATGATTGGATGACATCACTGACTCAGTGAACATGAATTTGAGTAAACTCTGGAAGTTGGTGATGGACAGGGAGGCCTGGCATGCGACAGTCTGTGGGGTCTCAGAGTCGGACGTGACTGAGCGACTGAACTGAAGTAAACACAGACAAAGGATTTAGTGTAGTCAATGAAGCAGAAGTAGATGTTTTTCTGGAATTTCTCTTGCTTTTTTCAACACTTGCCAGCACTTGTTGGCAGTTTGATCTCTGGTTCCTCTTCCTTTTCTAAAACCAGCTTGAACATCTAGAAGTTCATGGTTCACGTATTCCTGAAGCCTAGCTTGCAGAATTTTGAGCATTACTTTACTAGCATGTGAGATGAGTGCAATTGTGCGGTAGTTTGAGCATTCTTTAACACTGCCTTTCTTTGGGATTGGAATGAAAACTGACCTTTTCCTGTCTTGTGGCCACTGCTTTGTTTTCCAAATTTGCTGGCATATTGAGTGCAGCACTTTCATAGCATCATCTTGTAGGATTTGAAATAGCTCAACTGGAATTCCATCACCTCCATTAGCTTTGTTCATAGTGATGCTTCCTAAGGCCCGCTTGATTTCACATTCCAGGATGTCTGGCTCTAGGTGAGTGATCACACTGTCGTGGTTACCTGGGTTATTAACATCTTTTTTGTATAGTTCTTCTGTGTATTCTTTCCACCGCTTCTTAATCTCTTCTGCTTCTTTAAGGTCCATACCATTTCTATCCTTTATTGTGCCCATCTTTGCATGAAATGTTTCTTTGATATTTCTAATTTTCTTGAAGAGATCTCTAGTCTTTCCCATTCTATTATTTTCGTCTGTTTCTTTGCACTGATCACTTAGGAAGGCTCTTTTATCTCTCCTTGCTCTTTGGAACTCTGCATTCACATGGGTATATCTTTCCTTTTCTCCTTTGCCTTTAGCTTCTGTTCTTTTCTCAGCTATTTGTAAGGCCTTCTCAGACAACCATTTTGCCTTTTGCATTTCTTTTTCTTGGGGATGATTTTGATTACCACCTCCTATACAGTGTTACAACCTCCATCCATAGTTCTTCAGGTACTCTGTCAGATCTAATCCCTTGAATTTATCTGTCACTTCTACTGTATAATCATAAGGAATTTGATTTACATCATTTCTGAATGGTCTAGTGGTTTTCCCTACTTTGTTCAATTTAAGTCTGTATTTTGCAATAAGGAGTTCATGATCTGAGCCACAATCAGCTCCCAGTCTTGTTTTTGCTGACTGTATAGAGTTTCTCCATCTTTGGCTGCAAAGAATATAATCATTCTGATTTCAGTAATGACCATCTGGTGATGTCCATATGCAGAGTCATCTCTTATGTTGCTGGAAGTGAGTGTTTTCTATGACCAGTGCGTTCTCTTGGCAAAACTCTGTTAGCCTTTGCCCTGCTTCATTTTGTACTCCAAGGCCAAACTTGGCTGTTACTCCAGGTACCTCTTAACTAACTACTTTTGCATTCCAGTCCCCTTTGATGAAAAGGANAGTGCGTTCTCTTGGCAAAACTCTGTTAGCCTTTGCCCTGCTTCATTTTGTACTCCAAGGCCAAACTTGGCTGTTACTCCAGGTACCTCTTAACTAACTACTTTTGCATTCCAGTCCTCTTTGATGAAAAGGACATCTTTTTTTGGTGTTAGTTCTGGAAGGCCTTGTGGGTGTTTACAGAACCATTCAACCTCAGCTTCTATGGCATTGGTCGTTGGGGTATAGACTTGGATTACTGTGATACTGAATGTTTTGCCGTGGAAACAAAACAAGATCATTCTGTTGTTTTTGAGATTGTACCCAAGTACTTCATTTCAGAGTTTTTTTTTGAGTGTGAGGGCTACTCTATTTCTTCTAAGAGATTCTTGCCCACAGCAGTAAACATAATGGTTATCTGAATTAAATTTGCCTACTCCAGTCCATTTTAGTTCAGTGATTCCTAAAATGTCAATGTTCACTCTTAACATCTTCTGTTTGACCACTTCCAATTTACCTTGATTCATGGACCTTACCTTCTAGGTTCCTAAGCAGTATTGTTCTTTACAGCATCGAACTTTACCTCCATCACCGGACACATCCACAACTGGGCATTGTTTTTGCTTTGGCTCCGCCTCTTCGCTCTTTCTGGAGCTGTTTCCCCACTCTTCTTCAGTAACAGTTGGGCACCTACCAATCTGGGGTGTTCATCTTTCAGTGTCGTATCTTTTTGCCTTTTCATGCTGTTCATGGGGTTCTGAAGGCAAGAATATTTAAGTGGTTTGCCATTCTCTTCCTCAGTGGACCATATTTTACCAGAACTCTCCATCATGACCCGTCCGTCTTGGGTGTTCTTACATGGCATGGCTCATAGTATCACTGAGTTAGAGAAGGCTGTGATCCATGTGATCTGTTTGGTTAGTTTTCTGTGATTGTGGTTTTCAGTCTGTCTGCCCTCTGATGGATAAAGTTAAGAGGCTTATGGAAGGTTTCTGATGGGAGGGACTGGCAGTGGGTGAATCTGGATCTTGCTGTGAAGGGTGGGTCAGTAAATCTTTAATCTAATTTTCTGCTGATGGTTGGAACTGTGGTCCCTCCCTTTCAGTGCCATGACCCCAGAGCAGGTCACTGTCGACCCATGCCTCTGCCGACACTCTGGGACTCTCATAGGCAAGTCTGGCTCAGAGTCTTATGGGATCGCTGCTCCTTTCTCCTGGACCCTGGTGCCCACATGTTTTTGTTGTACCCTCCAAGAGTCTGGTCCCCAGTCCTGTGGAAGTTCTGTAATCAAATCCCACTGGCCTTCAAAGTCAAGTTCCCTGGGGATTCTCAGTCCCTTTGCCGGATCCCCAGGTTGAGAAATCTGCTTTGGGCCTTAGAACTTTTGCAACAGTGCCAGAACTTCTTTGCTATAACTGCTCTCCAGCTTGTGGGTCATCTGCTCGGTGGGCTAATGGCAGCCTCCTCCAAGAGGACCTATCCCACATGCTGTGCCTCCCAGGGCTGCTGTAGCCAGAGCCCCTGTCCCCCCAACAGGCCACTGTNTGGGCATTGTTTTTGCTTTGGCTCCGCCTCTTCGCTCTTTCTGGAGCTATTTCCCCACTCTTCTTCAGTAACAGTTGGGCACCTACCAATCTGGGGTGTTCATCTTTCAGTGTCATATCTTTTTGCCTTTTCATGCTGTTCATGGGGTTCTGAAGGCAAGAATATTTAAGTGGTTTGCCCTTCTCTTCCTCAGTGGACCATATTTTACCAGAACTCTCCATCATGACCCGTCCGTCTTGGGTGTTCTTACATGGCATGGCTCATAGTATCATTGAGTTAGAGAAGGCTGTGATCCATGTGATCTGTTTGGTTAGTTTTCTGTGATTGTGGTTTTCAGTCTGTCTGCCCTCTGATGGATAAAGGTAAGAGGCTTATGGAAGGTTTCTGATGGGAGGGACTGGCAGTGGGTGAATCTGGATCTTGCTGTGAAGGGTGGGTCAGTAAATCTTTAATCTAATTTTCTGCTGATGGTTGGAACTGTGGTCCCTCCCTTTCAGTGCCATGACCCCAGAGCAGGTCACTGTCGACCCATGCCTCTGCCGACACTCTGGGACTCTCATAGGCAAGTCTGGCTCAGAGTCTTATGGGATCACTGCTCCTTTCTCCTGGACCCTGGTGCCCACATGTTTTTGTTGTACCCTCCAAGAGTCTGGTCCCCAGTCCTGTGGAAGTTCTGTAATCAAATCCCACTGGCCTTCAAAGTCAAGTTCCCTGGGGATTCTCAGTCCCTTTGCCGGATCCCCAGGTTGAGAAATCTGCTTTGGGCCTTAGAACTTTTGCAACAGTGCCAGAACTTCTTTGCTATAACTGCTCTCCAGCTTGTGGGTCATCTGCTCGGTGGGCTAATGGCAGCCTCCTCCAAGAGGACCTATCCCACATGCTGTGCCTCCCAGGGCTGCTGTAGCCAGAGCCCCTGTCCCCCCAACAGGCCACTGTTGACCCATGCCTCCGCAGGAGACACTCAAACACTCAAAGGCAGATGTGGCTCAGTCTCTTGTGGGCTCTCTGGGTCCTGATGTGCACAAGGTTTTGTTTGAGCCCTCTGAGAGTCTCTGGTGGGTATGGGGATTGATTCTAAACATGATTTAGCCCCTCCTACCATCTTGTTGAGCCTTCTCCTTTGCCCCTGGATGTGGAGTATCTTTTTTTGGTGGGATCCAATATTCTCCTTTCAATGGTTGCTCAGCAGCTAGTTGCAATTTTGGAGTTCTCGCAGGAGGAGATGAGCGCATGTCCTTCAACTCTGCCATCTTAGAGGTCTGTTCTGATGCCTGCAGTTTTATAATGTGGTTTGGAATCAGGGATAATGATAACCTCTAGTTTTGTTTTTCTTTCTCAAGATTGTTTTGGCAGTGCAGGCTCTTTTGTGTCTCCATACAAATTTTAGAATTTATTTGTTCTAGTTCAGTAAAAAATGCCATTGTCATTTTGATAGGAATTGTATTGAATCTATAGATTGCCTTGTGTATTGTCATTTTCACATTCTTCCAATCAAAAAACATCTGTTTGAGTCACCTTTACTTTCTGGTCTTACAATTTTCTGAATTCAGTATTAATGTTTTACCTCCTTGTTTAGTTAGATTTATTCCTAGGTATTTCATTCCTTCTGATATGATTGTGAATAGGTTAATTTCCATAGTTTTCCTTGTTGATAGTGTTTAGAAATGCAGTAGATTTCTGTATATTAATTTAGCATCTTGCAACTTTATTGAACTCATGAGGAGCTCTAGTAGTTTTCTGCTAGCATTTTCAGGATTTACTGCGTTTAATAGCATGTCATCTGTAAATGGTGACAGTTTTACTTCCTCCTTTCCAATTTGGATTCCTTGTATTTTTTTCTCTTCTGTGGCTAGGACTTTGAAAACTATGTTGAATAAACCATGTTGAGTGATGAGAGTAGGTGTATCCTTGTCTTGTTCCTGATCGTAGCGGAGATGAGATGCTTTCAACTTTGCACTGTTGACTGTGATGTTAGCTGTGGGCTGGTTGTGTATGGCTTATAGTGTATTGGGGTATGTTCCCTCTGTAACCATATACCCACCTTGTTGGGGGTTTTTATCATGCAAGAATGTTGAATTTTGTCAAAAGCTTTTTCTGCACCTATTGAGATGATCATATGCATTTATTTTTAGCTGAATTATTTTATACATTTATTTATTTATAAACTTTATTTTGGGCTGTGCTGGGTCTTCGTTGCTATGCAGGCTTTTTTTTCTGTCTAGTGGCAGGAAGTGGTGGCTACTCTGTAGTTGGTGGTGCGCGGGCTTCTCATTTCAGGGGCTTCTCTTGTGGAGCACAGGCTCTAGGCGGCACAGGCTTCAGTAGTTGCAGCTCATGGGCTCAGTAGTGGTGGCTCTTGGGCTCTAGAGCACAGGGTTAATAGACCTTCTTGGCATGTGGGATCTTCCTGATCAGGGATCAAGCTCGTGTTTCCTGCACTGGCAGGCAGATTCTTTACCACTGAGCCACCAGGGATGTCCTCATTGTATGGTTTTATTCTTCAGTCTGTTAATATGGTGTGCCATTGATTGATTTATTGATACTGAATTATTTTTTCATCCCTGCGATAAATCTCACTTGATCCTGGTGTATGACTCCTTTTAATCATTGTTTATCTTATTATGAAATTTGGTTTGCTGAGATTTTCTTGAGGATTTTTGCATATGTGTCATCAGTGATGCTGGCCTGCCGTTTTCTTTTTGTGTGTGACATCTTTGCCTGCTTTTGGTATCAGGGTGATGCTGGCTTCATAGAATGAGTTTGGAAGTTTTCCTTCCTGTAGAGTATTTTAGAATAGTTTCAGAAGGATAGGCATTAACTCTTCTCTAAGTATTTGTTAGAATTCACCTGTGAAGCCATCTGGTCCTGGACTTTTGTTTGTTGGAAGTTGTTAAATTACTGATTTAATTTCATTTCTGGTAATTCATTTATTCATATTTTCTATTTCTTTCTGGTTTATAAATTTTTCCATTTTTTTCTTGGTCATCTATTTTACTGGCATATAGTCATTAATCTGTTATGATCCTTTGTATTTCCGTGGTGTCAGCTGTGAAATTCCATTTTGATATATAGGTTTCTGTGTCTATATTCCTTTGCTGAGCTGTTCTACTGTTTCATTTGTTTCAGACATCTTTGTAAGTGATCAGTCAGTGATTTATATGTTGATTGCTCTGGAACCTTTGTCAGATAATCCTGTCAGTCTCCCTTTTGGTGTCTGTTTATTGTCTCCTTTCATTCAGTTTGACATCTTCCTTCTTCTTTATTGATTTATTGGTTGCACTGTGTGGTTTGCAGAATCTTAATTCCCCAACTGGGGATCGAACCTGGCACCCTGGCAGTGAGAGCGCCAGTTTCTAACCACTGGACAACCAGGGAATTTCCTCTTCCTGCTTCTTAAAATGACAGATAATTTTTAAAAAAAATTGGAACCAGGAAATTTTGAGACTGTGAGGCTCTGACTGTCGTTTAAATATTCCAGTTGGCCCTTTTGACACTGTCAGCTCAGAGGAAGAGCGCACCACCTTGTTATTAGGCTGGTAGAGCTGGAAGTCCATGTTCCTCACTCAGCCTCCACTGACACACAGAGTGGGGCTCGGGGGCTTTCACTTTGGGATGGTGTGGCCTGAGTGTTTGTGTTCCCTCTAGAATTCACTGTTGAAATCCTAATGCCTGAGGCAATCGTTTTAGGAGCTGGATCCTTTGGGAGCTGATTAGTTCATGAGGGCAGAGACCTTATGAATGAGATTAACGCCCTTAGAAGAGAGACTGCAGAGCTTACTTGCCCCCACTGCCTTGTGAGGACACAATGAGAAGTGTGAAATCCAGAACAGGGCCCTCATTTGACCTTAGTAGAACCTGGATCTTGGACTTCTGGCTTTGAGAACTGAGAAATAAATTAATGTTGTTCATAAGCTACCCACTCTGTCATGTTTTGTTACAGCAGCTGTAACAGACTAAGACAGTGAGAGTGGGATTTCTGACTCCCCTGGTGATTTCCGTTGCCTC
>SJYW01021942.1:0-10174 GCA_006410735.1 Raphicerus campestris | reverse complement strand
GGTGTGCCGATGGCATGGTTTTTCCTCCGTACTTTCCCAGTGCATGATGATGTAATGGCTCTATGTTCCCCTGGGACAGCAGCACAACTGCTTCTCTTTGTAACTATCTGTCTTAGTCCGTTCGGTCTACGATCACGAAACACCATAGAGCAGGTGGCTCACAGACAACAGAAATTTCTCAGTTATGTGGAAGCTGAAAAGTCCAAGGTCAGGGTGCCTGCATGGTGCCTTGGTTCCCAGCTAATGCCTCTTCATGGTGCTCTTATGTGGCAGAAGAGTAAGGGGTCTTGGTGGGGTCTCTTTTGTAAGAGCACTATCATGAGGACTTCACCCTCTTCATCAAGCAAGTCTCAGGAGCACCACCTCCTCACAGCATCACAGCTGGCATTAGGATTTTAACATATGAATCTGGGGGAGAGGGGAATGCAGACATTCAGACCCTGGCACTATCGGACCTGAATGCAAGAGAAACCCAGAAAACACAGAATTAAAGTACGCCTTCCCACTGCTCTGAGACACTGCTTTTGCTGTGCTATATCCTTTCAAGACCTAAAAACTAGGAAGGCCCAAGATCCTCTCTAGGGAAATGTGTTTTTCCTGTCTCCCCCACACCCATATTCCCACCTATCCCTACAGAGAACACTCAGCAGTACTCAGCTTGACCTTCCTCCTACAGGGTTCACACTCCCTTCCAGCCAACCTAGATTTCAACATGGGATATGCAGGCTTCCCCTCTCCCACTCTGGATCCTGTAAGGAAACACTTTCAGAGTAAATGCCATTACCACAACGTGAAGGCCAAGACTGCAATTGGATATTAGGGCTATATAAGATCAGTCTCCTATAGGTGGGGCTGGAAGCTTCAAAAGATTCAGAAAGAATGCATCTTATTATACACACTCACACACACAATTGGAAAGGCAAGCCTTTTACAGAAATGTGCAACATCATTCATTCAGAATTTCAAGATACCAAGTCTGGCATCCTAGGGAACAGATGTTAAAGAGGTTGTGAGTCTGGTTGCCTTTGCAGACCTGCAGCAAAGAAAGGAAAGGCTTCAGCTACTATTTTTCTCATTATGGCAAAATGAGAAAATGCCTGCTTTAGAATCAGGTCTGGAGTAAAAGCCCAGCTTTCCCATTAATAAGCTGTGCCAATGTATTAAGAGTTACTTTGCCTCTCAACCTCAGTTTCCTATTGGCAAATGGGAGAAAATATCATTACCCTGTAGGGTTTTTGTAAAGATTTAATGAATAAATAAATAAATCTCACCCCAGTATGGTACCTGGAAGATGGCTAAACACTCAGAAAACAAGAGCTGTGATTATCACTTCATGTGGAATTTGATGAGGCCTGTCCTCTCCAAGGAGCAAGCTATACCTTTGTAAACAAGAATGTTTAGATTCCTTCTCTGCGGCATCTATTTTCTTGGTTCTTTTTCACTATTGAATAAGGTGTTTGAAAAGATCAGAATTTCTCAGTTGCATTAAGAAAAAGATTAGAATCCAAGTCCACACAAGCTGTCAGGCAGGCAAGTGCCCATTAAGGGGAGCAGTGTAGGGGGCCAGGACATAGACAAATTTTTCAGTGCTGGCCATTAAACCTAGTTTCATTCAACCTGTGCAAGCTCTAAATCTTATGTGGAAAGAGAACTAAGGATGAGATGAAGTCAGGATATCAAATCCCTTGTAACTTCAGTTATTACTTCTCTTTATGACTATAACTCAGTATTTTATCCAAGAAGAATATTTCTCACCAATGAAAACTGGTTTCCAAACAAGGGAGCAAGAGTGGGTCTTAGTCCAGGACATGCCAACATGGAATATTTAAAGCTCCATGAGTGAGTGTAAGAAATTCTATTAGGCTTTACAGTTAATCATCCACATTTACACTAAACTATATATTTAGTTTACTTCCCAGCTGGCTCAGTGGTAAAGAATCCACCTGCCAATGCAGGAGATGTAGGAGACACGAGTTCAATNAAGGAAAACAAATAAGGGTATGGTGTTTGTAAGAATATTACACATACATATATACAAATTTTCATTATATTAATTGATGGTATAATCATTCTAGGAAGAACTGCCCTCCAACTCTGCAGCTAATGAAATATTCCTTGCTAGAACAATCCCTAGGCAGCACTGGACCACCTGCAGCTGTGACTGGGGAAGCCCCCCTGCCCCGGGGAGCCCCCCCCCTGCTCTACACCCTGTTTGTGTCTGTCACATGTCAGATTTCCCCAGGAAGAAAATGCTGAGGCAGAGTTTAGTGTGTGAGGCAGTTATTAGGAATTTCTTAGGTTCAGTATCTGTGAAAGGAGGAAAGAAAAACCAAAACCAGACAAAAGGAGAAGTTGAGCATCAATTCAATCTCTGTGGAGGCTTAACCAACTCTCTGAGAAGTTGTAAAGCTGGAACGATCCTTCAGAGTTGGCCTGAGTCAAGGAGAGAAGGCCAGCATTTTTTTATATCCCATGTAGATCGGTCATTATTGGAGTGTGACCTTGGCTGACTTCCTTCTCAACAAAAGCAGATTCTGTAGAGAGATGACAGCTGAGGTCTTTCTGCCAATAGCACTCCTAGCAACCGGGGAAGTAAATCCTCCAGCCCTAAAGTGGAAATCTGGATGGCTTATCACAGTGTCCACCACATGGCCCATGTCAATAATGTTGTATCAGCCCAATACCCCCAGGAACCCCCAGCATAGGGTGGTGCTGTTCCTCTCTATTCATACTCCCCCTCTTTCCATTGATTCTGCAATTCAAAGACCCCAGGATATATCCTCCACTGGGAAGAGAGGCAGGGATGTGAGAAGACTTCATACAAAAGTCACATTCAAACCAGAAATCTGTTGTCTGGGCATCTCCAGCCACAGTCTGGTCTGTGTGCCGATGGCATGGTTTTTCCTCCGTACTTTCCCAGTGCATGATGATGTAATGGCTCTATGTTCCCCTGGGACAGCAGCACAACTGCTTCTCTTTGTAACTATCTGTCTTAATCCGTTCGGTCTACGATCACGAAACACCATAGAGCAGGTGGCTCACAGACAACAGAAATTTCTCAGTTATGTGGAAGCTGAAAAGTCCAAGGTCAGGGTGCCTGCATGGTGCCTTGGTTCCCAGCTAATGCCTCTTCATGGTGCTCTCATGTGGCAGAAGAGTAAGGGGTCTTGGTGGGGTCTCTTTTGTAAGAGCACTATCATGAGGACTTCACCCTCTTCATCAAGCAAGTCTCAGGAGCACCACCTCCTCACAGCATCACAGCTGGCATTAGGATTTTAACATATGAATCTGGGGGAGAGGGGAATGCAGACATTCAGACCCTGGCACTATCGGACCTGAATGCAAGAGAAACCCAGAAAACACAGAATTAAAGTACGCCTTCCCACTGCTCTGAGACACTGCTTTTGCTGTGCTATATCCTTTCAAGACCTAAAAACTAGGAAGGCCCAAGATCCTCTCTAGGGAAATGTGTTTTTCCTGTCTCCCCCACACCCATATTCCCACCTATTCCTACAGAGAACACTCAGCAGTACTCAGCTTGACCTTCCTCCTACAGGGTTCACACTCCCTTCCAGCCAACCTAGATTTCAACATGGGATATGCAGGCTTCCCCTCTCCCACTCTGGATCCTGTAAGGAAACACTTTCAGAGTAAATGCCATTACCACAACGTGAAGGCCAAGACTGCAATTGGATATTAGGGCTATATAAGATCAGTCTCCTATAGGTGGGGCTGGAAGCTTCAAAAGATTCAGAAAGAATGCATCTTATTATACACACTCACACACACAATTGGAAAGGCAAGCCTTTTACAGAAATGTGCAACATCATTCATTCAGAATTTCAAGATACCAAGTCTGGCATCCTAGGGAACAGATGTTAAAGAGGTTGTGAGTCTGGTTGCCTTTGCAGACCTGCAGCAAAGAAAGGAAAGGCTTCAGCTACTATTTTTCTCATTATGGCAAAATGAGAAAATGCCTGCTTTAGAATCAGGTCTGGAGTAAAAGCCCAGCTTTCCCATTAATAAGCTGTGCCAATGTATTAAGAGTTACTTTGCCTCTCAACCTCAGTTTCCTATTGGCAAATGGGAGAAAATATCATTACCCTGTAGGGTTTTTGTAAAGATTTAATGAATAAATAAATAAATCTCACCCCAGTATGGTACCTGGAAGATGGCTAAACACTCAGAAAACAAGAGCTGTGATTATCACTTCATGTGGAATTTGATGAGGCCTGTCCTCTCCAAGGAGCAAGCTATACCTTTGTAAACAAGAATGTTTAGATTCCTTCTCTGCGGCATCTATTTTCTTGGTTCTTTTTCACTATTGAATAAGGTGTTTGAAAAGATCAGAATTTCTCAGTTGCATTAAGAAAAAGATTAGAATCCAAGTCCACACAAGCTGTCAGGCAGGCAAGTGCCCATTAAGGGGAGCAGTGTAGGGGGCCAGGACATAGACAAATTTTTCAGTGCTGGCCATTAAACCTAGTTTCATTCAACCTGTGCAAGCTCTAAATCTTATGTGGAAAGAGAACTAAGGATGAGATGAAGTCAGGATATCAAATCCCTTGTAACTTCAGTTATTACTTCTCTTTATGACTATAACTCAGTATTTTATCCGAGAAGAATATTTCTCACCAATGAAAACTGGTTTCCAAACAAGGGAGCAAGAGTGGGTCTTAGTCCAGGACATGCCAACATGGAATATTTAAAGCTCCATGAGTGAGTGTAAGAAATTCTATTAGGCTTTACAGTTAATCATCCACATTTACACTAAACTATATATTTAGTTTACTTCCCAGCTGGCTCAGTGGTAAAGAATCCACCTGCCAATGCAGGAGATGTAGGAGACATGAGTTCAATCCCTGAGTCAGAAAGATCCGCAGGAGGAGGAAATGGTAACCCACTCCAGTATTCTTGACTGGAAAGTTCCATGGACTGATGAGACTGGCAGACTACAGTCCACAGGGTCACAAAAGAATCAGATATGACTGACCACTCATGTCTGCACACAATTTCACGTAGATTTTGCTATCAAAATGATCATGTGAAACAAAGCTTTATATACTGATGCTTTTTCCCTCATGCCCACAAAGGAGCTGCTGCTGCTGCTGCTGCTGCTGCTGCTGCTGCTGCTGCTGCTGCTGCTGCTACTGCTGCTACTGCTAAGTCACTTCTGTCGTCTTCGACTCTGTGCGACCCCAAAGACGGCAGCCTACCAGGCTCCTCTGTCCCTGGGATTCTCCAGGCAAGAACACTAGAGTGGGTTGCCATTTCCTTCTCCAATGCATGAAAGGGAAAAGTGAAAGTGAAGTCACTTAGGAGTGTCCGACTCAGCGATCCCGTGGACTGCAGCCCACCAGGCTCCTCCTCCATGGGATTCTCCAGGCAAGAGTACTGGAGTGGGGTGCCATTGCCTTCTCCACTCACAAAGGAGAATCCTCTTTTATCTCCCGACTGCCAAATCCTTAAGATAACTACATCCATTCTTCTAAGCATTGTCGCTTTTCCACAGTCAATGCCATGGCTGCACACACTCCAGCTCTTCTAACTCTAAACCAGAACACAAGATCTAGGAACATGAAGTTTGTTAAATCCTTTGACCCAGCTAAGTACACAGCCCAGTAGTTCACAGCAAATAGGGGAGACTGAACCTGGGGACCAACCTTCCTAACTGAGAAAACTGCAGTGCTAAGGCTCAAGAATCAGCCTCAGGGAGTAAGATTCTAGCCAGGGGGGAATTCAGTATCCAAAAGAGGAGCCAGGTGGAGGTCCAGAGAAGGGGCAAGACACTTGCACATGCTGCCTCTTAGAGCTGCTGCCATGTAAATGCCAGGCTGATTCCAGTCAGGATCAGCTCAGTCACATAATCCGATATTACTGTTGACAATAAGCCCCAGTCTTTTAAGAAGGTCTTCTCAGACAAAGTCTTAAAAATACCAAAAAATCTTTGGTCTCTGAAAACCAGAGAGAAAGGGCTGTGTGACAGAGATTTCTATATTTATGGAATGATAATTTCTGTATTTTCTGTATTTTACAGAATGATAAGTTCTATATCTTCGTACCTGAGTGGTAATTTCACACACAGTAATGCCACTGGTGGAAAAGCCATCCTCCAGGAGAAACACACTACTAAGAAAGTCTTTCGGAAGCACATCAATCCTGGCACCTTGTCCAAGACAAACACTGGGCCGAATACAAGGGGTTCTCAAAACATCACCTGTTCTGCTGGTTAGCTAGGCAGAAATCATGTGGTCTCTAGCCTAGTAAAAGAGGGCTATGGAGGTGGCTGAAGCACAGAGAGCCAGGCATGCCAACACTAGTGAGAAGCTCAAGCTTAGCTGTTTAAGTTGTATCTGACTCTCTGTGACCCCATGGACTGTAACCTGCCAGGCTCCTCTGTCCATAGAGATTCTCCAGGCAATAATACTGGAGTGGGTTGCGTGTCCTCCTCCAGGCGATCTTCCCAATCAAGGGATCAAACCCACATCTCCTGTATTGCAGGTGGATTCCTTACCACTGAGCCACCTGAGAAGTTCCTCTTTGTTTTAATGCAGGGTCTTTCTGAAGAAGGAAGTAAAAGCGTTCTCAGGGAGACGAATACTAGGTATGAATACTAAGTCAACGTTCCCAGGGAGATGAATATTAGGTATGAATACTAAGTCAACATTCCCAAGGAGATGAATACTAGGTCAGCTTTACTGGGACGGAAAGCCCCAAAATTTTTAAAAGGGGAACAATAAATACCACCAGGTGTCCCACTGCAATGTTTGATCAGCAACCTAAGAAACAGGACCTAGCTCTGAGAAACAGGATCTTGATGCTAACAACAAATATCACCAATAGTTACATGGCCCTACCTGTCTGCCAACCAATCATGCTTTGTCAGGTAACCTAGCTCCACTCCCCACCCCCACCCCCCATACTATAGGATAAAAGGCTCCCAAAGCGGGCACTCAGGGCTCCCCACCTTCGATTGGCTTGGTGGGGGCCCGGATCCAAAATTGTCAATAAACCTTTTCTTTCTGAACTCCATCTGGTGGTCTCTATCGGCAGCTAGTCCCTAACACTTTTAATCCTTCTGAATTTGGAGTATCTGCCTTCACACACTACTACTTTGTGCCCTTACTTGTTACCTCTCTTCTTTTTCTCCATTCCCTCTGTAAGTCCACTGAACTTCAGAATAAAGTTGTGGCCACAAAATAAATCATTATGAGGAAAAAGTGCTGGGACAGGGATGGCAGGGTGGAGGGTGATCTAAAAAAGGCCATACAGAGTTTAGGAAGGCAGGGCATTGCAGAGCTCCAGGTGGATACAGTAGAGCTCAGTAGCTCATACAGGGTATTATGGAAGTACAAGCAAGGAAACTAAAGAACCAGACAAATTATTATGATATCATTAAGATTAATAAGACAGTAATCACTTAAAATGGAGAAGGCACTGGCAACCCACTCTGGTACTGTTGCCTGGAGAATCCCATGGATGGANTAATTTCACACACAGTAATGCCACTGGTGGAAAAGCCATCCTCCAGGAGAAACACACTACTAAGAAAGTCTTTCGGAAGCACATCAATCCTGGCACCTTGTCCAAGACAAACACTGGGCCGAATACAAGGGGTTCTCAAAACATCACCTGTTCTGCTGGTTAGCTAGGCAGAAATCATGTGGTCTCTAGCCTAGTAAAAGAGGGCTATGGAGGTGGCTGAAGCACAGAGAGCCAGGCATGCCAACACTAGTGAGAAGCTCAAGCTTAGCTGTTTAAGTTGTATCTGACTCTCTGTGACCCCATGGACTGTAACCTGCCAGGCTCCTCTGTCCATAGAGATTCTCCAGGCAATAATACTGGAGTGGGTTGCGTGTCCTCCTCCAGGCGATCTTCCCAATCAAGGGATCAAACCCACATCTCCTGTATTGCAGGTGGATTCCTTACCACTGAGCCACCTGAGAAGTTCCTCTTTGTTTTAATGCAGGGTCTTTCTGAAGAAGGAAGTAAAAGCGTTCTCAGGGAGACGAATACTAGGTATGAATACTAAGTCAACGTTCCCAGGGAGATGAATATTAGGTATGAATACTAAGTCAACATTCCCAAGGAGATGAATACTAGGTCAGCTTTACTGGGACGGAAAGCCCCAAAATTTTTAAAAGGGGAACAATAAATACCACCAGGTGTCCCACTGCAATGTTTGATCAGCAACCTAAGAAACAGGACCTAGCTCTGAGAAACAGGATCTTGATGCTAACAACAAATATCACCAATAGTTACATGGCCCTACCTGTCTGCCAACCAATCATGCTTTGTCAGGTAACCTAGCTCCACTCCCCACACCCACCCCCCATACTATAGGATAAAAGGCTCCCAAAGCGGGCACTCAGGGCTCCCCACCTTCGATTGGCTTGGTGGGGGCCCGGATCCAAAATTGTCAATAAACCTTTTCTTTCTGAACTCCATCTGGTGGTCTCTATCGGCAGCTAGTCCCTAACACTTTTAATCCTTCTGAATTTGGAGTATCTGCCTTCACACACTACTACTTTGTGCCCTTACTTGTTACCTCTCTTCTTTTTCTCCATTCCCTCTGTAAGTCCACTGAACTTCAGAATAAAGTTGTGGCCACAAAATAAATCATTATGAGGAAAAAGTGCTGGGATAGGGATGGCAGGGTGGAGGGTGATCTAAAAAAGGCCATACAGAGTTTAGGAAGGCAGGGCATTGCAGAGCTCCAGGTGGATACAGTAGAGCTCAGTAGCTCATACAGGGTATTATGGAAGTACAAGCAAGGAAACTAAAGAACCAGACAAATTATTATGATATCATTAAGATTAATAAGACAGTAATCACTTAAAATGGAGAAGGCACTGGCAACCCACTCTGGTACTGTTGCCTGGAGAATCCCATGGATGGAGGAGCCTGGTGGGCTGCAGTCCATGGGGTCACTAAGAGTCGGACACCTGAGCAACTTCACTTTCACTTTTCCCTTTCCCCCGCACTGGAGAAGGAAATGGCAACCCACTCCAGTGTTCTTCCCTGGAGAATCCCAGGGATGGGGGAGCCTGGTGGGCTGCTGTCTATGGGGTCGTGCAGAGTCGGACACGACTGAAGCAACTTAGCAGCAGCTGCTGCAGGAGCAGCAGCAACCACTTACAAAAGCCAGGGATCTCAAGAAACAGTTGTTCTTAGGATCAAGACAAAATTCATTCTACCCGCACTAGCCCAGTGCAAGCCTAGCAGAAAGGACCCTAGAATCCTGGACTATGTATACGGTTTATTTATTTCAGGATTTGTCAAAAAGGTTATACTCTACCAGATCAGTGTGATAGAAAATACAAACCATATAATTTTGGATTTTCCAACTTTCAGACATATTTTCATGTAAAATTACCAAATATTCAGTGTTGGCCACCAATTGAAACTTAAGCCCTGCTAATTCTATAAGTGGAGATGAAGAATTCCACTGTGTAGACTGCACATGCAGGAGTAGAAATTGAGGGAGGTTGATAGATTTTTAAAAATCAGTAAAGCATACTGAAGTAGATTCACTTTTCTAACTTAATGGAGAAATGGCTTTTTACACTAAAATTAAGAGAAAAATAATTATTTCTTTTGTGGCAAAGGATGTATAAGCAAGAGAATCTAAGATATTTAACTTTATGTTGATTAAAATTATTTTTAAGAATAGCCATGATGGATAAGTACAGTTAAATAAACACAATTAAGCATTTAATAAGGATACTACTGTCTTTTAAATCTCTCAGATTTAAACAGGAAATATCTTTGTCAAGTCACAGTCAAGTCAAGTCAAGTCGCTCAGTCATGCCTAGTTCTTTGCGACCCCATGGATAGTAGCCTTCTCCAAGTCCTCCATCCATGGGAATTTCAAGGCAAGAATACTGGAGTGGGTTGCCATTTTCTTCTCCAGGGAATCTTCCCAACCCAGGGATCAAACCCAGGTCTCTCACATTATAGACAGATGCTTTACTGACTGAACCACAGGGAAGTCCTTGTCAAGTCAAGTTCAGTTCAGTTGCTCAGCCTTATCCGACTCTTTGTGACCCCATGAATCGCAGCATGCTAGGCCTCCCTGTTCATCACCATCTCTCTGAGTTCACTCAGACTCACGGCCATTGAGTCCGTGATGCCATCCAGCCATCTCATCCTCGGTCGTCCCCTTCTCCTCCTG
>SJYW01021940.1:342078-373456 GCA_006410735.1 Raphicerus campestris | reverse complement strand
TATGCCTTTGGTTCCCTGTGGTTTATAAAGCACTTTCACATTATTATCTCTTTTAGCCCTTATCAAATCCTGTGAGTCAGGGATGAGGAAGACTGAGGCTAAGGGGAGTCATGGAATTAGCCCAATGTCACTCAGTCTGTAAGCAGTGGGCCTGGACTCAAATCTGGGCTGACGGTAAATCCCACAGGCTTTGTGTTATGCCAGGCAGCTGCCCCATATTAATGGCATTGCCCACTTCTTTCTCTAATACTGAATAGATCCTACATATTCATTGCCTTGAAATACCATTGTGATTTACTGTATGTTCTTAAATCTTTAAACCAAGTCTGTTATCTCATAAAAAAGTAATCCTTCACCTGTGCTTTATTAAACCAAAAGGTAGGTCCACTTTCAGCCACTGTGCATCAGATCTGATTTAAACACATTGCACATATATTTCATCTGAGCAAAGCTATTTTGGATAGATTTTACTTTTTATTTTGTTCTATTTAATTGTATTCTCTGATTCTTTTTACATAAGAAGTATTTATTGACTATAGGTATGTGTACTTTCCTCTGTGTGTGTGTGTGTGTGTGTGTGTATTCATGGAAAGATTTTAAAGTGAGTAAATGTTGATTGAAAAGGAAAAATAGTCCAGTTAAGGAAAGCTTGGAGAAAGAGGAAAGAAGAAATGAAAGGATGGAAGGAAGAAGGAACAGAGGGAGGAAAAAAAGAAGAAAGGTTTAAGGAATTAGGGTTATTTTGGCTGGAGGAGACAAAGCTGACTGGCATCTTATTCGAGTGAGAGGTCTTGTACAACATTTGGCATCTAATGAGACTTACTATTTGTTGAAATAATAATATTAAATTAAGGGAGGATGTAGGGACTTCCCTGCTGGGCAGGGGGCCTGGGTTTGATCCCTGGTCAGGGAACCAGATCCCACATAGTGCAACTAAGACCTGGCTCAGACAAATACATAAATATTTTTAAAAATTAAGAGAGATTGTACTGATGGAGGCTCTAGATGTTCTTGGTGCCTATAAAAAGCTATTGTTCAGTCGCTCAATCGTGTCCAACTCTTTGTGACTCTGTGGACAGCAGCATGCCAGGCTTCCCTGTCCTTCACCATCTCCCAGAGCTTGCTCAGACTCTTGTCCATTGAGCCAGTGATGCCATCCAACCATCTCATCTTCTGTGGTCCCCTTCTCCTCCTGCTTTCAATCTTTCCCAGCATCAGAGTCTTTTCTAATAAGTCAGCTCTTTTTATCAGGTGGCCAAAGTATTGGAGCTTCAGCTTCAGCATCAGTCCTTCCAATGAATATTCAAGACTGATTTTCTTTAGGATTGACTGGTTTGATCCTGCAGTCCGAGGGACTCTCAAGAGTCTTCTCTAGCACTACAGTTCGAAAGCATTAATTCTTCAGTGCTCAGCTTTCTTTATAGTCCAACTCTCACAGTCATACATAACTACTGGAAAAATCTTTGTCGGCAAAGTAATGTCTCTGCTTTTTAATATGCTGTCTAAGTTGGTCATAGCTTTTCTTCCAAGGAGCAAGTGCCTTTTAATTTCATGGCTGCAGTTACCATCTGCAGTGATTTTAGAGCCCAAGAAAATGAAATCTGTCACTGTTTCCATTGTTTCCCCATCTATTTGCCATGAAGTGATAGGATCAGATGCCATGATCTTCATTTTTCAAATGTTGAATTTTAAGCCAGCTTTTTCACTCTCCTCTTTCACTTTCATCAAGAGGCTCTTTAGTACCTCTTCACGTTCTGCAATAAGGGTGATGTCATCTGTATATCTGAAGTTATTGATATTTCTCCTGACAATCTTGATTCCAGCTTGTGCTTCATCCAGTCCGGCATTTCACATGATGTACTCTGCATATAAGCTAAATAAGCAGGGTGTCAATATACAGCCTTGACGTACTCCTTTCCCAATTTGGAACCAGTCCATTGTTCCATGTTCGGTTCTAACTGTTGCTTCTTGACCTGCATACAGGTCAGGTAAGGTGGTAGGTAAGGTAAGGTGGTCTGGTATTCTTATCTCTTGAAGAATTTTCCACAGTTTGTTGTGATCCTCACAGTTAAAGGCTTTAACATAGTCAATGAAGCAGAAGTAGATGTTTTTCTGGAACTCTTGCTTTTTCTATGATCCAACAGATGTTGGCAATTTGATTTCTGGTTCCTCTGCCTTTTCTAAATCCAGCTTGAAAGTTCTGGTTCATGTACTGTTGAAGCCATGCTTGGAGAATTCTGAGCATTCTTTTGCCCACTTATAAAATGAGTGCAATTATGCAGTAGTTTGAGCATTCTTTGGCATTGCCTTTCTTTGGGATTGGAGTGAAAACTGACTTTTTCCAGTCCTGTGGCCACTGCTGAGTTTTCCAAGTTTGCTGGCATATTGAGTGCAGCACTTTCACAGCATCATCTTTCAGGATTTGAAATATTCAACTGGAATTCCATCACCTCCTCTAGCTTTGTTCGTGGTGATGCTTCCCAAGGCCCACTTAACTTCACACTCCAAGATGTCTGGCTCTAGGTGAGTGTTCACACCATCGTTGTTATCTGGTTGTTAAGATGTTTTTTGTATAGCTCTTCTGTGTATTCTTGCCACCTCTTCTTAATATCTTCTGTTTCTGTTAGGTCCATACCATTTCTTTCTTTTATTGTGCCCATCTTTGCATGAAATGTTCCCTTGGTATCTCTAATTTTCTTAAAGAGCTCTCTAGTCTTTCCCATTCTATTGTTTTCCTCTATTTCTTTACATTGATCACTGAGGAAAATATACAGTTGTCAGTTTCTGCCTCTGAGTGACACTTCATCTAATTCTCCAAGAGCCTTTAATTAGCCAAGCACAATCCCTGTCCCTATAAAGAAAGTTGATCACTGAAGAATTGGTGCTTTTGAACTGAGTATTGGAGAAGACTCTTGAGAGTCCCTTGGGTTGCAAGGAGATCCAACTAGTCCATCCTAAAGGAAATCAGTCCTCAATTTTCACTGGAAGGACTGATGCTAGAGCTGAAACTCCAATACTTTGGCCACCTGATGTAGAGAAGCGACTCATTAGAAAAGACCCTGATGCTGGGAAAGATTGAAGGCGGGAGGAGAAGGGACGACAGAGGATGAGACAGTCGGATGGCATCACCGACTCAATGGACATGAGTTTGAGTAAACTCCAGGAGTTGGTGATGGACAGGGTGGCCTGGCGTGCTGCAGTCCATAGGGTGGCAAAGAGTCGGACACGACTGAGCAACTGAACTGAACTGAATCCCTACCCATCAGACAATCCAGATGAGAGTCTGGGGGCTCCTCTATCACTCTCCACTTGAAATGCTGATGAAGCTCAGAGAGGGTGTGGCCATGGCTTTGAGTCGCACAGCTTACCGCTCAGCACACCTGGACGGTAGGATTCTCTGGGAGCCATGCCCTTGCTAGTCTTCCTGGGCATCAAGATGTTGGCCAAAAGCTAGGAGGGTGGGGTTAAAGAAAGACACCTCTACATGGCTTATGTCAGCATCAATCGTCTTGGAAGGCAAGCACCCACTCTTTTCTTTTTACTTTTTATTTTGATGTAACTGTAGATTCACATGCAGCTATAAGAATTAGTATAGCAAAGACCTGATTCCCTTTCTGCATGGCTAGAGGACAATTTCATAGCCAGGAGATGACAATGGTATGACCACCAAACTTACTCAGATTTCACTAGTTTTACATACAGTCATAGCGATATGTGTGTGTGTGTGTGTGTGTGTGTGTGTGTGTAGTTTGTGCCACTTTATCATGTGTGTATTCATGGAGACACTATGATTGTCAAGATACAGAGCAGTTCCTTCCTCCCTCCCCCGCCATACCTCCTAGCAATCACTGATCTGTTCTCTATCTCTAAAATTTAGTCATTTAAAGAATGTTCTATATATTAAAAAAGAAGAAAAGAATGGTATATAAAGGGCATTATGTATGTAGCCTTCTGAGACTGGCTTTTTTTCTCAGCATCATTCCCTTTAAATCCATCCGAGTAGTTGAGTGTATCAGTACTTTGTTTTTGTTGCTAAGTATGATTTCTTGATACAGGTGTACCATAGTTTCTTTATCCATTCACCCATTGAAGTGTATTTTGGTTGTTTCCAGCTTGTGGTTATTAAAAATAAGATTTCTTTGAATATACAAGTTTTGAGGTGAACACATGTTTTTATTTCTCTGGGATAAATGCCCAAGAGTGCAACTGCTGAGCTGAATGGTATATATTCAGTTCTGCAAGAGACTATTCTGCTGTTTTCCAGAGTGGCTGGACCATCTTTTATACCCGCCAGTTACACATGAGTGATCCAGTTTTCTAATTCCTTGCCAACATTTAGTGTTATCTCTGTTTTTAATGTTAACCACTCTGATAGGTGTGTGGTGACATCTTACTGTGCTTTTAAGTTGCATTTCCCTGATGATGTGGGCTAAGTCACTTCAGTCGTATCTAACTCTTTGTGACCCCATGGACTGTAGCCCACCAGGCTTCTCTGTCTGTGGGATTCTCCAGGCCAGAGTACTGGAGTGGGTCGCCATGCCCTCCTCCAGGGGATCTTCCCGACTCAGGAATAGAACCTGGGTCTCCTGCTTTGCAGGAAGATTCTTTACCGTTTGAGCCACCAGAGAAGACTCTTCCCTGATAATTCTGAACATCTTTCCGTGTGGCTGTTTGCCATCCATGTATCCTCTTCAGTGAAATGTCTGCTGTTGTCTTTTGCCCGTGTTCTAATTGGATTGCTTGTTACTTTACTGGTTAGTTTTGAGAATTCTTTACAGATTCTAGATGTAAGTCCTTTGTCAGATACGTGTTTTTCAGAAATTTTCTCCTGTTCTGTAGTTTGTCTTTTCATCTTCTTCACAGGGTCTTTTGAAGAGCAAACATTTTACACTTTGATAAGGTTCAATTCATCAAGTTTCCCTTTTCTGGGTCATGTTTTTGGTGTCAAATCTAAGACTTCTTTGCCTAGCCCTCTGTCCTGATTATCTTCTCTTGTGTTACTTTTTACTTTTTTTCTTAAAAACTTTACAATTTTATGCCTTACATTTTGGTCTTTGAGTTAATTTTTGTGTAATATGTGAAAATCCACTGCTTTGCTTGTAGATGTCCAATTGCTCCAACATCTTTATTTGAAAAGTGATTTGGCCATATCTACCATGAGCCAAAAGAATGTCCATAGATTTTTTTTTTCTGATCATTTTTTAGATCGTGTCCTAAGGAAATAATGAAGAAGCATCAATAAGCTGTAAAGTTGGAAAATACTCACTTAACATTTTTTATAAAGTTGAAAAATTGGAATTAACCTAAATGCCCAACAATAAGGAATTGGCTAAGTAGGGCACACACATGTAATGGTATATTATTGCCGTGTTAGTTGCTCAGTCATGTCTGACTGTTTGCGACCCATGGACTGAAGCCCACCAGGCTCCTCTGTCCATTGAATTCTCCAGGAAAGAATATTGGAGTGGGTTGCCATTCCCTTATCCAGAGGATCTTTCTGATCTAGGGATTGAACCCAGGTCTCCTGCATTGCAGGTAGATTCTTTGCCATCTGAGTCACGGGGAAGCCCCATGGAATTTTTACTATTTTTTCATTATTTTACTATATTATTATCTTTATTATTGCATGGAATGGTATGCAATAATTTAAAATATATTTACTCAATAACTTTTACCCATTCGAGAACTATCAGTATCCACATGTGTTAATAACCATGATAACAGGATGAGCAAATTAGACGCCACTTCTCCCTTCTAGATGCCCACAGGCTAGAAGCCAGAATAGAGAAAACAATGATGCCACTTAGAAAAATACATCCAGTAAACTAAGGGGGAAAACAGGAAGCAAAATTGCATGTACAAAGTGACTGGAACTATGTTGACATATGTGCATGTGAACCCCCCAAAAAACCCCATTATTTTTTAGGGTGATTGGATCAAGGGCAGCCTTTTTCATCCTCTGTTTTCCTTACTTCCCACAGTGCTTTCCTTTTATAATAATAGCAACAATAAAAAGAAAAGGTTCAATTGAGAAATAGCCTCTTGCCTTGAAAGGTTAGGAAGGTCCATTTGAAGAGGCGGCAGGCTCACATACAACCACCCGAAGGGCATGGAAAAAGCCAGCGCAGACAGCTGAGTATCCCAGCGCCCAGCTCAGTCACGCTGGATGTTGCAGTCAGTCAACAAGCATTGATGGGGTGTCTGCACGGTGACTGGCGCCACATGAGGCACTCAGACCACGAGTTTAAGAATAGCCGGTCCCTGGCCTCTTGGGGCTCTCACAAGGAGCTCTGATCTCTGTCTTCCTCATGCCGGTTCAGGGCCATACCCTTCAAATCTTGTGCCTTCCCTCAGACACTCCTTTCTGCAAAAGTGCACAGCTGTCAGAAGGGCGTCATTGCATCCAGCTGTCAGATAGTGAGGTGCAGAGCTTACGCACTGGACCAAGGCCACACAGACAGGCAGGCCCAGCCAGAGCTGGAGACCTGGCCTTCCATCTCCAAGGCTATTCTCAGAATAGCACATCTGCCCTCAGGACAGCTATGATAACAGGAGGCTCAAAAAAGTAAGCAGGAGCTTCCCTGGTGGTCCAGTGGATAAGACTCTGCCTGCCAATGCAGGGCATATGAGTTCAATTCCAGGCCTAGGAAGATTCCACGTGCTTCGGAGCAACTAAGCCCGTACACCACAACTACTGAAGCCCAAATGCCTAGAGCCTGCGCTCTGCAACAAGAGAAGCCACTGCATGAGAAGCCTGTGCTCCGCAACTAGAGACTAGCCCCCTCTCGCCGCAACTAGAGAAAACCTGCGTGCAGCAACAAAGACCCAGGGTAGCTGTGTATAGATTTTTTAAGTAAAAAAAAAAAAATCTCTGCATTTAAAAATACAAGCTAACAATCTGCATGTACCCACAGAGAGAATTTAATTCCTGTATCACCAGAGCAGGAATGTGCTTCTCTCTGCTGGTGTGCTTGGGGTTCAAGGATCAAGGCAGTGAGGGGACTGGAATCCAGACACACTTGAGCTCACCTGTCCTTCCTCTCCACAGATGGTGAAGGCGATCCAGGTGCTGAGAATCCACCTGCTGGAGCTGGAGAAAGTCAATGAACTCTGCAAAGACTTTTGTAACCGGTACATCACCTGCCTCAAAACCAAGATGCACAGTGATAATCTGCTCAGGAACGACCTCGGGGGGCCCTACTCCCCCAACCAGCCCTCCATAAACCTTCACTCNTGTCCATAGATTTTTTTTTTCTGATCATTTTTTAGATCGTGTCCTAAGGAAATAATGAAGAAGCATCAATAAGCTGTAAAGTTGGAAAATACTCACTTAACATTTTTTATAAAGTTGAAAAATTGGAATTAACCTAAATGCCCAACAATAAGGAATTGGCTAAGTAGGGCACACACATGTAATGGTATATTATTGCCGTGTTAGTTGCTCAGTCATGTCTGACTGTTTGCGACCCATGGACTGAAGCCCACCAGGCTCCTCTGTCCATTGAATTCTCCAGGAAAGAATATTGGAGTGGGTTGCCATTCCCTTATCCAGAGGATCTTTCTGATCTAGGGATTGAACCCAGGTCTCCTGCATTGCAGGTAGATTCTTTGCCATCTGAGTCACGGGGAAGCCCCATGGAATTTTTACTATTTTTTCATTATTTTACTATATTATTATCTTTATTATTGCATGGAATGGTATGCAATAATTTAAAATATATTTACTCAATAACTTTTACCCATTCGAGAACTATCAGTATCCACATGTGTTAATAACCATGATAACAGGATGAGCAAATTAGACGCCACTTCTCCCTTCTAGATGCCCACAGGCTAGAAGCCAGAATAGAGAAAACAATGATGCCACTTAGAAAAATACATCCAGTAAACTAAGGGGGAAAACAGGAAGCAAAATTGCATGTACAAAGTGACTGGAACTATGTTGACATATGTGCATGTGAACCCCCCAAAAAACCCCATTATTTTTTAGGGTGATTGGATCAAGGGCAGCCTTTTTCATCCTCTGTTTTCCTTACTTCCCACAGTGCTTTCCTTTTATAATAATAGCAACAATAAAAAGAAAAGGTTCAATTGAGAAATAGCCTCTTGCCTTGAAAGGTTAGGAAGGTCCATTTGAAGAGGCGGCAGGCTCACATACAACCACCCGAAGGGCATGGAAAAAGCCAGCGCAGACAGCTGAGTATCCCAGCGCCCAGCTCAGTCACGCTGGATGTTGCAGTCAGTCAACAAGCATTGATGGGGTGTCTGCACGGTGACTGGCGCCACATGAGGCACTCAGACCACGAGTTTAAGAATAGCCGGTCCCTGGCCTCTTGGGGCTCTCACAAGGAGCTCTGATCTCTGTCTTCCTCATGCCGGTTCAGGGCCATACCCTTCAAATCTTGTGCCTTCCCTCAGACACTCCTTTCTGCAAAAGTGCACAGCTGTCAGAAGGGCGTCATTGCATCCAGCTGTCAGATAGTGAGGTGCAGAGCTTACGCACTGGACCAAGGCCACACAGACAGGCAGGCCCAGCCAGAGCTGGAGACCTGGCCTTCCATCTCCAAGGCTATTCTCAGAATAGCACATCTGCCCTCAGGACAGCTATGATAACAGGAGGCTCAAAAAAGTAAGCAGGAGCTTCCCTGGTGGTCCAGTGGATAAGACTCTGCCTGCCAATGCAGGGCATATGAGTTCAATTCCAGGCCTAGGAAGATTCCACGTGCTTCGGAGCAACTAAGCCCGTACACCACAACTACTGAAGCCCAAATGCCTAGAGCCTGCGCTCTGCAACAAGAGAAGCCACTGCATGAGAAGCCTGTGCTCCGCAACTAGAGACTAGCCCCCTCTCGCCGCAACTAGAGAAAACCTGCGTGCAGCAACAAAGACCCAGGGTAGCTGTGTATAGATTTTTTAAGTAAAAAAAAAAAAAAAATCTCTGCATTTAAAAATACAAGTTAACAATCTGCATGTACCCACAGAGAGAATTTAATTCCTGTATCACCAGAGCAGGAATGTGCTTCTCTCTGCTGGTGTGCTTGGGGTTCAAGGATCAAGGCAGTGAGGGGACTGGAATCCAGACACACTTGAGCTCACCTGTCCTTCCTCTCCACAGATGGTGAAGGCGATCCAGGTGCTGAGAATCCACCTGCTGGAGCTGGAGAAAGTCAATGAACTCTGCAAAGACTTTTGTAACCGGTACATCACCTGCCTCAAAACCAAGATGCACAGTGATAATCTGCTCAGGAACGACCTCGGGGGGCCCTACTCCCCCAACCAGCCCTCCATAAACCTTCACTCACAGGTAACACAGAGCACTGGGTCCTCTCTCCTATCCAGGCTCCAAAGCCAGGTATCAGAAGGTCCATGGTTTAGGGAAATGGTTTAGAGTCACTGGATCCTTTCGTCATGAGATGCATCCTCTGGTCCATTCCTCCTGCTATTTTCAGGCAACCAGACCTGCGCAAGCCCACCATGCCAGGGCATCAGTATTCCCTAGAAAATGACTAGATCTGAGAGGGACAATGTTCAAAGTGATTCCTGGCTTCTGGGTCCAAGAAATTGCAGAAAATGAGCACAAAAGTTAAGGAGATGGAGAGTTTTGCTGGAGGATGAGGCAGGACAGAGCTGGGAATGGAATCAGACATGCCAGCACCACCCCTTGGATTCTCCAGGGGATTTGGTTTAATGAATTTTTGTGTTCTGGGCAAGAGGTCTTGGGGGAAGTGGTCCTCTCCTGAATTCCACTCAATAGAAGAAGACAGAAGCTTCCCAAGGGACAGCTTTTCCCTGATCATTCTCTAGTTGCTCACCTCACTCTGGCACATCTGTCTCCTTGTGGTTCAGGGTCACTGTATAAGTCACCTAAAGTCACCCCCTCCTCTCAAGATTCACCTGCCACCTTCATCCTGGGAACCAGGAACTGTGGAAACAGCAANCCCTGGCATATCTGTCTCCTTGTGGTTCAGGGTCACTGTATAAGTCACCTAAAGTCACCCCCTCCTCTCAAGATTCACCTGCCACCTTCATCCTGGGAACCAGGAACTGTGGAAACAGCAACTCTGTGCTCTAGGAGAGAATGGGTTCTCTCCAGGGCAGAATATTTCCCCCAAACCTATGAACTGTAAAAGCTTCCTGGCGATACCTTTCCAACTCACTGGTGTCTATATAAGCCCTAGGCTCCCCACCTTCTTCTCCCACTGAGCTCTGAGTCCAGGACAGGCACATGGAGATCCCACAGGTGGTTTGCTGTAGCCTTCTACCCATGAGACAGTCAGGCTTGGGGATACAGGTGAACTTTCTAAGAATGCTTGACAAAATGTGCTGGAAAGAGTGCCAAAGAAAGGTGATGCCATTTTTAACCTGTAAATTTTAAGGACCAACACATATCATCTATTTCTCTAGGTTGGCAGAGGCAGGAGAAGGGACAGGGTGACCTCTAGAAGGCCAGCCCCGCCTTGTACATGTTGACCACAAAAGTCACATCGAACTCACCCCTAGGGGATCTCTGGGGAACTCAGTAGTGAGTACTGCAGGAGACACGAGGCAGGAAGTTTATTTCCTCTTCCCTTTGCTTGAAATCACCAAATCACTTTATTACAGATCTAAACTCCGCCGCCCAGGCTTCTGCTTGCTAATATTCTCTTGAAATAGACTCATTCCTTCAGAGTCTTATTGTACTTTCCCTTATGATCAAAATTAGCAAGAAACTTGCATAAAAGAGGACAATAATTGCTCAACGAGCATCTCGTTTGTAATTTATTAGTTTCTATTATTGTGGGTTACCATGGCGACGCTGCGCAGCCCCGGTGACGGGAGAGATGCAAGATAGGAGCCGAGGAGGCTGTGAGGCCTCACCAAATGGAGATGCACATTTTTATCAGTAATTTTCATGAAAATAATAAGTGAGGAGTTAATGAGATGGAAAGCCATCCTGTGGCTATTGTGAATTTGTTTTAAGTGTTGATCTAATTAGAATGCATCGGTCAGGAAAAGTAATGAGGATTTAGTGCCTCACAGAGATGTGAGGATCATATCAGAAAATTAGCACAAGTCTTTGGAAATAATCAGGTCCTTGGAGAGGCACCGGGTTTCCCCTTCTGGGCCCTCCAACCCCAACTCGAGCTCTGGCATTGGGGGTGTGCCAGGGTAGAGGGCAAAGAAAGGAGGGCCAGGGGGCTTAGTAGCCACAGGGGCCCCTAAAAAGTTGAAGTCCTGGGGCCGACAGGTTCATCCTGCAGGAAGCAGGGTCATTGGGAGACACTAGTAGAGAAGGATAACGTGGGTGCTGGGTGAACCAGGCATGGGAGATGCTGTCTGCAGAAGTCAGTCCTCCTGGGGGATCCCAGCAGCCAGAGCCTCTGAGCTTGGAGAGAAGAGGAAGGAACTTTGATCTCTATCACTGCAAGCAGCACATCGGTGCCTGACAGTGAAGCTGGCCCTGGGGTGACCGCTGCAGAAAGGCCTCTGATACGCTTAGAAAGGGGAGCTCAGACAATCCGACAGAAACAAAGACACTGAAAAAGAGAGAAGACACTTAGCGAGGTGGTCCTGTTTGCCACTTCTCGGACTGGCCCCTTCATTTTCTGTCTCTGCCCCCACCTCCTCGGCTCAGGCTTCAGTGGGTGAAGAAGGTAATTACATACGAGCTATAGTCATAGCTTCCTATTCTGCTCTCCTGTGGCTACCTCGAGGCCCTCCTACTCACACACACACACACGCACACACACACNTTCCCTTTGCTTGAAATCACCAAATCACTTTATTACAGATCTAAACTCCGCCGCCCAGGCTTCTGCTTGCTAATATTCTCTTGAAATAGACTCATTCCTTCAGAGTCTTATTGTACTTTCCCTTATGATCAAAATTAGCAAGAAACTTGCATAAAAGAGGACAATAATTGCTCAACGAGCATCTCGTTTGTAATTTATTAGTTTCTATTATTGTGGGTTACCATGGCGACGCTGCGCAGCCCCGGTGACGGGAGAGATGCAAGATAGGAGCCGAGGAGGCTGTGAGGCCTCACCAAATGGAGATGCACATTTTTATCAGTAATTTTCATGAAAATAATAAGTGAGGAGTTAATGAGATGGAAAGCCATCCTGTGGCTATTGTGAATTTGTTTTAAGTGTTGATCTAATTAGAATGCATCGGTCAGGAAAAGTAATGAGGATTTAGTGCCTCACGGAGATGTGAGGATCATATCAGAAAATTAGCACAAGTCTTTGGAAATAATCAGGTCCTTGGAGAGGCACCGGGTTTCCCCTTCTGGGCCCTCCAACCCCAACTCGAGCTCTGGCATTGGGGGTGTGCCAGGGTAGAGGGGAAAGAAAGGAGGGCCAGGGGGCTTAGTAGCCACAGGGGCCCCTAAAAAGTTGAAGTCCTGGGGCCGACAGGTTCATCCTGCAGGAAGCAGGGTCATTGGGAGACACTAGTAGAGAAGGATAACGTGGGTGCTGGGTGAACCAGGCATGGGAGATGCTGTCTGCAGAAGTCAGTCCTCCTGGGGGATCCCAGCAGCCAGAGCCTCTGAGCTTGGAGAGAAGAGGAAGGAACTTTGATCTCTATCACTGCAAGCAGCACATCGGTGCCTGACAGTGAAGCTGGCCCTGGGGTGACCGCTGCAGAAAGGCCTCTGATACGCTTAGAAAGGGGAGCTCAGACAATCCGACAGAAACAAAGACACTGAAAAAGAGAGAAGACACTTAGCGAGGTGGTCCTGTTTGCCACTTCTCGGACTGGCCCCTTCATTTTCTGTCTCTGCCCCCACCTCCTCGGCTCAGGCTTCAGTGGGTGAAGAAGGTAATTACATACGAGCTATAGTCATAGCTTCCTATTCTGCTCTCCTGTGGCTACCTCGAGGCCCTCCTACTCACACACACACACACGCACACACACACACTTTCACACCCACACACCTCTTAGGCTTCTGCAGCTGGCTTTATCATCTAAAGCACTGTTCAAGCCCTTCTCCTGCTCAAAAACTCTGATTATCAGTCTCCCCGCCAGGGCTTTCACATCCTTTCACCTGACATTCAAGGCCCTCCTTGCTCACTGTTTGGGTGAGGTCCCCACACCTCTGCAGGACCGAACCCAGCCTCTTCGCCAAGGTTAGTAAGAAGCCTGCCCTCCCCATAGAGGCCTCCTGGATGCCCCACCCCAAAGCTGGACTTTCCTTTTCTCAGCTAACTCCTGGGCATGGCAGGCCATTTATGTGGTAAATATCACATGTGACTTTGCATCATCATCACTTGTGTAAGCCTTATTTTCCTCTCCTGGATAACAAACATTTTTTGAGCAAAGATGAGATTTCATCTATTATTATACCTATACCCGACAGTAACCACACAGAGTCTGGTGCATGGTAGTTAACCAATAATTTTCTGTTAAAAGAAGTAATATGATGAGAAAGATGAAAAGAGAAAAATCAGAGGCAAGAAGAAGGCTGAGGAGGGGAGGAGAAATAGAAAGAGGGAAAGAAAGGCAAATATCAAGGGTATGCTTTGCTTTTCTGTCTTATATTTTTTCAAACTTTTAATTTTTATATTGGAGTTTAGTTGATTAGCAATGTTGTGATAGCTTCAGGTGAACAGTGAAGGGACTCAGCCATACATATACGTGTATCCATTCTTCCCCGAACTCCCCTCCCATCCAAGGCTGCCACATAACATTAAGCAGAGTTCCCTGTGCTGTACAGTAGGTCTCAAGGGTCATGTTTGAGAGGGAGGTGTGGAGAGGATGAAGAACTGGAGGAAAGACAACAAAGACAAAGAGACAGATAAAGAAGAGGAAAGTGAGGCTGGAAACAGAGGCACAAAGAGATGGAAAGAGATGGTGACTGCAGTAGGGGGGAGGGGCTGGGGTGGGGTTGGTGCAGTGTCCTGGGGGTGTGCAGAGGAGAAGGTGGGCAGGATGCCTTGTGTGTGTCGCCCCGTCCTCATTCCCAGGCTCCCATCTCTTCCTTGCTAAGGTGGGTGCAGGCTGGCCCTGGGCCTCCCCAGGAAGGAGAGACCTATGGGGCTGAGAGACTCAGTGCAGGAGGCAGGCCTGGGGTCTGGGCATGGGAATCAGTACCAGAAAGGAGAGAGGAGGAGCATGTGTGAGTGTGTGTGTGTGTGTGTGTGTGTGTATGTGTGTGTGTATCTGCACACACATTCGTCATGGTTTGACCTTAATCCCCCCCAGCCTGAAATAGCCGCAGTGCGCGCCAGCCTGGCCTGGGGAGGGGTATCTCCCCTCCGGAACATGATCCACAGGATCAACATTCCGGCTGGCCGCCAGCTTTGTTGCAAACTGCTGGCTCATGCTTTTGCCTGTGTGCTGATCATCCAGTCTTGTGTTGCAAAGTGGGAGATTTTTTTTTTACTCACATTGGTCCCCCTCTCTCAGATGCCATACCGTGTCCCCATCTGGCACAATGGAGTCTGGGCATAGTCCCCACCTGGCCTTCCATTTCAATGTGTGAACTTTCTCTTAGGGGGTAGAATGGGAGTGCCNTGTTTCCATGTCCTGGTGATTATAAACAATGCTGCAATGAACATTGGGGTACATGTGTCTCTTTCAATTCTGGTTTCCTCGGTGTATATGCCCAGCAGTGGGATTGCTGGGTCATAAGGCAGTTCTATTTGCAATTCTTTAAGGAATCTCCACACTGTTTTCCATAATGGCTGTACTACACAATTCAAAAAGACACATGTACTCCAATGTTCATAACAGCATTGTTTACAATAGCCAGTACCTGGAAGCAACCTAACATCCATAGATAGATGAACGGATAAAGTAGTTGTGGTACATATATACAATAGAATATTGCTCAACCTGAAAAAAGGAATGGGTCTGAGTCAGTTGAAATGAGGTTAAATGAGATGAGGATAAACCTAGAACCTGTTATACAGAGTGAAGTAAGCCAGAAAGAGAAAAACAGATATCATATATTAACACATACATATGGAGTCTGGAAAAATGATACTGATGAACCTATTTGCAGGACAGGAGTAGAGACACAGCCACACAGAATGGACTTGTAGACACAGTGGGGGAAGGAGAGGGTGGGGCAAACTGGGAGAGTGGCATTGACGTATATACACTGCCTTGCGTATAACAGACAGCTGGTGGGAAGTCATGGTATAGCACAGAGAGCTCAGCTGGGTGTTCTGTGATGACCTGGAGGGGTGGGAGGGGGAGTGGGGCAGGCTCAAGAGGCAGAGGATATATGCATACTTATGGCCGATTCACACTGTTGTACAGCAGAAACTACACAACTTTGTAAAGCAATTATCCTCTAATTAAAAATAAATTGAAAAAACATTGAAGACTTTTCGTCTTGGCATGGAGGATGTGACTCGACTGAGCAGAACTACTGAAAACCCTTCTTCAGTGGTAAGTCCTCTGGACCCTCTTCTATCTTGTGGGATTCCTGTCACTCAGCAAAGGGAAAAAGGCAAAGCCTCACCAGACCTGATAAATGAGCACACTGTCTCTTGGAGCTTTATCCTCGCATGCTGGCGTACACTGCCCTCTCAGCACACCCTGCAGGGCTGAGGTCATAACTCCCCCTCTAGCTGTGACTGTCTGGTGTGTGGTGGTTCAGAATCTGATGACTCAGAGCCATCATCCCGGGCAGCAGCCGGCTGTCTTTGGATTTCTCCCCTCCTCTAACGTTCCATTAACCTCTCACAGCTGGTCTCCCTTTGCACCATCAGCACTCTGGCTGATCTCTCCCCTTCTGGCAGGGAGCTTCATCATTAATACATCCTCCCCCTGCTTCTCCTCCTCTCCGCCTACCAGTGCTCTCTATTAGTGCCTGCTGTGCCAGAGGCAATCCATCCCGCTGTCTGCTCAGCATCAGCTTCACTGGGTTTCAGCTCTGTTGGACCCTAAGGCAATGTGGGTCCAGGACCATTAGATACCGGTTGGAAGCAATGTTAGGGTACCTACTTGTGTAAGAACAGGAACTCTAGGAGAGTTGACCTCATTCCCTTATTGACCTGCTAGCATGCTCTTGTTCAGACTCCAATATCTGTAAGTGGATGCTCTCTTGCCTGGCTATAGCTCAGATTAACTACAACAATAAAAATCATAGCAACAATGGTTAATACAGTCATGATTAAAAACACTATCATTATAATAATGCTGGTCAATTTCATGTAGAGGGTGTTAACTGTGCTATAACCGTGCCAAATGCTACACTCTCCGATTAAATTCTAACAGCGGCTCTGTGAGTTAGGTAATGATGGTAAGACTATACCAGGTCACAGAAAGTTTAATAAAGCTGCCCAAGGCCATCCCACTGGTAAGAAAAAAGCTTGTACTTGATCCTGACTTCTCTATCATTTCTTTAAAGCACGAGCTTTTAACCATTATGCATACTAATAGAATACCTACCAGCCTGGGATTTTATCTGTATCAACATTTCAAAACTAAATGTCGTCTAGTATTCAAACCATTAGAAAGGTTGATAGAAATGAATTTGGTCTCCTTAAATATATAGTGCATTTAGTTTGTATGGATTTAAAAATAAAATATCAAAAGAATTCCCAAGTGTAGTTCTTCAGATAACCAAGTACATTCCCTCCCTCTCTCCTATTTTTTAATGGCAATGTAATTGGAAAAGTGTGAGAAGCACTGATGATTCATGACTATTTGATTAATAATTACTTTTCTCATCAGAATAAATCAGAGTGTAATTTGCAAGAAAACTAGGGCCATGCCTACTTACCTCTCCCAGTGATTAAGATAGTATCTGGCGTGCTGTGGATGCTCATAGCTGTTTAATGAAGGAAAGAAGAAAAGAAAAAGAATGATGTAAAGAAAGAAGCATCTCCAGTGATGACAATATCATTCCTATCAACAGTGCAGATAGTTCATTTCCCTGCTGGTGGTTTCCTGTGTCTCCATCTGAGGGCATTATTTGGACTTAGGAGTATTTGTCCTTTATGCTGAGCAGTTCAGAAGGTCCAGGGAGTTAAGCCCCCAAGAAGTTCCCTTATTGAGTAATTCAAGTTTGTGGATAAATAACCCAATTTCTTAACCCCTCAGTAGGTGATTCTAAGTAAAAAGAAGAAAGGAAGGAAGTAGGAAGAAGTGCAAATGGAATAAAGAAGAAAAATAATCAAGGAAAGAAAGAGTATAAATGAAGAAATAGAAAAAGAAAAAAAGCCAACAGGAGGAATGGAAACAAGGAAGAAGGGAGGGAGGTAAAGAGACAAAGGGGAGAAAATGACAGAAAGGAGAAAAAGGAAAACAGGAAAAGGAGTGGAGGGAGAAAAAGAAAGCTAGAGTGGAGGACATAAGAAAAATAAGTAGAAAGGAGGGAAGTGAAAAAGAAAGAATGAGAATGAGAGGACCAGAAGAATATTAGGAGGAAGAAACTAAGGAGCAAGTAAGAAAGAAAGATTAAAGGACTTTAAATATTTGTAAAAAGAAAAAAAGGTAGTAAAAGAAACAGGAATTTAGAGACGCTGATGGCAGGGAGACACAGAGGATGTTGTAAAAATAATTTCCTAAAGAAACCGATACATCGTTGTGCTTCTCTTCCACAGTGCAGAAGAACATCTCCTCATGTCTGATTACAATGCCTGGCTCAGTACGAAACAGCATACCCTGGTTACAGCAGCAGGGTCTTGGTTATCTCCTGAAGGACTGTGTGCCTGTCTTCCTGTGTAGACGCCATGTCTCCCCTATTGCACCCTGGGTTCTTTGGTTGTTCCCCACGAAAGACAAGCTTAAGAAATACAGACTGGGGCAGCTGTAGGTTAGGCCGCCTTAAGCATCTCCATACATTTCAGGGGGCTGGAGACAGATGTATGATGCATTCCCTGGATCAAGGAGAACTTGTAAGTCAGAAACAAATTTACTGAATGAGACAAATGCCTATCATCGGCATGACATTTCCACTGTGGTTTAATACATTCCTATTTATGAGTGAGAAACTTTTCCTGTCACAAGATAATTATTTATAGCTCAGTCATTGAGAAAATTACTCATTTTTTCTTTTAAATATTTTCCATTTTAAGTAATGTTTTTCCCCTCTAGACTGAAAAGATCGACCCAACCTCAAGATGGTGACAAGAATCAAGAATCTATAGTTTACAGTCAGCTCTGTCACCTGCTAGTAACATAGCCTGATAAACTATTTCATTCCCCTACAGCTTGCTCCAGAGGAATCTGGACAAATTCATTAGTATTCCAAGTGAGCTTTGTAGAACACCTTCCTGATCTCCAAGAACTGGGGAGACAGGGAGGGAGCCAGACTCTGGTCATGTTTCATCTGAAAGAGTCCTGAGACTTCCCTGATGGTCTAGTGGATTAGACTCTGCACTTCCGATGCGGGGACCAGGGTCTGATCCCTAGATCCCACATGCCACAACTAAGAGCTCTAAGGCCACAGTGAAGAGCCAGTAAACCAAATAAAATTTAAAGAAAGAAAATAAAAATAAAGCAGTTCTGATGATTGATTTCACCATGTTGAGGTTCAAATAAGCTTTCCTTCAAAGAAAAATTTCCATGAAAAATATGAATAATGTTAACAGCCATTAATTATAAAATAATAACATTAAACATGTTTAAAGTCCTTTTCAAGTCTTCTTCCATCAATCAATTCTAATTCTATAAAGAAGCAAATAAACCAAGATAAACATCCTGCAAAAACAGTTTAAGACACAAATGGCATTTTCTTTCAATGGAAGTGGAAAGAATTATTCTAAAGCAAAATTCAAGAATGTATTAAATTATAGAGACATTTGTAAAGACACCTGCCAAATGTGTTTCTGTGGGTCTGTTTACTCTTTAAATCTTCTGTCAATTTCCCCCCTGCGGACTACAAGCAGGGCTGCCAAGCTTTCTGAGAAGCTCTGCAAAGGCATGTCTTTAGAAAGGTAGTTGAGGGGATGTACCGCCTCTTATCAAAATGTCAGAGGAGCACACACGCTGAGACAATTTCCTCTCCCCTTCCACATGCATTAGCCCTCAGTCTGTGGATTAGATGGCTATCATGGAGACTGAAAGTGAATGGAAAAAGACATTAAAATATTTCTTGCCTTAAGTTCCCTTTATGTTTTGTCCAGGCCAGAAGGGAAGTCAAAACTGCTTCTCTCCAGGGTTGGCAGTTTCCAGGAGATCAAGCTGAGTGTGGAGTAAGGAGCAAGCAGCTTCTTGGGGCCCCTCAAGCTCCAGCTGTTTTCTTGATTTGTCCATGAAAGAAACAGGAAAAGGTGAAAGGTATTAAGGAGATGAAATGCGAAGGTGGGAAGTGGGAACTCCTTGCTAAATTGTAGCTCCAAATTGATTTAAGAAAAGGTTCCTGGGTAGGAGCAGCAATTATGTGAAAATGGAAGTATTCCTGGATACTTCTGAAGGCCATCAAACACTTCACCACTTCTATGACTCTGAGGGACAGAAGACTGTGTTTCGTTTTTTCGGAAGTTTACAGTCACAGCTCCTTACCCCAGGCTTCGAGTCACACCTGCTGAAAAGACACTATTCTGGGACTCTCAGGCTCCCTCAGATCATCTGAAGTAGATGAAAAAGTTCCTCCTGAAAGAGAGAAAGCTGTTTCTTTGCAAGTAGACTGTTCCTATCAAGATAATTCTATGAAATGTTTATTCTTTAAAAGCAATTCTGTAATATGGATCCTGTTCTGTAGAAAGAAGATGAGGAATCTTATAGTAAAATAATCATCAATTTAAAAATCCTGGCTTTTTCTCTTACTAGCTGGGGGACCATAGGCAAGTTACTTCATCTCTTTTCTCATCTGTGCATGCTAAGTCACTTCATTCACGTACTACTCTTTGCGACCATATAGACTGTAGCCCACCAGGCTCCTCTGTCCATGAGATTCTCCAGGCAAGAATACTGGAGTGGGTTGACATTTCTTACTCCAGGGGCTCTTTCCGACCCAGGGATTGAACCCACGTCTCCTGTGTCTCCTGCATTGGCAGAGGGATTCTTTACCCATGATGGCTCAGGAGAGATGTCACTATTTTAGCTTAATTTGAAACAGGATAGTTCTGAAGTTGACAATTTTATGAAAGGGCAGAGTAGCATGAAAAAAAAGAGAGAAGGAATTAAATAGCTCATTTTACACGATTCATCCCCCTCAAACAATGAAGAAGTAAATGAGTTTACCCAGGAGGACTCTTGGGAAAATCAGCATTCTGCAAATGTCTACATTGAAAACTGCTTGAAATTCTAAAAACACCTATCTGTTGTTTTACCAAAGGGAAAATATGTCACAATCCATGACAAGAATTAGAAATACCTCTGAATATGCCATAGAGAAAATAGCTATTTACTCAGCCGAAATAGCTCAATAACTTTATTGCTTAGAAAATGATTGTTTCTTCTCTGTAGAAATGATTTTCCCATTCTTGAAAGATACCCTCGGAACTGACTCAGTTTCTTTCAGGTAATCTTAAGTGAGATCTGAGCGTACCAAAAATGAGTCTGCAAGTCACCTTGAGAAGGGTGGCATGTTGAATTGAGTTAATAAACATTATTCATACATTCTGTTTTAAAATCAAATCACCAAATATGCTGTTAGGCTTTTGTAATGGGGAAATGTAAAAGTAATAATGAAGTCCATGCATTATTTAAATATAAAATATAACACTGTAAACAATGCTATTGAGATACTGGATATAAACAAAATGCAAAATGTCAAATATAGGCATATAATTCAAAAGAAATAATGCATAAATGTGGAATGCAATATATATGTATTCGTATATAATTAAGATAAACATTAAATTACCAAGCAAATTATCCAGAAGGCAGAGGTCACATCAGGATTTAAAGATGAGGGAACGCTTTACAGAGGAAGTATTATTTTACTTTGTATCTGCAAAAGTGGGTGTAATTTGTATAAACTTTTAGAGAAATTGGAGAAGGCAATGGCACCCCACTCCAGTACTCTTGCCTGGAAAATCCCATGGATGGAGGAGCCTGATAGGCTGCAGTCCATGGGGTCACTAAGAATTGGACACGACTGAAGTGGCTTTCCCGTTTCACTTTCATGCACTGGAGAAGTAAATGGCAACCCACTCCAGTGTTCTTGCCTGGAGAATCCCAGGGACAGGGCAGCCTGATGGGCTGCCGTCTATGGGGTCGCACAGAATCGGACATGACTGAAGTGACTTAGCAGTAGCAGTAGAGAAATTAAAAAAAAAAAAAAAGCATCCTTGTTTATTGAGTTTGCTGAAGTAAAACTGCGAAGGCCAAAAAAATGAGATAGGTGTAAGGACAGGAAATGGTAAATAGATTTGACCTTTGACATCTGGTAATGACCCTGGTGGCTCAGAGGTTAAAGTGTCTGCCTGGAGTACAGGAGACCCAGGTTCAATCCCTGGGTTGGGAAGATCCCCTGGAGAAGGAAACGGCAATCCATTCCAGTACTCTTGCCTGGAGAATCTCATGGAGGGAGGAGCCTGGTAGGCTACAGTCCATGGGGTCATAAAGAGTCGGACATGACTGAGTGACTTCACTTTCACTTTTCTTTCAGTTTCAATGACCTAAGTATGTTGGATGTCTGGCTAAGGTTTGTAGACTGTATCATGTACGCATCCCAGAGCCCAGGAAGATTTTTTGACCAGGAAGAGAAGTAGAATTTGANCATGACTGAGTGACTTCACTTTCACTTTTCTTTCAGTTTCAATGACCTAAGTATGTTGGATGTCTGGCTAAGGTTTGTAGACTGTATCATGTACGCATCCCAGAGCCCAGGAAGATTTTTTGACCAGGAAGAGAAGTAGAATTTGAGGAATAATATAATAAAAGTTCAGGTAATAAGCTAGAGAAGAGAATGAATGGAGCTAGGACAAGCAGCTATCAATTCCTTTCATAAGGTTTGGCTTGAGACAGAACACAAACAATACTCGAATATTTTAGGTTTCAACTTATGACTGGCAATATTTATATGAGGCGGGGAACCTTATGCAAACTGATGTTAGCTGGGTTATCAAAAGACATGGCTCCCTCTTTTTACCCAGCTATAGAAGGATAAAATGATCTCTCTTGGTAGTCAGTGCAAGAACACTAAAGGGTTCTGACTACTGCTAATGTGTCCCAGATGCCCTGATGGCTCAGATAGTACAGAAACTTCCTGCAGTGTAGGAAACCTGAGTTTGTTCCCTGAGTTAGGAAGATCCCCTAGAGGAGGGCACAGCAACCCACTCCAGTATTCTTGCCTGAAAATCCCATGGACAGAGGAGCCTAGTGGGCTACAGTCCATGCAGTAACATGAGTTGGACATGACTGAGTAACACACAATGTCTATCTTTCTGAATAAAGCTGCTTTACTTTTCCATGTGTCAGTTTCCCTCTTTATAAAGTTGATTTAGTAATAGTTCAACTACTGTAGGATGCTGGGAGCCAGTATNTTAGCAGCAGTGCTATTGATTTACTGAGTCAAGGGAAGTTTATGTGGAAAAATCACATAGTAAAAGTCCCTTTATACTATAACAGTACAGAGGGTGAGAATGTCCACATAACCCTGGTGAAGTGAAAGTCGCTCAGTCGTGTCCAACTTTTTGCGACCCCTTGGACAGTATACAGTCCATGGGATTCTCTAGGCCATAATACTGGAGTGGGTAGCCTTTCCCTTTTCCAGAGGACCTTCCCAACCCAGGGATCAAGCTCAGATCTCCTGCATTGCAGGCAAATTCTTTACCAAGTGAGCCACAGGGGAAGCCAACAAATACTGGAGTGGGTAGCCTATCCCTTCTCCAGCAGCTCTTCCCAACCCAGGAGTTGAACGAGGGTCTTCTGCATTGAAGGTGAATTCTTTACCAACTGAGCTATCAGGGAAGTTCATAGCTTCCTTGTCATAACCCTTTCTTTTCTTGTCATTTCTTGTCATAACCCTACAAGAATATACATGTAGACTGTTGTCTGTCTTCTATGATGGTAAACTGCTTTTTGCCCTCTTTTTGGTAGAAATGGAAAAGAACATAGCTGACAATCAATGACTATATTTCTCTAAGACCATGCTAACAACTTTGAGTAAACATTCCATATTTGATGTAGCAGCTGCAATAAGAAGTGCTGTTTGAGTTTGGAGGAAATCTACTTTCATACTCTAAGACTAGAAAGGGGGCAATTTCAGAGGATTTCACTTGCCTTTCCTTACTATGATAAATCTTAGTCCATAGATCAGGGAATAATATAAGTGTGTAAATTATCAAGTATGTCCATTCCAACTGATCTTTGGAGACTGGGAAATAACCACAGGTTAACTCTATAGACCTAGTGGATCACTGTAAGCTGGATATAGATAAAGACTCCATTTATTACCTCACTCACTCTAATAGCATCAATGAATAGCATATGGGTGTCACTGAAAACTCAGCCCCTGTGTCAAACAGTCCTTACATTGTCTGGTCATTCTCTTTTCCTCAGTGTATGATTGCTTGAAAAAGGCGAGCAAGTCATTATTGAGCACATTTGGTGTTGCAAATTCTTTCTTCCTCATGAGAGAGCTTCAGCTTCAAACACTGGGCTCTAGATCTGAAAAGTGGCTTAGACCATAAAATGAGTCAAAGAATCTCTGATTTCTGTTATTTTAGGGTTCTGTTATCTCCACTGGTATCAAAGAACCCAGTTCTGTTACACAAAGCATCTTCTTCTATTATGTCTAANCATAAAATGTCCACAGGCCTCCAAGGCCAGAAGATAATGTACACAACATCATTTGTGGGAAAGGTATGCAGGAAAAATCCTGGCTTTGATAAGGACAAAACTGCTGGAGTGTTTGGACTCATTCTGCATGACCTTGCATCTTTCATTTCCCTCTATGTACAAGTTAAGGTATAAAAGTCCCTTTTGAAAATAAAGTAATGGGCCTTGTTTGAAGAAGGTTGGTCACCCTATGTCTTTTTTTTTTTTTCTTTCTCTCTCTTACTCTCTTTTTCAGGCTGATCCCTTGGAGCATAGAGGCTCTCTGTGTTCGCTTATCAGCCTGGGTTTCTAAGACCTGAACGGGAAGATGTTCTGCATCTTCACTCCCTTGGGAGACTGGGAGGGCACCTATGGCCTCCGTGAACAGAGCAAGCTCCTTGTCTTGGGGCTTTATTGGCTTTCTGTGTAAACAAAGGAATATTAGCCTCTTTCTCTCCTCTGTTCCTCTCTCATTCATTCATTTGCCAATGCCCTTTCTCCTTCGGGTTCCCCTGGATTCTGTGGGGGCTGGACCCCGGCAGTAGGAAAAGTTTAAATTAATTCATCCATGTAAATAAAGCAAACAGAATAGCACCAGGTACACAGTAGATGCTGTATCTGTTTCAGCTATTTTTATTATTTATTGCAAATGATGCAACTTTAATGGCAGCAAGTGAAGAAGAACTAAAGAGCCTTTTGATGAAGATGAAAGAGGAGAGTCAAAAAGCTGGTTTAAAACTCAACATTCAATAAAACAAAAATCATGGCATCTGATCCCATCACTTCATGGCAAATAGATGGGGGAAAAGTGGGAACAGTGACAGATTTTATTTTCTTGGGCTCCAAAATCACTGAAGACTGTGACTGCAGCCATGAAATTAAAAGTTGTATTGCTTGCTCCTTGGGAGAAAAGCCATGACAAACCTAGACAGTTTATTAAAAAGCAGGGGCATCATATTGTCAACAAAGGTCCATATATATGGCCAAAGCTATGGTTTTTCCTGTATTCATGTATGGATGTGAGAGTTGGACTATAAAGAAAGCTGAGTGCCGAAGAATTGATGCTTTTGAACTGTGGTGTTGGAGAAGACTCTTGAGAGTCCCATGCACTGCGAGGAGATCAAACCAGTCATTTCTAAAGGACATCAGTCCTGAATATTCACTGGAAGGACAGATGCTGAAGCTCCAATACTTTGGCTACCTGATGTGAAGAAGTAACTCATTGGAAAAGACCCTGATGCTGTGAAAGATTGAAGACAGGAGGAGAAGGGGACAACAGAGGATGTGATGGTTGGATGGTATCACCAACTTGATGAACATGAGTTTGAGCACACTCCAGGACTTGGTGATGGACATAGAAGCCTGGCATGCTGCCGTTCATGGGGTCGTAAAGAGTCAGACATGACTGAGTGACTGAACTGAACTGATGACTATCTTTAAAATCCAAACCATTTGTGATGCAAGTGTTATGCTTCAGGGCATGATGTAGAAAATAATCACTGGCATTATTTCTTATTGCCCAAAATAGGAGTTTTTTTTCAATGGATTTTATCTTTTCTTATAAAATTTACCTACTAGTTAAGAGAATAGGGTGATAAAATAATATTTGACAGTCTCTATCCTCCACCTATGGGCTTCCCAAGTGGTGCTAGTGGTAAAGAACCCGCTTGCCAGTGCAGGAGATGTAAGAGACATGAGTTCAGTCCTTGGGTTGGGAAGATACCCTGGAGGAGGGCATGGCAACCCACTGCAGTATTCTTGCCTGAAAAACCCCATAGATAGAGCCTGGTGGGCTACAGACCATGGGGTCACAAAGAGCCAGACAGAGACTGAAGCAACTTAGAATGCATCATCCAGCTATGAGAATATTTTCATTGTTTCCTTCTATGTTTTCTCTTCAGCAAAAGTAATTGAAAGAGCCTGTCTATCCTTATATCTAAAAGGTATTGGTTGAAACAGAAACATGAAAAAAAGTGAAACTGTTAGCCACTCAGTCATGTCCGTCTATTTGTCACTCCATGGACCATAGCCTGCCATGCTCCTCTGTCCATGGGATTCTCCAGGCAAGAATACTGGAGTGGGTTGCCATACCCTTCTCCAGGGTATCTTTCTGACCCAGGGATCAAACCTGAGTTTTTAAAGCAAAAGTAATTTAAAGAGAATATCTATTCACTTATCCAAAATGTATTGGTTGAAATGGAAATATACATATTAATAAAGGAGGGACAGAGCGACTCTAATATATGGCCCCTAATACTTCTAATTGGAGTTTATCTAATACTGCATCTTTTCCCTTTGCCAGTAATGCACAACCATCAAAAACCCATATGTATTCTTAATTTTGGCCATTTCTCTTCATATAAAGAAAATAAGAAGGTAGCTCTGCTCATTGGGAGTATTTCCCATCTTTGCTGTCTTTAAGGACTACTCTATGTGAGACTGTAACACAGAGACCATCAATTTTGGGCTCATACAATATAACCATATGTAAATCAAGTTCAGAATTTTTGACTCATACAATATTGAATCAAGCTGTTTTTGTTCCTCCTCCTTCAAAGGGAATCCTCTGTGACCAATAGGTTTGAGCTGAGCGAGCAACAGCAGTGTGACTGTGGAGACGGTATATTTTTCTGAGCCAAATTTTTGTGTACCTGCCTGTGTTACTGACCAGCTCTTGAACGATCCTGACTCTACCATTTTCATCTTATCATATGGTCTCTCTCAGCTGGTAGAACTAAAAACTATAAAACATTTATGGAAGAATTTCTTTTTTAATTTGGAAAGACATCCATTTTCATTAACTGGAAGATTAGATTTATGTTAAAATGACCACACTATCCAAAGTGATCTACAAAATCAGTCAATGCCTATCAAAATCCCAGTGGCATTTTTTAAAAATTGAAATAGAAAAACAGTCCAAAACTTCATTTGACACCACAAAGAACCCAAAATGGCCTAACCAATCTTAGGAGGGAAGAGTAAACCTGTAATCACCACACTTTCTGATTACAAAATATATTACAAAGCAACAGTAATTATAAGAGTATGATACTGGCATAAACACAGGTCTATAGACTGATGAAATAGAAAAGAAAGTCCAGAAATAAAACCACACATAAACAATCAACTTGCCAAGAATATACAGCATTGAAATGACAGTCTCTTCTACAAATGGTGTTGGTAAAATTGGATATCCATATGGGCTGCTTTTTTCTTAAGGTGCATAATTCTTTGTTGGAGATGACATGGAATTTTTTCAGCTTATATCATAATTCTTATCAGAGATTGAGCTATAAATGTATAATGTTTTTCTTACCACATGTAATTTTTGTATCAAAGAGTTTGCTCAGTTGTATGACCCAAGCTACAAGTATATATATACTGAAATCTTGTCACACTGTATGAAACATAATTGTTTTTCTAGAAATGTGCTATTTCTAGAAGCTGAAGATAATACCAAGCATTATGCTTTCTTCTTATTTTTTAGGTTAAGAGAAACAACAATTTGTCCTTTATTTTGGATGAGATTTCATGACATAATTTCCAAATTTTCATAGGCTTTATTTCCCACCTTCCAGATCCAGTATTCATACCAAGGCCCACAATCTACTTGACATTCCTTGCTCGTATGATTGGCACCCCATTCCAGTACTCTTGCCTGGAAAATCCCATGGACGGTGGAGCCTGGTAGGCTGCAGTCCATGGGGTCGTTAAGAGTTGGACACAATTGAGCGACTTCACTTTCACTTTTCACTTTCATGCATTGCAGAAGGCAATGGTAACCCACTCCAGAGTTCTTGCCTGGAGAATCCCAGGGACGGGGGAGCCTGACGGGCTGCTGTCTATGGAGTCACACAGAGTCAGACACGACTGAAGTCACTTAGCAGCAGTGCTATTGATTTACTGAGTCAAGGGAAGTTTATGTGGAAAAATCACATAGTAAAAGTCCCTTTGTACTATAACAGTACAGAGGGTGAGAATGTCCACATAACCCTGGTGAAGTGAAAGTCGCTCAGTCGTGTCCAACTTTTTGCGACCCCTTGGACAGTATACAGTCCACGGGATTCTCTAGGCCATAATACTGGAGTGGGTAGCCTTTCCCTTTTCCAGAGGACCTTTCCAACCCAGGGATCAAGCTCAGATCTCCTGCATTGCAGGCAAATTCTTTACCAACTGAGCCACAAGGGAAGCCAACAAATACTGGAGTGGGTAGCCTCTCCCTTCTCCAGCAGCTCTTCCCAACCCAGGAGTTGAACGAGGGTCTCCTGCATTGCAGGTGAATTCTTTACCAACTGAGCTATCAGGGAAGTTCATAGCTTCCTTGTCATAACCCTTTCTTTTCTTGTCATTTCTTGTCATAACCCTACAAGAATATACATGTAGACTATTGTCTGTCTTCTATGACGGTAAACTGCTTTTTGCCCTCTTTTTGGTAGAAATGGAAAAGAACATGGCTGACAATCAATGACTATATTTATCTAAGACCATGCTAACCACTTTGAGTAAACATTCCATATTTGATGTAGCAGCTGCAATAAGAAGTGCTGTTTGACTGAGTTTGGAGGAAATCTACTTTCATACTCTAAGACTAGAAAGGGGGCAATTTCAGAGGATTTCACTTGACTTTCCTTACTATGATAAATCTTAGTCCATAGGTCAGGGAATAATATAAGTGTGTAAATTATCAAGTATGTCCATTCCAACTGATCTTTGGAGACTGGGAAATAACCACAGGTTAACTCTATAGACCTAGTGGATCACTGTAAGCTGGATATAGATAAAGACTCCATTTATTACCTCACTCACTCTAATAGCATCAATGAATAGCATATGGGTGTCACTGAAAACTCAGCCCCTGTGTCAAACAGTCCTTACATTGTCTGGTCATTCTCTTTTCCTCAGTGTATGATTGCTTGAAAAAGGCGAGCAAGTCATTATTGAGCACATTTGGTGTTGCAAATTCTTTCTTCCTCATGAGAGAGCTTCAGCTTCAAAAACTGGGCTCTAGATCTGAAAAGTGGCTTAGACCATAAAATGAGTCAAAGAATCTCTGATTTCTGTTATTTTAGGGTTCTGTTATCTCCACTGGTATCAAAGAACCCAGTTCTGTTACACAAAGCATCTTCTTCTATTATGTCTAATTTGGCGAACAGAGTCACCGCGGATTTTAGTACCAATTGCCTGTGCATTATTTTTTCCAATAAACTTTAATCTAAATTTTACTTTTTATGGCCTTTATATTTTTGTGAGAACACTAAAGTTTTACTTTCTGAGCAAAATTTCAATTACATGATACAGCATTATCTGGTACAGTCACCAAACATTAGATCCTCAGGCATTATTCCTATTACAATGGAAAGTTTGCACCCCTTTATCAGCTTCTCCCTACTTGCCTAACCCTCACACCAGTCCCAGCAAACACTTTTCTACTCTGTTTCTATGAGTTCAACTTTTTTCTCTCTCTTTTTTTTTTTTAGATTGCATGTGTAAGTTGTACCATGAAGTACATGCTGTATTTGTCTGGCTTTTTTTACTTAGCATAATGCCCTCCAGATTCATCCGTGTTGTTGAAAATGGCAGTATTTACATCGTTTATAAGGCCAAACAATATTCCATTGTATGGATATTACACTTATTCTATTAATCCATATATATGTATATGTTTAAATTACATATATATATACACACACATTCTACTGCTGTGACACACAGGAAATACAGATATTTCTCTCAGCTAACGATTTCATTAATTTTGGATATTTACTCAGAAGAAGGGTTTTAGATCATATGATGGTTCTATCTTTTGTTCATTAAGAAATCTCCATCAGTTCAGTTTAGTTCAGTGGCTCAGTCATGTCTAACTCTGTGACTCCATGGACTGCAGCATGCCACGCCTCCCTGTCCACCACCAGCTCCCTGGAGCTTGCTCAAACTCATGCCCATTGAGTCAGTGATGTCATCCAACCATCTCATCCTCTGTCATCCCCTTCTCCTGCCTTCAATCTTTCCCAGCATCATGGTCTTTTCTAATGTGTCAGCTCTTTGCATCAGGGGGCCAAAGTATTCTTTGAAATATCCACACTGTTTTCTGTAATACNTGCCATCCAACCATCTCTTCCTCTGTCATCCCCTTCTCCTGCCTTCAATCTTTCCCAGCATCATGGTCTTTTCTAATGTGTCAGCTCTTTGCATCAGGGGGCCAAAGTATTCTTTGAAATATCCACACTGTTTTCTGTAATACCTGAACCAGTTTATATTCCCAGCAACAGTGTATGAATACTTCCTTTTACTCCACATCCTTGCAAGCATTTGATATTGTTGTCTTTTTTATAGTAGACATTCCAAAAGGTGTGAGGTAGTATCTCATATTTGCATTTCCTAATGATTTGCACTGATGCTTTTCAACTGTGGTGTTGGAAAAGACTCTTGAGAGTCCCTTGGACTGCAAGGAGATCCAACCAGTCCATTCTGAAGGAGATCAGCCCTGGGATTTCTTTGGAAGGAATGATGCTAAAGCTGAAACTCCAGTACTTTGGCCACCTCATGCAAAGGGTTGACTCATTGGAAAAGACTCTGATGCTGGGAGGGATTGGGGGCAGGAGGAGAAGGGGACGACAGAGGATGGGATGGCTGGATGGCATCACTGACTCGATGGACGTGAGTCTGAGTGAACTCTAGGAGTTGGTGATGGACAGGGAGGCCTGGTGTGCTGCGATTCATGGGGTCACAAAGAGTCGGACACGACTGAGCGACTGAACTGAACTGAACTGAATGATTTGCATTTCCCTTATAATTAATGATGATGAGTGCCTTTTCAGGTACCTGTAGGTCATTTGTACATTTTCTTTGGAAAAATTATTATTCAGGTCCTTTTTCCACTTTTAATCAGAATTTTTTGGGGGTGTTGAGTTGTATTAAATCCTTGTATATTTTGGATATGAACCACTTATCGGATATGTGGTTTGCAAACATTTTCTCCCATTCCATATGTTGACTTTTCATTATTTTGATGATAATCAAAAGCTTTGCTTTGCAAAAGCTTTTTAATTTGTTGTAGTCCCACTTGTTTATTTAGCCTTTGTTTTTGGTATAAAATCCAGAAAATAATCGCCAAGACCAATGCCAAGGAGCATACTCCTAATACTTTCTTCTAGGAACTTTGTAGTTTCAGGTCTTATGTTCAGGTTCAAGATCTATTTGGAGTTGATCTTTTTGTACTGGGTAAGACAGAGATTTCATTCTTTTGCATGTGGATGTCCAGTTTTCTCAACACCTTTTATTGAGGAAACTGTTTTCTGTATTACTTATTCTTGGAGACTTTGTAGAAAATCAATTGACCATATGCATGGGTTCATTTCTGAGCCTTGTGATATAGTCTGAAATCAGAAAGTGTTATGACTTCAGCTTTGCTATTCTTTCTCAAGATTGCTGTTTGAGGTCTTTTGTGGCTCCATATGAATTTTAGGATTGTTTCTTCTTCTTTTTTTTTTTTTTTTCAACTACAATTAAAAAAAATTTATTGCAAGAGGTTTGCTTTATAATATGTGCTGGTTCCTGTCATACATCAACATGAATCAGCAGCAGATATACATATGTCCCTTCCTTCTTTTTTTTATTTTAGATTTTAATACTTTATTCTATTTTACAATACTGTATTGGTTTTGCCATACATTGACATGAATCAGCCACAGGTGTACACGATCTCTCAATGCTGAAGCCCCCTCCCACC
>SJYW01021940.1:245602-312072 GCA_006410735.1 Raphicerus campestris | reverse complement strand
TTTCAGATCCACATTCAAAAATTTGTGTCGGATGCTCTGGGTGTTGAGAAAGGACAGAGTAAATGTACACAACACGCCCCCTGGTGGCTGCACGTGTCTAGGGTTTGACCCCATAGTGGCAGGTTACTGTATTAAATGTTAATTAACTAGTTCTGTAGCCGGCAGAACCTGAAGAGCGCCAAAGTGACCGGATAAGGGCTGGATCTCTCTCACTTTTCCTCATTCAAACAACACCCTGGCGAGGCAGGAGATAGGTGAACCCCAAGCTGAGCAACTGGAGTTTGTTCCCTGTGGACAGATACTCTAAGATGATGATAATAGCAAGAGGATAATAAAAGAGGCTGAGAACTATATATTTTTCTGAAATTTTTCTGAATTTACGCATGACTTCTCCTTAGGAAAAAAAATGCCCAGTAGTGGTGTGGATCAACTACTGCTTCTGTTCCAGCAACTCATACCCTCATCGTTAGGCAGTGTTCTCTGAATGTTGGTTTTGTTTGACCCAGAGTCTTACCAGAATCTGAAATCTTGGACTTGTGATCCGCATGGATCCCTGAGAATCCTTGCTTTTTAAGAGAAAAAAGAAATGTGTTCCGGGTATGAATGTGCATTATATATGATCCTTCTCAGTTGGGGAATTCATCTTAAACAAGTGTTAACAGAAGCCCTCGTGGCCAGCATGGGGCGGTGGAACAGATTAGGCTTTGAAATCAGCTGCTGCTTGTTATTTGGAGTTCAGGGAAGAAAGAAAAAAGCAGGAAGGAACAGCCATCTAATCTTGCTCATGTCCATCCTTTATCAGGTGGAGTTCCACCTTATTGGTCCCCCAGGTATTTTGTAACAACGTGGCTTTATCAACTATGAGTTTTACAGGCAAAGTTCTTAAACAAACAGACATAAAACAGAAAAGAAAATAAATACCAGGAAATTAAATTCTAATACATGCGCCCTTAATATTTTCTGTCAAGGCAAATCCTTTGAGAAAATAAATTATACTGTGAATTCTGTTAAAAGATGACTATAGGTCTTCTCCTTGATCTTACCACAGTGGGAAATGAAAATGCAAATGTGGTATTTCAGTTCCTGCAAGACTTTGAATTTAATTTCTTAATCCCCATACCTCAAAATCTAAATTAAGTGGAAATTTCAAGTTCCCTGATTATTATTACTCACACAAATATTTGAGTTTGTAAACAAAATTTGAGTATTAAATAAAATTTAATTATTTTACAGACCACCATTTTATAAATTGGTTCTTGTACTTGTGTAATATTGTACTTTATATACTATTGCAAATTATATAAATCTACAGTTTTCACTTTTGTTATCACATTTCTCTTATAAATTATTATAATCAATAATTATTGATTGTTTAATGTTGTTTAGTCACTAGGTCATGTCCAACTTTTTTGCCACCCCAGGCACTGTAGCTCACCAGGCTCCTCTGTCCATGGGATTTTCCAGGCAAGAATACTGGAGTGGGTTGCTATTTCCTTCTTCAGGGGGTCTTTCTGATCCAGGGATCAAACCTACATCTCCTGCATTGGCAGCTGGATTCTTTACTGCTGAGCCATAAGGGAAGTCCTTCCTTATTCAGGCTATACTCTAATAAAACATTTAAAAAATAACCAAGACTCCCTCGATACCACATTGCCCTAGATAACTCAAGATCTGCCTCTTTGGGCTGGGTAACTTGAGGTGGCATCCTATTAAATTAGTTTTTCCTCTAATAGCTTTCCAATTCATAGAATGAAAGCAATTTATTCAGTAAAATTTTCCTAAGCTCCTAATACGTGGCAGGCATTATGCTCAATGCCTGAGATACATCAGTGAAATAAACATACACAGATCCCTGTTCTCTTGGAGCTTAAGTTTTAGAAATGAGAAAGACAGGCAATAAACAAACACACGAACGAATGATACAGGATGATTGTAAGTAGTAAGTTTTTGTTATGCAAAAAGAAAACTAAGGACAAGAAGAACCAGGAGTATGGAAGGGGCAGGATGCAATATGAAATGACACTGAAAATACATGTACAGTAATTTAAATTGTGACAAGTGCTAAGTGGAAGCATAAAGCAAGAACAGGAGAAAGAGAGATGGAGTGTTTGTGACAGGGAGGCAAGAGATCAGATGAGATGAGATCACAATGTTTATGGGATAGCAGATTGGATATGGCCTTTTTAGGGCACTGTAAGGACTTAGGCTGTTAGCCCTTCTAGGATTTGAGAGGAGAAACTATGTTTAGGCTTAAGTTCATAGACATTCTTGTGGGTGAGAGTAGAAGGTGGAAGATCAGTTAGGAGGCTGTATCAATCAGGGTCGTGTGAAAGAAGGAAACTGCTCAGGTGTTTTAAACAGAAAAGGATTCAACATAGGAAATTTGGAGCTTACAGAATTGTTGGAAGAGCTGAAGGAGAAGAAGTCAGGTATCCTCACTGGCGTTAGTCTTCAAAGTTTCACCACTGTGATGAAACCCAATTGTGAGAAAGCTGATTCTGATTTCTGCAATTATTTCTATACTCCAAACTGGCTTTCATACCCATGACGCTGGTGGAGAGACCTTGGAAGGAAAAGGGATCCAGAATCCAGTCACCAAAATAGTCGTTTGTTTCCCTTTGCTTGCCAGCATTCACATCATCAAAAAGATGATTCCATTTCCCACCTTCTGTATTTTGTGTGTGTNCTGGGATTTGTTTGGAAGGAATGATGCTAAAGCTGAAACTCCAGTACTTTGGCCACCTCATGCAAAGGGTTGACTCATTGAAAAAGACTCTGATGCTGGGAGGGATTTTGGGCAGGAGGAAAAGGGGAAGGCAGAGGATGAGATGGCTGGATGGCATCACGGACTCGATGGGTGTTAATCTGAGTGAAGTCCAAGAGATGGTAATGAAGAGGGATGCCTCGCGTGCTGCGATTCATGGGGTCGCAAAGAGTCAGACACGACTGAGTGACTGAACTGAACTGAACTGAAAAAGTGAGCCTATCCTGTGTGGGCCTGACCTAATCAGATGAGTCCTTAAAAGAAAGAAAGCAAAAATGTTAGTTGCTCAGTTGTGTCTGACTCTGCAATCCCATGGACTGTAGCTGGTAGTCTCCCATGTCCATGGAATTTTCTAGGCAAGAATACTGAAGTGTGAAGCCATTCCCTTCTCCAGGGGTTCTTACCAACGCAAGGATCAAACACTGGTCTCCTGCATTACAGGGAGATTCTTTACCATCTAAGCCAACAGAGAAGCCTAGTTAATTTCCTTTGAAATCGGCCTTACCTTTAATTGTTAAGCTACATATATCAACTTGTGAGATATTGCAAAAAGCTTCTAGAATAGCAATCTAAGTCTACTCCCTAGGTCTTGTGTGTCAAGAGCACTGCCTTTCAATGTGAGACCATACCTATCAATGTAAGCTAATCAGTCAAGGCCTCAGTATCAGAAGTCTAGCTTTGGCAAAAAGTAGGCTTCTTCAGAAACATGATCAGATTATATTTATATCACCTACCAAAAAAACGAAGCATCATAAAAATATTCACATAACGAGGAGAAATATATATATGCATACATATGTGGATATATATGTATGGATATAAATAAGCACACACAACATATAAATGTATGTGTGTATAATATATATTATATATATATGCATATATTGGACACACAGAGGCATGTTTACATGGCTTAAGTAAAGCAAGATTGAGGAAAATAAATGCTGCTTTTCCCTTTCATCACTGAGACGTGGTTCTCCTCTGCCCTTTCTTGTGACTGCTTTGCCTGTCTCTCTGCCACGGTCCCCATCACCAACCCTAACCAAATCTTTGGTATGAATTTCCATACAGTGAAGCCAAAGTTGACTTGGCTCCTGAGATAGCTATGTTGGATACCATGTTAGTTTTACTAAATTTGCAGGAAATTTCTTTTTATGTCTTTTAATTATTGAGAGGGTTGCCTGTTTTAGCACTTTTCCATTGTATTCTTCACTCAGCTTCTAGACTTCATAGCAAAAGACCATGAAGTTCCTCAGGGAGAAGTAACTACTGGTTTTCTAATCAAACAAGGTCATGTGTGATTCAGTTCAGTATCACTCTTGGTAAGAAGCGCCCACCCCTGTGAGTGATGTCAGAAATGCATATGAGGGTGGTATCTCTGCTAATAGCGGCCTAGAGTGACTTCATTTCCTCTGATCAGCTGAAATCCTCCATTTTTCAAAAGCACTTAATATCAGGATATGTACCCACTTCTTCATTATCCACACTCAGTGGCATGCAGGGGCTGGAAGGACTTCAAATCATGAAATCCCGTTGCTTGTTGCTCCCATGGCTCTGCCAGCTACAGAGACTGAGAGAGAGAATGAGTGTTCGTGTGTGCGTGTATGGGGTCATATGGTGGGTGTTTTCTCTTGCACAGACTCACATGAAATTGTTTAGGGAAATACCTCTTTGAGATTAGCTGCTCAGTAAGTCTGTTTGCCTCTGTGNCTGGAAGGACCTCAAATCATGAAATCCCGTTGCTTGTTGCTCCCATGGCTCTGCCAGCTACAGAGACTGAGAGAGAGAATGAGTGTTTGTGTGTGCGTGTATGGGGTCATATGGTGGGTGTTTTCTCTTGCGCAGACTCACATGAAATTGTTTAGGGAAATACCTCTTTGAGATTAGCTGCTCAGTAAGTCTGTTTGCCTCTGTGTTTGTTGTTTCTCTCAACTGGATAGGAACTATATACCCTGGGCATCTCTCTTTTGATGGTTGTATCCTATTTATTTCTTCAAGCATTTTATCTAGATGCCATCTTAGTTCTTCAAATATAAGCTTCAACTTTATTTACATCACTGAGAGCTACACCTCGGGCATGCATCACTCAGTCAGTCTTCCTTGTAGCTCGTTCTTTCATACACAGCACAATGTAGCCTGATGAAGGACTCAGGGGAGCCTGTGTCTTAAAAATATCCCCTGTAAATGGATTATCTGCATTCATTGCTTACACTGTGACCCACAAAAGGTAAAAATCTATAGACCTAATTCATGCGGGATTTTTGACATAAGGACTATGTCTTAGTTCTATGGGTGGCTATAGACTGGGTGGCTTAGAAACAACAGATGTTTATTCCCACAGTTCTGGAGGTTGAACATCTGAGATTAAAGTGCTAGCGGTATCAGAAGGCAGGAGATGGATAAGCTCAGTTTTACTGATGTTTCCCTGAGAATTATATGTCTATTTTTCTTCTTTGTCAGAGACTGACATCTTGTGATGTCAACTGACAATTTATACATGAGCTTTAAAGTATATGTAATGGTCAGCATTAATAGTTTGCTTGAAAAACACTTAGATATGAATCGATTCTACTCAATTAAATCATAAGAAAAAAATGAATAAAGATCTGGAGCATGGAATTATTGTTTTAGTCTGGCTGTCTTTCATTTCTGCTCCTGTTTTGCTTCCAGTTTTATTGACATATAGCACAGTATAAGCTTAAGGTGTATAGCATAATAATTTGTACATACATCATGAAATGATCACCACAATAAGTTTAGTGAACATCCATCATCTCATATAGTTACAAAATAAAAGAAACAGGGAAAGTTGTTTTTCCTCTGAGGAGAATGGTTAGAGTTTACACTCTTAGCAGCTTTCACATATAACATACAGCAGTGATAATTCTCTACATCAGGTTTTGCATTGGATCCTTGGTACTTCTTTATCTTATAATTTGAAGTTTGTGCTTTTGGACTACCTTCATACAATTTCCCCTCCCTGCAACCCCTGCCTCTGGCAATCACAAAACTATTTTTTTCTATGAATTTCTTTGTTTTAGAAAAACAATCGACCTACAATGTTATGTTAGCTCTTGGTGTATAACATAGTAATTCAATATTTCTATACATTTCCAAGTGATCACTATGATAAATCTAGTTATGGTATATCACCTTACAAAGATATTATGCAATTATTGACTATATTCATGACTTGCTACACTTCATATGGATGACTCATTTATTTTGTAACAGGAAGTTTTACCTCTTAATCTACCTCACCTATTCCTCTCATCTAGCTCCCTCCCATATGGCAACTACTTGTTTGTTCTTTGTATCTATGACTAAGGTTCATTTGCTTTGTTTTTTAGATTCCACACATAAGTGAAAGCATATGGAATTTGTTTTTTACTGTCTGACATTTCACTTAGCATAATACCCTATAGGTCCATCCACACTGTCACAAATGGCAAGATCTCATTTTTGATGGCTGAAAAATATTTCACTGCGTATATGTATACACCAGGAGCTAATTCCCTGGAAGCTCAGTCGGTAAAAAAAAAAAAAAAAAAAAAAAAACTGCCTGCAGTGCAGGAGACTCAGGTTCAGTCCCTGGGTCAGGAAGATCCCCTGGAGAATGAAATGGCAACTCACTCCAGTATTCATGCTTGGAAAATTCCATGGACAGAGGAGCCTGACAGGCTACAGTCCATGGGGTCGCAAGAGTCGGACACAACTTAGCAACAAAACTATCACCAACATAATGTAGCAGCTGCAGCCTCCTCATGGAGTTTACATTTCAGGGCAGCAGAAGGTGGACAAACTAAGACCTATAAACTATGTAGTCAGTCACATAGAGGTAAGTTCCACAGAGAACAGTGTAGAGCAAGGAGGGTGGGTGGAAGGCATGGGCAAGGGCAGTGTTGTGTTTACGGAGTGCTCAGGACGGTGTGATGAACTCTCAGTATTTAACTACGGACCTGAAAGAGGTGAGGAAACAAACCTTACGAGATAGCTCCAAATTACGTCAGTCACATCACGGTCTATGTGATGTGCACTCTCTAGCATGGGACCCAGACTGGGCTAATTGCTGTCAAAAATAAGAGCTTTTCTTAATGCTAATGTACAAACAAGCTCTTGGTAGCAGACTTGGCTAACGTTTTGGAATAATGTGCCTAAGAATGGCAAAGGAAATCAAAATCAAGCTCAAGACTCTCTACCCAATCCTGACTAGAGATTTCTTAAAATTCTTAGTTTTCTCCACACTAGTTTGAACAAATTCTATCACATAAAAATGAAATAGTCATGTTTTACATGTCTATTTATTATTAAGAAAATGTAAAATTTTATATATGTGTGTATCACATTTTCTTTATCCATTCATTTGTCAATGGGCACTTAAATTGCTTCTATAACTTGGCTATTGTAAATAGTGCTACAATAAATATGAGTGCAAATATCTCTTCAAGATACTGGTTTTATTTCCTTTGGATGTCTATCCAGAAGTGAGGTTGCTGGATTGTATGGCAGCTCTACTTTTAATTTTTTGAGGAAACTCTGTATTGTTTTTCATAAAGTGAAGTCACTCAGTCGTATCAACTTTTTGCAACCCCATGGACTATAGCCTACCAGGTTCCTCCATCCATGGGATTTTCCAAGCAAGGGTACAGGAGTGGGTTGCCATTTCCTTCTCCAGGGGATCTTCCCAACCCAGAAATTGAACCCAGGTCTTCCACATTGCAGGAAGAAGCTTTACCATCTGAGCCACTAGGGAAGCCCCTAGTGTTTTTCATAAAGCCTCTACCAATTTCCATTCCACCAACAGAAACTTGTTAAGTAGATCTTGAGTGTTCTCAACACACGCACACACGCGCGCGCGCACACACACACACACACACACAGTATTTATACAGAAAATGTAAATATAAAACCCTAACATTGCTACTTTGAAAAGCCTACAACTCTTGCCCCTTAATTCTTAAGAAGCAAGCATAGATACAACACTGTCCTAATTCTGAGTGAATTCCACCCAGATATATTGTTCCTAATTGCCTCTTCTACTCTGACACTATAATCTGGTAGTCATGCTGGTATCTATATCATTGCTATATTTCTGTAAAGATCCCACTTCTTCTACTAAAACACACCATAGTCAAGAGAGACAAATAAATGGAAGACAGGTATAGCAGCATGATATATTCTTGGTATAAATATAAAGGTATGTGCTCCAACTCCTGAGCTTCCCAAACGGTGATAGTGGTAAAGAACCCATCTGCAAATAAGAGACGTGAGTTCAATCCATGGGCCAGGAAGTTCCCCTGGAAGAGGGCATGGCAACCTACTCCAGTATTCTTTCCAGGAGAATCCCATGGACAGAAGTCTGGCGGGCTACAGTCCACANTAGTGGTAAAGAACCCATCTGCAAATAAGAGACGTGAGTTCAATCCATGGGCCAGGAAGTTCCCCTGGAAGAGGGCATGGCAACCTACTCCAGTATTCTTTCCAGGAGAATCCCATGGACAGAAGTCTGGTGGGCTACAGTCCACAGGGTCACAAAAAGTCAGACATGACTGAAGCAACTTAGCACACAGATATACACTCCAACAGCTAAGGCAAGCTGTTTACCAAGTGTCCACAATATACTACTCATTCTGAAACCATCAAATTTAAAGCAGCTTATTCTAGAGGTTGGCAGGTGGTGATAAATGATAATTCCAGGTTCAGTGGTACATGCAGGGGTGGGGAGCTGACATGTCTTTGAATGGTGAGACTTCTAGGTCCTAGAGAGAATGGCTCCAGAATGGAAAAACTTTGATAAAAGGGTAAAANAAATTTAAAGCAGCTTATTCTAGAGGTTGGCAGGTGGTGATAAATGATAATTCCAGGTTCAGTGGTACATGCAGGGGTGGGGAGCTGACATGTCTTTGAATGGTGAGACTTCTAGGTCCTAGAGAGAATGGCTCAGAATGGAAAAACTTTGATAAAAGGGTAAAAGTAAGGATGATTCAGAGTGTGAAGCAAAAAAAGTTATTTTATACACTGGAAAGAAAAGTTCAAAGAGCTTTTTAAAAAAAATTTTTAAATTAATTTATTTTAATTGGAAGCTAATTACTTTACTATATTGTGGTAGTTTTTGCCATACATTGACATTGACAAAGTGCTTCTTTAAGATAGAAAACTAAAAAGGAAAGGAGTGATGTTTAAAGAAAATGCAGTGAAACCTGCTTACTAGTTTCTTCCAGATTCATTCAATATGATTTAGCATTTATAAAAAGTGGGGAGGATGTTTAAAATTATTCTGAATAATTGGACATAAGGATTTCCACTTTATATTTGTATTGATTTAAATATCTCTTTGAACATAAGACAGGAAAAGAGAAAAAGGGAAGAGAACCATTCTCCTAAAAGATGTATTTTATTTTCCCTCTTAATCTGTAGGAGAGATAGTAACTTCAAAAAGCTCCTTAGCTTAAGCTCACAGAACATACTGCTCCTCCTCAGTGGAGTTTGCAAATTCAGATCAGCAATTATTCCTATTAAGTCATCACCCCATTAAATATTTCATCAAGGAGTTGGTTGCTGTGCCCACCTGTCTTGTCCATTTTCAATTACAGTGACCATAATTCTTTTATGGGGAGGTGCATGTAACTTTTCAATCTGCCTTAAATTTTTCTCCTGTAAAACCGAGATTTTATGGAATTTCCATAGGATACAACTGATAATAGGCATTGAAATTCTGTCCCTTTATTCTTTCTCAGTTTTAAAGTCAGGGCCATTTCCACCTATTCTTAACACAGAAATTGTTAAGAAAAGAAGTATCAGACAAGACAGGCAATTGTATTGGTATTTCTATTTGCCTCTCTGATCTGTAGTAAATCATTCAGTGACAATTGAACTGTCAAATTTCCCCCTCACACAAACTGACCAGCTTAAAGATTAGAAGTGTCCTCGGACCTTCTCTTGTTTAATTTTCGCGGGCTTTTCCCTTCCTTGTCTGTAGCCGCCGCCATTTTGGGCTCCTTTTCCGTGTTCTACCTAGCTAACAGAAGTTTCTCCTTTATTTGGGAAAATTCAGTGGAAAACAAACAAAGAGTAAATCAAACACAAACGGACCTTAGCTTCAAGTGCTCCTTTGCAAGGAGACAGAGACGCATTGGAGACCCCCACCCACTCCGCTACTGTCCTTTCCACTGTTTCTTACTTCCTTAGGAAACTGAAGTCAAGGCAACCTGGAACTAACCCAGATCATCATTCTCAATGGAAATACTGATGGGGATTTAGGATCTAGCCAACATATCAGAATCTTCCATTTTTCTTTTTTTGTAACATGTAAACAACATTCATCTAATGAATTTCTCCATGTTAGGAAATCTAAGCATGTGAATTCTTTTCACACTCAATGACAATTGACAGTTTAAAGACTTAAGAGTTCAGTGTGCTGAAGTGTTCCCTATGTGGATAGAAACTCACCCAGGCTGATAAAGAGAGTCAGAAATGGCAGGGAGACCAGCACACAGCAAAGAGGAAGAAAGGGAGTCCTCGAGAAGGTCCCCGAGAAACACCTGGAATATAATCCCTTTAGGTTTAAATCTAGTGACCATGCAAGCCTAATGCTTCAGAGACAATTGGAAGGCCTGGGGAGCGCTTTCCAGAGGCACACCAGCCTAGGGGCCAGGAAACAGTGGTGTTTTTGTTTTATGGTTGCTAATGAAATCTGGTCAGACTAAGAGGAAAGGGAAAAAAAGACTCTAGACAGCTTTTTAAAATGAAGATTAGTTGTCCTGCTAAATACTCGAGAAAAAAATTAGAGCCTATTTTGCATGAATTGTTAACTTCTAAAAAGAAATGGATGAGGACCAAAATAACTCAATAGAGACTGTTCCCGTTTAAAGAACTCAAGAGAAAAATAAAATGGAAAGGAGAGAGCAGAGAGTAGACACAGGTAATGGAACTCGGAGTCTCTGACAGGGTCTATGTTTTATAACTCTGTTTATTTATCAGCAGCCCAGGTGGGATCACTGCAGAATGCAGTCTCAGATAGCACATAATTTATTACAGAGTTTAATTTCTACCTCCCTCAGGAGTATGGGGTTTTATCTCTGGAATATCAGCAGTGGGAAGATTCATATTAACTAGAGAGGCAGCGAGGACTGGTTGATAATTTTAAAGCCTTTAGACAATGCTACGTATCCCTAGGCTCTGGATCTGCAGTAATGGACATTCTAATAATTGATGTTCATCATTTCATTAATTGCTTACTGTGAGTGAAGTATGTTAGAGGTGACTCTCCTTTCTTATTGGGAGATGAAGTTATCTTTTATGCTGGAGAAAGCCATCTCCTGTGGTAATTCAGAAAACCTGGACTTAACTTTCAGAGCTTCTTAAACCGTCCAAATCCCTCTTAACATATATTCTCAATGCAATTTGCTTAGTTGCTCAGTTGTGTCCAACTCTCTGTAGCCCCATGGATTGTGGCCCACCAGGCTCTTCTGTCCATGCAATTTTCCAGGCAAGAATACTGGAGCAGTCTGCTATTTCCTACTCTAGGTATCTTCCCGACTCAGGGATTGAACCCATGTCTCCTCCATTGGCAGGCAGATTCTTTACCACTGAGCTACCTGGGAAGCACCACATTCTCAATAGGCAGAGAGAAATGCAGAAGAAAGAGCAGAGACTGAATTGACCATTTGCTTAGTGGAGTTCTTTTACAGCTCAGATCCTAAGGGAAAGTGTGTAACAAAACTGCTGCCCTGTCTCAGGTCCTGTTAATTAGTTCAGTTGCTCAGTCCTGTCTGACTCTTTGCAACCCTATTGGCTGCAGCACGCCAGGCCTCCCTGTCCATCATCAACCCCCAGAGTTTACTCAAATTCATGTCCATTAAGCCAGAGATGCCACCCAACCATCTCATCCTCTGTCGTCCCCTTCTCCTCCTGCCCCCAATCCCTCCCAGCATCAGGGTCTTTTTTAATGAGTCAGTTCTTTGCATCAGGTGGCCAAAGAATTGGAGTTTCAGCTTCAACATCAGTCCTTCCAATGAACACCCAGGACTGATCTCCTTTAGGATGGACTGGTTGGATCTCCTTGTAGTCCAAGGGTGTCTCAAGAGTCTTCTCCATAGCACAGTTCAAAATCATCAATTCTTCAATGCTCAGCTTTATTTGTAGTCCAACTCTCACATCCATACATGACTACTGGAAAAACCATAGCCTTGACTAGATGGACCTTTGTTGGCAAAGTAATGTCTCTGCTTTTTAATATGCTGTCTAGGTGGGTCATAACTTTTCTTCAATCTTGATTTATCTAGATAAACAGGTCCCTGATGCAATTCCTCCTTACTCCCTCTGTGGACATCACTCCAGTCTTGTGCAATCAACATTCCTTGCCTAGATAAGGTCCTGATTGATCTCACTTCTTGCCTTCTTATCCTCCCTAAAGACTCTTTTCTATACAGCAGCTAAGTAAATCTGATCACTTCATTTACCTGCTCAAAACTAACTGGTAACTTTATTTCACATTCATAATATATCCAAACTTTTGCCATGGTTCACAAATTCTGCATAACGTGGCTCCTGGTTCTTGTTGACTCCTCTGATATGTTTCACCTCCTGTAATCAGTCAGACTGGGCCTCTGCTTATCACACAACTTCCTGCTCAGAGTAACGATACTTATTTCTGTCTATACCTAGAATGGGCTTCCCTGGTTGCTCAGACAGTAAAGAATCTGCCTGCAATGGAGGAGACCCAGGATTGATACCTGGGTCGGGAAGATCCCCTGGAGAAGGGAATGGCTATTCATTCCCGCATTTTCCACACCTGCAAAATACCATGGATAGAGGAACCTGGAAGGCTGTAGTCCATGGAGTCACAAAGAGTTGGACAGGACTGAGTGACTAACACTATCATTTCATGTCTAGAGTACTCCTTCTTAGGTAGTCCCAGGGCTTGCCCTATGGCTTAATTCATATATATATTTTTGATGCCAATTTCTTGGACCAACAGATATAAGATGGAGGCCACCTTGTTGCCATTTGGTTGGTTTTCCTTCACAGCTCCTATCGCTTTCTGTGTTTAGTTCCTGATCTTTCTGCTGCTTTGAGAATGGAATATTAGCACTGCATTTCTAGTGCTTAGAATACTTTCTGATGCACAGAAGACACTCAGGAAATAATTGATAGAGGGATAAAAGAGAAAGAGATGAAGGGAGCGGAGGAGGGGATAAGGGAGGGAGAAAGAAGGAACATAGAACTTATATTTACCAGAAAAACTAAGCAATTCATATCCTTTTATCATTTATTACCTAAAAGGATGAAATAAAAAGATTTAGCATACCAAGAAAGTACAGGTAAAATTCCAAGTCATGAGAAACTTCAGACATGCAAACTTTCTTTCCCCGTTTCCTCCCAGTCCTGGCTGGGAGGCTGGAAAGAGGCAGCTGCAGTGTGTACCCTTGCTGCTGGGGAACCAGTGCCAGGAGGTGCCAATGCCAGTGGCTGGGAGTGAGCCATCCCAACCCTGTGCAGACCCAGAGCTGGCAGCAGCTTGAGACACTCCAAGCCCAGCCAGGGCAACCTTACCTCCCGCTCCCACTAGTTCTTGGTTTGTATTTGTTTAAAAAAAAAAGAAAAAAGAAGCAGCAGCAAATTGAAAGAAGCAAATATTTGCAGTTGGAATGACTATGTGATGATAAAGAGGAAAAGCAAATTTAAGAGTTATTAATTTGCTTTTCTTTCATTTTGCCTGACTATCAATTTAATGACCAACAAACACACACACAAAATGCACCAAAAAAATTTTAGAAAAAAAGCCAGAAAAAAACTGAGATTTCCAACCAGCATCAGCTGTAAATCAATTTGTGATCAATTACATTAAATGACATGGATCTTACGCACCAACTATCAGGGTTCACACTGATTGTATTGATACTGCTCATTTGACTAATTTGCTTGTCTAGTATAAACACCAACAAACAACCATAAACATCTGTACATTGTGGATAATTTCTTCCCCGTCTTGACTGTTGGAAAATAAAATAAAATTTCAGCAAATATTTTGTTTTACCTCAACTCACCATCTAGTGGCAAAGTAAGTGAACACCAGATTCCTGTTGAAAATAACATGTCCTCCCCACAAATATTTGCCTAGTGTTTACTCTGCACCAGGAATTGTATTCAGTACAGTATTAAGAGGAGGTGCTTAATACATAATGACAAAACTTACAGTGGGTATTACTGGACTTCCCTGGTGGTTCAGTGGTTAAGACTTGGCCCTCCAAAGCAGGGAGCNTGGCAAAGTAGGTGAACACCAGATTCCTGTTGAAAATAACATGTCCTCCCCACAAATATTTGCCTAGTGTTTACTTTGCACCAGGAATTGTATTCAGTACAGTATTAAGAGGAGGTGTTTAATACATAATGACAAAACTTACAGTGGGTATTACTGGACTTCCCTGGTGGTCCAGTGGTTAAGACTTGGCCCTCCAAAGCAGGGAGTGTGGGTTTGATCCCAGGTCAGGAGCTAAAACCCCACATGCCTCTCCACCGGAACACTGAAACGAAAAACAGAGGCAATATTGCATCAAAGTCAATAAAGTCTTTAAAAATGGTCCACATAAAAAAAAAAAATCTTAAAAAAAAAGAGAGTATTACCATCCCATTTTGCAGATGAGGACATCAAAGCCAAGAGTGATGGATATAGGAAGCAGTCCAGCTGGTAAGTGAAAAGAGCCCATAAACCTGTCCAGAACTGTGCCCCTCATCTCATCATAATGCCCTCTCATTAAATTGGAGGTATAGTCTATGGCTAGGTAACAATTTTTTCTTCTGAGAAATTAACCTGAACTTGGCACAACGGGCAAATAGTAATAGTTATCACATAATCTTAGTGAGTGCTGATTTCCAGAACAATGTCACTTGGCCTACTGGGTTACTAATCCAGAATGGTCCAGGTACCTGCCCATGGGGGCAGTAGCAGCATCCACACTGATGACCCTTAAATCATGGAAACTTGAATAAGTCAATGTAAAGAGTTTAGTGAACATACAGAGTACAGGTCTCTGTAGGAGTAACCTCCACTAGGCAATGAACATATTTCTGGGTTTAGAGACCAAACACATTTTAGTTCACATCAGAATTTAAATGTGTATCATTAGCAAATATAAGTAAAACCACATTACAGACAATATGGTTAAACTTAATAGGCAGATGGAAAGTATATCTAGAAAATTGAAACTCAAAGATTAGGAATTTAGTGCATTTTGGGGCCCACTGGGGCTATTTGCCATATTCCAATTCTCATTCTTTAAAGTATGAAATATGTTTAGTGTGTTTTGAAGTCAGGCACAGCCATCTGTCTTTCTTAAGACAATGGTATATGAGAGAAAACTTTGTGCTTCACCTTCCAGGGCCAAGCAGTTAAAAACTATTGTTCAGTTCACTTTATTCCTTTTTCCCTGGCATAGTGATGATAAAGTTCACGATGGTGGAGGTTCTCATCAGCTTGGGTCCTGATGGAGCAATGAAGAGCAACTTCACATGGACACATGGTTGCGTGAGAAATAAAACTGTGTTGTTTTAAGCGACTGGGATTTGGCCATGACTTGAATCACATGAGCTCATCCTTAAACAAAAGAGAAAGTCCAGTCTGACATTTGTTGTTGTTCAGTCACTCAGTCATGTCTGATTCTTTGCAACCCCATGGACAGCACACCAGGTTTCCCTATCCTCCACTATCTCCCAGAGTTTGCTCAAGTTCACGTCCATTGAGTCAGTGATGTGATCTAACCGTCTCTTCCTCCACTGCTTTCTTCTCTTTTGCCTTTAATCTTTCCCAGCATCAGGTTCTTTTCCAATCTGACATTATTCTGACATTATTTGGGATGAAGGGTCCTCTGAGTACAACCGTTTCAGGTTCATCTACAAAATGAAAATAATCTCATGGGTAACCATCTTGGTGCCACGAGCCACTGATGTTGTCTAATTAACTCATCTGTATTTTATTATTCTTTACCAAAATATCTTTCAATGAGAACTTTTCTTACCATGGAGCCTGCAGGAAGTAATGGGAAACAGCTGCCCTGCCTGTCAGTTATATTTCTCCGTCATTGAACTGATTGCTTGGCATCTTAAACTAGTCCGAGTCCTATTAGTTTGGCTAATATAGCTCTGGCCCTGAGAGGCAGACTGCAGAAGAAGGGTCCATTGGCTAAAATGGGCTTGGGGAAACCACACAACTGCTTCTAAGATGCAGCGGGAGAGACAGAGAGAGATAGATTGCCTGACGATTTCCAACAAGAGCCTTGTTTAAATTCTGCTCTCATGAGAAGACCAATCACCCCTTAGTCCTTCTGAAGCTGATGAAGCAAAATATGTTCATAAAACTATGTCTATACTTTTAATCAGTGCTCTTCAGACATTTATTTCTGGTCAAGAAGGCAGGTGGGAGAGCAGGGGTGTCTCTGCTTTCCCTATTGGATTTCCAGATTGCCTCATGTGCTTGGATATTTTGTTGAACAAATAACCTCCTCCATCAAATTGACAGATCTTTTTGGTTAACTTGTTTCCATAATAAATGTTCCATCACCTACATCTATTTTTATTAAACAAGGTGTGGTGAGGAAAGAGAAAAGGTTTTGTACAGTCAGTGGGCAATTCTGTTTTCAGCAGCTATGGTATTTTTAAGTCATGATTTTATATCCTTTAGGATAATGTGTACCAGATTATGAATGTCAGGCATGTAATAAGATTATTTTCTATTGCCATCCATTTTCATAGGAATTCATGGACAGGTTCTACCAGTTGAGACCCACAAGTATTTGACAGCACCTGACTTATAAATTACTCCATTCCTTCAGCTGTTGATTGATTTCTGGACATAAATAACAAAGGAAATGCCAGAGTAATAATTCATCCATTCTTTGTGGTCATGACTTGTGTTTTAGAAACATTGTTTATTTTGCTGGGGTTCTGACTGGACTTATAATTTATCTGGCCCTGTGCACACACTGCTTTTGATTTTGCTCCTTCAGATTATTGTCCCCAGGAAGGAACAGCAAATATCACCCATTCAAGTGACTAAATCTAAAGTTCTGTACACCAGTGACCACAAATTCTGAACTGAATTTGCTAGAAAGAAGCCAACAAAAACTGTTGAGATAAAGCATTAGCTAAATCCATTTGTGGGATTAATTGCAAATCCCTCAGCCTAATAAAAGATATATATCAATGCAGGACACCTGGGTTCAGCCCTCGGATTGGGAAGATCCTCTGGAGATGGGAATAGCTAGCCACTCCAATATTCTTGCCCAGAGGATTCCATGAACAGAAGAGCCTGGTGGGCTATAGTCCATGGGGTCACATAGAGTCAGACACGACTGAGCAGCTCAACAATTGCTTTACAGCGTTGCATTCGTTTCTGCTGTATATAAGACAAATCAACTATTTTATACATATATCCCTTCCCTCTTGAACCTCCCTCCCTACAATCCCACCCCATCTAGGCCATCACAGCATGGAGCTGAGTTCCCTGAATGCACAGCATGTTCCAGCAGGCTATTTGTTTTTCACGTGGGAGTGCATCTATGTCAATGATACTTTCTCCAACATCCCCCCGCTCTCCTTTGCCCACTGGGTCCACAAGTCCATTTTCTATGTCTTTGTCTCTATTCCTTCCCTCAAATAGGTCCATCAGTAGCATTTTTCTAGATTCCACATATACGTGTTAATATATGGTATTTGTTTTTCTCTTTCTGATTCACTGTGTGTGACAGACTCTAGGTCCATCCATCTCACTACATCAGACTCAACTGTGTCCCTTTTAATGGAGTTTCTTTACATTTGTCCGTTGCTTCCCCCCCGCCCCTTATTTCCACCTCCCTGTTTCCATCCTTTCCTCCTTTCTTCCTTCCCTCTTTCCTGAATAAAGCCCTCATTAGATTCTAACACAGACTTCTTAAGCTCAACTGGACTATTCTTCATACTCCATTCTCAAGTCTTGTGCTCTCGCTCACAGCTTCTGTCTGGAATGCTCTCTTCATTTTCTATGAACATAAGTAGTTTCCATTCTAAAGCTACTGGATATAATTCCTTTTCCACTAAGTCCTCAACAAACACTTGAATCTGTATTACCTCTCTCCTATGGCATTTACTAAAATATTCATTATTTTATGCAGGGAGCCAGCGTGAGGAATCCCGCCCATGGCAAAGGTCATGAGGAAGGAAGCCTGACAAAACGCAAAGGCATGATCCGGCTTCAGGGGTTCCCCCTGGAATTTCCTAAGCATGTACCCCCCCAAACCAGAGTCAGCCTGATTTTATTGTACTGTGCTTTCCACTCTTCTGACATTTTCTGGAAAAAGTTAACTCAGGGCTTCAGTTAACAGTCTCCTGCAAAAGAATGTCTCAGCTTAAAACCCCTCTGATGGCTCTCTAACTTGCCTGACAGGTTCCCCTGGACTTTTAACAACTTTTGAATTGCTTACAGCCCCACAACTGTGAGAGGCACAAAGCTTAAAGCATCTTAAAGATACAGAGCCTTTTCTAAGAGCTAAAAATTATACTGGTGATGGGTTTTCACTGTTGACTCAATGACTGCTGCCAGGCCTCCATATTCTTTATCTTTTAGACACCTGAAGGATATTAATCAATGTAATTTGGATATAGAAATAGGAATGTAGTAGTTTTGATGTTAGCAACACTAGACTTTTGAATTAATTACTTTTGTTATAAATCACTGTACTCCTTTTACTTGTTATAAATTGTTGTGTCCTTGCTATGTAAGAATGTAACTTTATTTAGTGCTTTCTGAGAGTGGCACCAGACTTTGGGAAGAACACAAGTAAGTCTTTTGGTTGACAAAACCCTTATCAGAAAGGGGCCATAAAATGTTAATTGGCCCTCTGGCCAGAAGACGATGTAAATCACTTGTGTATACAACTAAGTATGTAGATAGAAAGCCTGGTCTTGATAAGAGTTAGGGCTGCTGATGCTGCATAATTTTATATTATCCATTAATCTATATGCACAAAAAAGGTATAAAAGGCCTTTCTGATTAATAGAGGATGGGCCAGTCGCTGGACTGGTTTCCCCCATGTGGTCTAATTCTCCTTCTCTCCTTTCCTGGCTGAATTCCTATCTGGGACGTGAAGGCTCACCATACCTACTTACTTGCCCCTGCTTTTAGGATCCACATGTGGGGGAGCCCAAGGTGGGGCACCTTCCACTATTCAAGAGGACGCCGGTGGCCTAACGTAGATGGTGCAAGTTCCTTGTCTTGGAACTTTATTGGTTTTCCATGTAAACCAAGTTATTCAGGATCTTTTCTCCACTTAATTTTCCTACTATACTATTTCTTCCTAATCTAATCTTATATTTCTAATTAATTAATTAAATAAGTTTTCCTCGCCTATGCCTTTCACCCTTCGAATTACTCTGGATCCACCGGGGCTGGACCCTGGCAATTTTAGAAATATTTGCAAGTTCAATGCTCACCTTTTCTACCCATCTAGGTTTGCCTGGAGAATCCCAGAGACAGAGGAGCCTGGTGGGCTGCCATCTATGGGGTCGCAAAGAGTCAACACAACTGATGCAACTTAGCAGCAGCAGCAGCATGTTGTGAACATGCTAATTGTTTATGGGAAGAGTGCTGTGCTTAGTCACTCAGTTGTGTCCAACTCTTTGTGACCCCATGGACTTCAGCCCACAAGGCTCTTCTATCCATGGGGATTCTCCAGGCAAGAATACTGGAATGGGTTGCCATGCCCTCCTCCAGGGGATCTTCCCAACCCAGGGATCAAACCCTCATGCATTCCAGGTGGATTCTTTACCATCTGAGCCATCAGAGAAGCCCAGACCTTATCTTAACTCTGAGGCACCCACATTGCCACATTGCCTTCCACTGAATGTACAGAAATAATACCTACATAAAACCCAAATAATAACAATAAATACTAGAAAGGTCAAACTCTAGGCTGTAGATATATCTCAGTTCAAGACTCCCCTCTGTAAATTTACTGATTTGAAATTCTGAAGACCTCTCTGCATCTCAATTCCCTGCTGTACAAAGTGGAGAGAACTACATTGGAACATTTATGACTTCAAAATTCATGTGTCTAATACATACCTTCTGTTAAATGATTCAACATCAGATAAATCAGAGCATCTCGCTATCACAGATAGAGGCTTTAAAACAGTCAGGGATAATTTTACAGACTCTCTCTGGATAAAAAAAGTCCACATATCCAAACCCTTTAAGGTAATAATAGCAGATATTCATTTTTGAGCACTTCATAGCAGGCAGCTACTGTGTTAGGTGGGCTTTATCTTTCTTGGAGTACAGTTGCTTTACAGTGTTGTGTTGGTTGCTACTGGACAGCAGTGTATCAGCTATACATCTACATATATCCCCCCTGTGTTGAACTTCCTTCCCATTTAGGTCACCACGGGGCACTGAGCAGAGTTCCTTGTGCCATACAGTGGGTTCTCATTAGTTACCTATTTTGTGTGTGTGTATGCATGCGTGCGTGTGTGTGCTCGGTTACTCAGTCACATCTGACTCTTTGCAACTCCATGGACTGCATCATGCCAGGCTCCTCTTTCTATGGGTTTCTCCAGGCATGAATACTGGAATGGTTTGCCATTTCCTTCCCCAGAGGATATTCTCTGCCCAGGGATCATATCCTTGTCTCCTACGTCTCCTGCATTGGCAGGCAGATTCTTTACCACTGAGCCACCTGGGAAGCCCAACATAGTAGCGTATATATGTCAGTCCCAATTTCCAATTCATCCTACCCCCACCTCTTCCCTCCTTGGTGTTCATATGTTTGTTCTCAACATCTGTGCCTCTATTTCTGCTTTGCCAAAAGGTTCCTTTGTACCATTTTCCCCAGGTAGCTTACTTGTAAAATAATAAAATACCTGCCAAGCAGGAGCCTCAGGTTCAATCCTGGGGTCAGGAGGATTCCATGGAGAAGGAAATGGCAACCCACTCCAGTATTCTTGCCTGGGAAATCTCATGGACAAAGGAGGCTGGCAGGCTACAGTCCATGATGTCGCAAAGAGTTGGGCGTGACTTAGCAACTAAATAGCAACAATACCATTTTTCTAGATTCCACATATATGTGTTGATATATGATATTTTTCTTACTTTGCTCTGTATGAAGACTCTAGGTCCATCCACTTCTCTGCAAATGACATTATTTTGTTCCTTTTTATGGTTGTGTAATATTCTATTGTATATATGTGTCATATCTTTATCCATTCTTCTGTTGATGGGTATTTAGATTGCTTCCATATTCTAGATATTATAAATAGTGTTATAACGAACATTAGAGTGCATGTATTATCTGGAATTATGGTTTTCTCTGGGTATACACCCATGAGTAGAATTGCTGGGTCATATGATGGTTCTTTAGTTTTTTGAGGAATATCCTTCTCCACAGTGGCTGTATCAATTTATATTCACACCAAGAGTGCACAAGGTTCCGTTTTCCCCACATCCTCTCCAGCATTGTTTGCAGGTTCTTTTTTTTGATGATAGCCATTCTGACTGGTGTACGGTATTACTTCATTGTAGCTTTGATTTGCATTTCTCTAATAATCAGGGATATTGAGCATCTTTCCATGTGCCTCTTGGCCATGTATCCTTTTTAGAGAAATCTCTATTTCGGTCTTTCACCCATTTTTTGACTGGGTGTTTGTTTTATTGACACTGAGCTACATGAATTATTTATTCTGGAAATGAATCCCTTGTCAGTTGCTTTGTTTGCAAATATTGAGCTAAGTATTTTAGATTATGCTCTCCAGTCCTCACCAGAACAAATAAATAAAATCATGTAATAGACTTTATTGCACTTATTTTACTTGTGAAAAAAACTGAGGCACAGTTAGGTTAATCACTTGGCCTATTCAAAGTCAGAATTCAAACAATATCTATCTGATACTCTTTCTACCAAAGACATAGGTAAAAATTCTTATGTAGTCTACATACATACATTAATTGGTATCAATACATAGTATATTAACATGATTTTGGGGGGCACAGAGCATAATTAATATTTTTAAATGTTTCATGTAAGTTCAGTTTCTTTCAATTAACTTTTAAACTTGACAAAGAACTTGGTCAATTGCCACCCCTAATAAGTGATGTTTTAATTAACTCAGTAGTAGCCAATGACAATGCCTGAAGGGGCATGGAACCTACAACATACTCTCTAACGTCAATCTCCCTAAGCCAAGCGTTGCCAGTAGTGGATATTGTTTGCACAGAATCCTCTATGCTCTGTTCTTGTCCGCATGCTCCATGGTATACAGCAGAAGGCTAGAATTAACGATGCAGGCTGGACTCAGGGAACAGAGCCAATAGAGACAACCAAGACAGTGTAAATCACGTCTTCATGCAAGGTCTTCACATTCTAGCCTATGACAGTCCAGACATAAGGACCAAGATGAATTCTCTATCTTTTATGGAATTCCCCTAGAAATAGCTCAGTCATCCTGTTGAGCCAACATTGCTGCATCTTCGTGTGTGCATAAAAGCCAATGTCAAAGGCACATTTAACAACTGACAAAGCATTCAGTCACTTGTTTGATCCTAACCACCCTGAGGGAGGTGTTCCCCTAACCTCTTAGTTACAGAGAATGGTTGGTGTTCTCTTATTCTTTTATTTGCTTTTAAAACACTTCCCACCTTCATTTTTCTCCCTTGTAACTATTGCGACAATTTTATACATATCCGCTAATCTTTTAAATCACATGCAGTCTTGCATTGTATATGTATTATTTTAGACAAGTAAACAGTGCTGTACAATAGATCACATTTTGTACTTTTTTTCCCCTTCACTGCTATAATTTTAAGGTTGACCCATGCTGCCATGTGTATGTCTACCTTTTTATTTAGGCTTAATTGATGGCATAATTTACAGTGTGTGTGTGCTGTATATAAATTATCCTGCCCCAATAACAAACGTAGAGATGGTCTATGATTTAATCTTTTTCCAAACAATACTGTACTGGATATTCTTATACAGGAACCCATATGAGCCATTCTCAAGGCAATTAGCCATAGAAATCCCCATAGGAAATTTGACTAAAGGTTGCTTTAAAGGTATGTAGAATGACTGCAACAATCTGGACTTAAGGAGGCAATGCTCAGGAATCCTATGACTCCATACTCACTTCCATACTTGGCATTTTTTAGTTTGCTAATTTCTTCCAATCTGATGCATGCAAAGTGATATTTGTTTAATTTGTATTTTGCTTGTATTGAATCTGAAATCATATGTGTTCCATAAAGANTTCTTATGTAGTCTACATACATACATTAATTGGTATCAATACATAGTATATTAACATGATTTTGGGGGGCACAGAGCATAATTAATATTTTTAAATGTTTCATGTAAGTTCAGTTTCTTTCAATTAACTTTTAAACTTGACAAAGAACTTGGTCAATTGCCACCCCTAATAAGTGATGTTTTAATTAACTCAGTAGTAGCCAATGACAATGCCTGAAGGGGCATGGAACCTACAACATACTCTCTAACGTCAATCTCCCTAAGCCAAGCGTTGCCAGTAGTGGATATTGTTTGCACAGAATCCTCTATGCTCTGTTCTTGTCCGCATGCTCCATGGTATACAGCAGAAGGCTAGAATTAACGATGCAGGCTGGACTCAGGGAACAGAGCCAATAGAGACAACCAAGACAGTGTAAATCACGTCTTCATGCAAGGTCTTCACATTCTAGCCTATGACAGTCCAGACATAAGGACCAAGATGAATTCTCTATCTTTTATGGAATTCCCCTAGAAATAGCTCAGTCATCCTGTTGAGCCAACATTGCTGCATCTTCGTGTGTGCATAAAAGCCAATGTCAAAGGCACATTTAACAACTGACAAAGCATTCAGTCACTTGTTTGATCCTAACCACCCTGAGGGAGGTGTTCCCCTAACCTCTTAGTTACAGAGAATGGTTGGTGTTCTCTTATTCTTTTATTTGCTTTTAAAACACTTCCCACCTTCATTTTTCTCCCTTGTAACTATTGCGACAATTTTATACATATCCGCTAATCTTTTAAATCACATGCAGTCTTGCATTGTATATGTATTATTTTAGACAAGTAAACAGTGCTGTACAATAGATCACATTTTGTACATTTTTCCCCCTTCACTGCTGTAATTTTAAGGTTGACCCATGCTGCCATGTGTATGTCTACCTTTTTATTTAGCCTTAATTGATGGCATAATTTACAGTGTGTGTGCGCTGTATATAAATTATCCTGCCCCAATGACAAACATAGAGATGGTCTATGATTTAATCTTTTTCCAAACAATACTGTACTGGATATTCTTATACAGGAACCCATATGAGCCATTCTCAAGGCAATTAGCCATAGAAATCCCCATAGGAAATTTGACTAAAGGTTGCTTTAAAGGTATGTAGAATGACTGCAACAATCTGGACTTAAGGAGGCAATGCTCAGGAATCCTATGACTCCATACTCACTTCCATACTTGGCATTTTTTAGTTTGCTAATTTCTTCCAATCTGATGCATGCAAAGTGATATTTGTTTAATTTGTATTTTGCTTGTATTGAATCTGAAATCATATGTGTTCCATAAAGACATAGGTTTTTGACTATGTTTAATGATATATCTACTTCTGGCAAGGTATAGGCTCTCAGTAAATGCTTAACTGAATATTTCATCATACACTGATGGTCTCTTTGCATATTTGCTACTACTACTTCTACTATCACTACTGTTACTGCTTTTATTACTATTTTGTCTATTGGGTTTTCTGCATTTTCTTTTTTATTTGTGTGACTTCTTAGTATAATATAGATGTAAATATTCATAAGTTTTATTTAATCTCTTCTTCCAATCTGTCATCTTTTAGCTTTTTCCCACCTCCTTACCATAACTGAAGTCCCTAAATAATGTATAATTAAGTAAACAAAAGGCTTGCCATGTGGTCTATTCTATAATTATTATAAAAAGCTTTATCCAATGTACAGATTATAAACATGTGCTTCTCATTTTCTTATGTCAAGTTTAGTATTTTTATATTTCACACCGTTTCATAATTTTCCTGGAGCATACATTATAGGTGATATTACAAAAAAAACGGATTTTTTAATCCCCCCCATATTTTGAAACAAATGTCATATTATCTGTTAATGTCACTACAATAGTGTCACTTGAAAGACCTGTATAGTTTCTTTCTGGTTTAGTCCTCTGTGGACCCACAGACAACAAAATCTACATGAATAGTGTTCTTGGGGTTGGGTACAGTAATGACCTGTGTCCTGGTTAGATACTGCTTTGAGGAAAATTGACTCATCTCCAGTTACAAAGACAGAGCCTGAATTTCCATTATAAATAACATTTGTTGCAGGATTTTGGTTCAGTTCAGTTCAGATCAGTTGCTCAGTCATGTTTGACTCTTTGCAACCTCATGAATTGCAGCACACCAGGNTAAAGGAGTATGTCAAGACTATTTACTGTCATGCTGCTTATTTAACTTATATGCAGAGTATATAATTTAGAATGCCAGGCTGGATAGAGAAGAAGCTGGAATCAAGATTGCTGGGAGAAATATCAATAACCTCAGATATGCAGATGACACCACCCTTATGGCAGAAAGTGAATAACTAATGAGCCTTTTGATGAAAGTGAAAGAAGAGAGTGTAAAAGTTGGCTTACAGTCACATCACTTCGTGGCAAGTATATGGGGAAACAACGGAAACAGTGAGAGACTATTTTCTTGGGCTCCAAAATCACTGCAGATGGTGACATCAGCCATGAAATTAAAAGACACTTGCTCCTTGGAAGAAAAGCTATGACCAATCTAGACAGCAAAATAAAAAAGAGAGACATTACTTTGTCAACAAAGGTTCATCTAGTCAAAGCTATAGTTTTTCCATAACTTATGTATGGATGTGAGAGTTGGACCACAAAGGAAGCTGAATGCCGGAGAACTGATGCTTTTGAACTGTGACGCTGGAGAAGACTCTTGAGAGTCCCTTGGACTGCAAGGAAATCCAACCTAAAGGAAATCAGCCCTGAATATTCATTGCAAGCACTGATATTGAAGCTGAAACTTCAGTACTTTGGCCACCTGATGTGAAGAGCTGACTCATTTGAAAAGACCTTGATGCTGGGAAACGTTGAAGGCTGGAGGAGAAGGGGACAACAGAGGATGAGATGGTTGGATGGCATCACTGATAAGATGGACATGAATTTGAGCAGGCTTCAGGAATTCGTGATGGACAGGGAAGCCTGGCATGCTGCAGTCCATGGAGTTGCAAAGAGTCGGACATGACTGAGTGGCTGAACTCTTTTTTTTTTTTTTCCATTTCCACTCTTGTACCATTCTTCAACTGCCTAGTGAATCAATAAACATTGATGTCTATGTTTGTGAAATGAGTAAATTAAGAACTCTCCTATAAGGTAGGCATACTTTTTTCACTCTTTGGCTGAAAAAATTAATGCTGTAAACTTCCCCCCAAAATATTTGAATAGTTCTTTTTAACTTTTTTTATTCTGAATGCCCACACACTAGATGAAATTGATGTTGGCAATAACTGTTTACTGCACATATCTTTGCTTTCTTCCTATGGGACTTAGGAAGATACAGATTTCCAGACAGTCTCAAGCTCTTAACTCAAACTATTTATCTTCTAGCTCATGAGGTATCTCAAACCACAGAAATAATAAGTAGTTATAACAGCACTGTTGTTTTCCTTATGTCACTAAGTTCTGTCTGACTCTTTGCAACCCCATGGACTGCAGCATACCAGGCTTTTCTGTCCTTCACCATCTTCCAGAACTTGCTCAAACTCATGTCCGTCGTATCAGTGTTGCCATCCAACTAACTATCTTGTCCTCAGCCACCCCTTTCTCCTCATGCCCTCAAGTTTTCCNAGTAGTTATAACAGCACTGTTGTTTTCCTTATGTCACTAAGTTCTGACTCTTTGCAACCCCATGGACTGCAGCATACCAGGCTTTTCTGTCCTTCACTATCTTCCAGAGCTTGCTCAAACTCATGTCCATCGTATCAGTGTTGCCATCCAACTAACTATCTTGTCCTCAGCCACCCCTTTCTCCTCATGCCCTCAAGTTTTCCCAGCATCAGGGTCTTTTCAAATGAGTCAGCTCTTCACACCAGGTGGCCAAAGTATTGGAGTTTCAGCTTCAGCATCAGTCCTTCCAATGAATATTCAGGGCTGATTGCCTTCAGGATGGACTGGTTGGATTGATTGGCTCTCCTTGCAGTCCAAGGGACTCTTAAGAGTCTTCTCCAGCAACACAGTTCAAAAGTATCAGTTCTTCAGCACTCAGCCTTCTTTATGGTCCAGCTCTTACATCCATACATGACTACTGGAAAAACCATAGTTTTCATTATACTGAAGGACATTAAGTTTGATTCATTTCACCAAAGTTTAATTCCTGAGAAATAAATTAAAAGTGAAGAGATGGTCAACTGAACAATCTTCTATATTGCTTATTGTTATGAACTAGGTTTTACTATGACAAAGAACCACAAAACCTTAGTAATATCAAAGGATAAGTACTCATTTCTTGCTCATATGCCTATGTGTCTTGTTGTTGGCACTGTTTTTAGAGTGAGGGTTTAATTCAGGCATGATTTAGGGATAGAAATAGGTTTGTTCTGCTTTTGATCATTCTGAGCCTAGGCTCAACAAGTAGTGACCACCTTATGGAGAATAGGGTGTGGATTGCTTCTCATAAAGGATAACTGGAGCCCCCAAATTATACATGCTACTCCACAAGCTTGTGGCATGTCTGCTCATGTTCCATTGGCCAAAGAACATTCCATAGCCAAGCCCAAGATCAATTGGTTGATGGATGCAACAGGGAAGTGTACTCCTGTCATAAAGATGGGAGGAAAAGGGGAGAGAGGGAGAGACAGAAAGGAAATTGCTTATTGACTGAAGATGATTATATTTACCCTAGCTATATCATATGTATAGAATCTTCATTCCTTTTATTCAATGATTAGGCTGCAAATTGAGTAAGACATGAATGCAAATCACTCTTTTATCTTCATTAAATCTATAGTTGACTTCTCTAGAGTTTAATCATGCCTCTGCCCTCTCTAGGAGGCCAGTTGTATTTTTTTTTCCTTTGGAAACTTACCTCTATCTTCAGGTTCACCTGAAAAACAACTTCTTATATATTTAGCAGATACAGTCAGGACAACCGTGATGGTACAGTAGAGATGGCACGGCCCTGTCTTCAAAGGATTAGCCTAGAAAGAAAATCGCTAAGTCAGGGTAAGTGGTAAATGTTGTCACATCAGGACACATGGCATCAGCATAACCTTAGGCAAGTTACTTAGATTCCTCCTGCATAAGATGGGATTGATAAGTTCATCCATTCTGTAGAGCTGCAGGAATTACATGAAAGTTTAAAGTACTTAATAAAGGGTGCAGTGACGGCTCTGCGTTTATAAGGGATTCATAATCTTAATTTGTGATTATTACTATTTTTAAGCAAGTATGACTTTTAGTCTACACATTCTGATGTACAAGAGATATNCTATGTGTCTTGTTGTTGGCACTGTTTTTAGAGTGAGGGTTTAATTCAGGCATGATTTAGGGATAGAAATAGGTTTGTTCTGCTTTTGATCATTCTGAGCCTAGGCTCAACAAGTAGTGACCACCTTATGGAGAATAGGGTGTGGATTGCTTCTCATAAAGGATAACTGGAGCCCCCAAATTATACATGCTACTCCACAAGCTTGTGGCATGTCTGCTCATGTTCCATTGGCCAAAGAACATTCCATAGCCAAGCCCAAGATCAATTGGTTGATGGATGCAACAGGGAAGTGTACTCCTGTCATAAAGATGGGAGGAAAAGGGGAGAGAGGGAGAGACAGAAAGGAAATTGCTTATTGACTGAAGATGATTATATTTACCCTAGCTATATCATATGTATAGAATCTTCATTCCTTTTATTCAATGATTAGGCTGCAAATTGAGTAAGACATGAATGCAAATCACTCTTTTATCTTCATTAAATCTATAGTTGACTTCTCTAGAGTTTAATCATGCCTCTGCCCTCTCTAGGAGGCCAGTTGTATTTTTTTTTTCCTTTGGAAACTTACCTCTATCTTCAGGTTCACCTGAAAAACAACTTCTTATATATTTAGCAGATACAGTCAGGACAACCGTGATGGTACAGTAGAGATGGCACGGCCCTGTCTTCAAAGGATTAGCCTAGAAAGAAAATCGCTAAGTCAGGGTAAGTGGTAAATGTTGTCACATCAGGACACATGGCATCAGCATAACCTTAGGCAAGTTACTTAGATTCCTCCTGCATAAGATGGGATTGATAAGTTCATCCATTCTGTAGAGCTGCAGGAATTACATGAAAGTTTAAAGTACTTAATAAAGGGTGCAGTGACGGCTCTGCGTTTATAAGGGATTCATAATCTTAATTTGTGATTATTACTATTTTTAAGCAAGTATGACTTTTAGTCTACACATTCTGATGTACAAGAGATATAAAATTCCGTTTTTCTGCTTTTTATCTAAAAGTATAAGACAATAGTGGAGAAGGTGATGGCACCCCATTCCAGTACTCTTGTCTGGAAAATCCCATGGATGGAGGAGCCTGGGATGGAGGGGCTACAGTCCATGTCGTCACTAAGAGTCGGACACGACTGAGCGACTTCACTTTCACTTTTCACTTTCTTGTATTGGAGAAGGAAATGGCAACCCACTCCAGTGTTCTTGCCTGGAGAATCCCAGGGATGGGGGAGCATGGTGGGCTGCCATCTATGGAGTCGCATAGAGTCAGACATGACAGAAGTGACTTAGCAGCAGCAGCAGCATAAGACAATAGAATTCTATTTTCTTTGGCTGAGTTGAGGTTGACTGTTTGTGACCCTCCTCCAGGACTGGGATGGCTTCAAACCTTAATTGCTATCAAGTAGCTGGAGCAGGTCTGGGAGGTCTACCATCAGGTCACAGGCCGTTGTCGACTCATCTGTCACTGAGGCCTGAGACATGCACGCCTCCCTTTAGAGGACTGTTTTGTCTACTCTCTGCAATGTCTGTGTCACTCTTGAGTGTATGGAACTCTTCTCACGGCTGCCTATTTTCCCACCACCTAAGCTTCCCAAGTGGCCACTTTCTCTCTGGGGGTCTCAGTGCCGTCCACTCACCCCCATGGCCTCCATCATCACACCATCCCCGACCAGTGACTGCTTTCTCTCTTCTCTCCCTTTCTTGTGTCAGTGGGTATAATTTCTTTCTTCCGAACTCTATCTAAAGCATTTTATCTGTATCTTAAACCCTCTCCCTCTTCTGATTCTTGGTTTTTAAAATAAAAAGTGCAAGATTTCTGCTTTTAGCATTGTAGCCTCCCTCGACTGAGGAAAATGAATAGGAGGTAATCTCTGCTGGAATACAGGTTAAAACAAGAGAAATTCAGGAAGGGTGAAACAAGCAAACATGAGTTGCCAATTCAAAATATTATGTAATTATTACTTCCTTCGTAGTCCAGTGGTTAAGACATAGCCTCACAGTTCAGGTGGCACAGATCTGATCCCTGACCAGGGAGCAAAGATCCCACATGTCTTGCAGCCAAAACAACAGGATGTAAACAACAGAAGTAATGTTGCAACAAACTCAATAAAGAATTTAAAAATGGTCCACATCAAAATATTATGCTGCTGGCATTATCTCATCCTCACCATCATGCTTATAGTTATTATTATTGACATAATCAATGGATTTCTGAGTCCCCAATAAGACTTTTTTCTCAGAATCCTCAGTCCAAAACAAATACTTTATAAATGTTNACATCAAAATATTATGCTGCTGGCATTATCTCATCCTCACCATCATCATGCTTATAGTTATTATTATTGACATAATCAATGGATTTCTGAGTCCCCAATAAGACTTTTTTCTCAGAATCCTCAGTCCAAAACAAATACTTTATAAATGTTATCAGCTTTTTACTTAAAAAAAATTTGCACATCTTGGGAACTCAAACAGATAAAGGTTCACTATCCTTAGGTAAATATCCTTGGGTATCTAAATTATGCCTGAGTTTCTTCATCTTTAAAATGTGAATGAGAATGATCAGGTTCCAATTGTATGATGAAGAGGAAAGATCATTTATTTTAAATGCCTGATGCAGTTCTAGCAATTATTTAGTAAATGCTGCATAGATATTGTTGGAGAGAAAAGGCTTCTGCCCGTATTTGCCTTCAGGCATCCAATTTCCAAGAGCTCCCTCTGCAGGAAGGTTCAGGTTCAGGAGGCCAGAATGCCTTGTGGATCTGGGTTATTCTGTGCAGTTTCCTAATGCATCTACAGTCAATGCCCCTGGCCTTATTGCCTTATTTAACATAATCTGCCTCTTGCAGAGAACTTTAGAAAGTAAATGCCAGAGGCTCCAGGATCAGGAATTAATTATAAGCATTGCAAAACCCAGGAAACTGGTTGGCAGGAGGTACCCTGTAAAATGGCAATTTGTCGGCCACTGTTGGAGGAATGAAGACACTAAGCCTGATGGCCACTTCCCTTCCCTTTGACTTGGAGCACTGGGCTTTCATTTCTGAGGCCATCGGGTTCAATTAAGCCTCTGCATAACAAGTTGTCAGTCACCATCAAGGCACCTCCTGGATACATGTCAGAGCAGCCTCCTCCTTGTCACTTCAATCTCGTTCTAGAAACCTGTGAGCAGGATTTCAAGGAGTTGAGCTGGTGCACATTGTGTAACACCGTGTTTTCCTTCCTTTCTCTTCTGACTCTTTTTCCAGAGGCTTCAGCCATCACAGATCAGGCTTGCAGAGAGCCGAGGGGTGCCAGGTTTGTGAGTCCTCCAGGACTGCCCATCTTCGTGGGCTTTGACAAGGACATCCTTCAGGGAGACTGTAGCAGCAGCTTGATCAGAGTAAGCAGCCCCAGGCCATGGCTTTTCCGAGGGTTCACATTAACCCAGCACAGGCGGAGAAGTGGGCACTAATCCCAAAGAACAAACCAAAGTACTGAGAAGTACTGCCTGGGTGGTAGGCTGAGCGAAGAGCTTGGCTCCACTCTTTTCATCTTTGAAAGCAGCTGCATTTAATTTTTTTCTTTATCAGACACACCTGACAGCTGACATCTGTCTACGTGGCATGCATTTGCAATTTTCCAAATTACCTTTAACATCACCCCTTTCTCAGCCACTCAAGAAAATATATCTGAATGCAAATGAGAAAGAGAACGGTTATGTGGATGACCTTGAAACTGCTTCTTTTAAAAAATGCATGGTTATAACTGTGTTTGTAGTCCTAAGTTTGTCTTACATCATGGAAACAAGTAGCTAAAGGTATGCTTTTCTAAAAAGAAAGTGAAATAAAATAAAAAATGAATGGTTATATGTGTATGTGTGGCTGAGTCTGTTTGCTGCTTACCTGAAACTCTCGCAACATTGTTAACTGGTTCTACCCCCACACAAAATAAAAAGTTTTAGAAAAAATGCATGCTATTCACAAGCTTTACAACTCAATTTTCAGTAACAAATTATTTGAACACACCTTATAGTAGGAAATGGCAACCCACTCCAGTATTCTTGCCTGGAGAATTCTATGGACAGAGGACCTTGGCGGGCTTCAGTCCTTGGGGCTGCAAAAGAGTCAGACACAAATGAGCGACTAACACAATAGATTAAGGGACGCGATTGTATCAAGAGGTTGTGGCTAAAAATTCTGAGGCTTTTCATTTTTCAAGATACAAAAGCAGATCTCTTCTTTCCATCCATTCAGTAAAGCACTACAGAGTGAGGAGCGTTGCAGTAAGAATCACTCGAGGAATGCTCCTGTATGCTCCATCTGCCAGGCGCCATCAGAACCCCAGGATAGGCAGGGCTATTTTTTTAAGGACTTGGGCTCAAAAGACCAAGTTTTGCATCTCTCTTTGCATCTGTGACCCTGGAAAATTTTCTGAACTTCAATAACTTAGGACTTTCAATTTCTTCATCTGTAAAGGAAAGAGATATACATAGCTCAGAGCTGGTATGGGAATTGAATAATAATTGCTGTGTGTCAGGCAATCGATTAAGAGCTCTACACAGATTCTTTTACTCTTCAACATATGTTTGGTCCAGGCTTCCCTGGTGGCTCAGCAGTAAGGAATCTGCCTGCTAACGTAGGAGACTTGGTTCGATCCCTGGGCCAGGAAGATCCAGGGAGAAAGAAATGGGAAACTTCTCCAGTATTCTTGCCTGGGAAATCTCATGGACAGAGGAGTCTGGCGGGCTATAGTCCATGGGGCTGCCAAAGAGTTGTATATGATTTAACGAGTAAACAGCAACCACATATGTTTGGTCCTTTATACAGATGAGGAAATTGAAACTTAGAGACTGTGTAATAGTGTGTCTGTCTAAGCCTGGATTCAAACCCATGCGGTCTGACTCTAGAGCATTTATTCTGCTATATTGTCACCATTAGTTTAAATATATAATTGTTGGTTATTCCCTAAATCTGAACAGGAATTTGTATGTGTAATGGAGAGCAGATTTCAAGAAATAATTGAGCAAGAAGAATAGAGATATTTCCTATCAAATGACATGTAAATTGCACATAAATGGTTTTTGCTTTTTATATACTAAATAAGGAATTGTAAATTTTTAGTGTTGGAAGAAACTTTAGAAACTTCTTATTCTAGCAATTTATAATCAGCACATCAGTCAGGTTCATTTTTAGATTTTAGCTCTCCGTGGATGCTGCACTTTTAGACTTTTCCCTTCCAAAATTAGATTTATCAAGTGGAATTCGCTTCTCAAATTTAAAAAATGTAGATGTATATGCACCCACGTGACACTCATATGCACATACATAATGCCTAAGTTACGACTAAGTATATAGAAATTTCATCCAAGTTGATCAATAGGAGACCAGGGTTTTTTAACTTCTGTCTCTATTCAAGCCTCTATTTAATGGATTATTTCAGAAAGGATTTGCCTGATTTGTAGGCTAGGTTTGGTTCTCTTGTATTTTTCTTTTTTAACAATCATTACTCACAATTGTTTAACTTATTGGTCTGTGTTCATTGTTAGACTGTATACACTCCTTTAGAGTGTGGCTGGGTAAAATTGTTTCCCAAGGCATCCATATAATCTAATGATGTTTGCATAATCCAGTGACACATGTGTAATCTAATGGAACTGCCTTCCTGTAATGTCTGTCTGTATCCTTCTTGGAACATCTGTCTTTCCTTTCTTCACACTTCATTTAAAAATATAATAACTGTGAGTTCTCCAAGAACAAGATGGAATAAAGGCATCATTGTACTCTCCATGCTCTGATGAATAAAATATTCTCATTACTAAACATTTATTTCCTCCCAGTTTTCTAAACTTGGATTTATTTAAGACTAGTTCAAATAACATGTATTTTCTGATTTTTCCAGGTGAAATTAGTTGGAGTATCTTCCTGATCTCCACAGCTATTTGGTGTCTCTTTTAGAACTAATCCTAAGGGCTGGAGAAGCCAACATGGTTTTCAGATTATTGCAAACAGGGAGAGATAGATCACCTTTTCTTGCTTTGCACTCTAATCTACTTTTCCAGTTCATCAGCAACTCTTTGAGGGGCAAATGGGAGTCATCCTGTAGACTCTGAGTTATAGCTACTGGGAGGAGGAGCTGGAAGTCTTTGTTCAAATTCTTCCTCTCTATAACCTCAACTGAAAGTGTAGACATATATGTCATAACATATAGTCTTAGGACTTTAGGCATTTTGAAAATGTTAGTCACTCGGTTTGTGATCCTATGAACTATACCCATCAGGTTCCTCTGTCCATGGAATTCTGGAGTGAGTAGCCATTTCCTTCTCCATAGCATCCTCCTGACAGAGGAATTGAACCTGGGTCTCCTGCATTACTGGCAGATTCTTTACCATCTGAACTACCAGAGAAGCATTTTGAGGTGACTCCAATTCACAGCTTCCACTGACTTTTCTGAAAAGCTTACATGGAAAAACTTTGAGGAAAGGAGGAGAGAACTAGAAAAGCAGTATATATACTTCAGGCTATAGAATGATTTATACTTTCTCTAAGAACTGACTTCTTTGATGGCAGAGTCAGGAGAAAATGCATATAAGGAGAGGGATAGTGTATCCGTTTGTCATATATCCATTTGTCAAATATAACTATCGTATATTTCATGAATTAAGCCCTTACTCTGTCATAGATATTCTGATCAATATTCCAGGTATGTTACATTTTAGGGAGGTAGGAATTTTTCCCTCTTGAAGAGATGAGAAAACAATAACCAGAAGAAGAATGACAATAACAGCTAACATTTATTTAGCATTTTATGGAAACTCTTTCCTAACTGGATCACATGTATTAACTTTTTACATGCTAACTGATTTACTCCTCATGGTAACTGGTAAGATAGTTTTCCTCATTACCTACATTTTGTAAATGTTGAACAATTTATCTGTTCAACAAGGTTGAACAATTTATCTGTGGTCACACAGTTGGTATGAGGCAGAGCTGGGAATTTGAATTTGAGTTCAGCTCTAGAATCCACACTTGGAAAACTGAGGCTCAAAGTGTCTGTGAAAAATGCACAAAATCACCTTTCTTGGTGTAGAATTCTGGTCTGGAATCCAGCTACATTTAGTGATTATCTTATGAGGTGAGGTGAGGTGAAGTTGCTCAGTTGTGTCCGACTCTTTGCGACCCCATGGGCTGTAACCTACTAGGCTTCTCTGTCCATGGGATTCTCCAGGCAAGAATACTGGAGTGGATTGCCATTTCCTTCTCCAGGGGATCTTCCCCACCCAGGGATCGAACCCGGGTCTCCCGCATTGGAGGCAGACGCTTTAGCCTCTGAGCCACCAGGGAAGCCCATGATTGTCTTATAAGTTGTGTCATTAATGTCATTTGTTTTTCTGCTTGCCATGCTAGATAGTATTTGAAGTGTGTGGTCAGAAATAAAAATAAAATAGCTTAGATTTGCATTATTCGAGAGGAAAATAGCCTGAATTGCCTGATAATGGCCTTTAGTTCCCATTTTGCTTAGAACCATCTGTGACCTTCATAATGCATTCCCTCTTGTTCCTTTGATCAAAGGCAATAGTCAGGAACCAGCTCAAAGCTGGCTGCCTCATCCTTCTTGGAGTTTGGTATCAGCCAACCTGAAGCATCTTCTTCTCTGTCCAGTGAAACTGCCTTGGGTTAAAGTTGACTTTTCATGCTACCCATTCTCACTGCACACTGTTCCCAAGTCCCTTATAATGGAGTAAGTCCACTAGATTAACAAGAGAGAGCTTCAGGGCCCCTGGCATTTCATCAGGAAAGAAGAGTTCCTCAGAGTTTTTTTTTTTTTTTAAACTATATTTCCCTGAGACAAAAACAAACAGAAGGAAGTGCTAACCTAAAAGCTGCTTGATTAGCACTTTCATTTTAAGCCCCATGTTCAGGCAGACAAATCCAGTTCATCTTAGTCTTGTTGAGTGATGTCAAGCAACCTTTCAGAGACTTTTCCAAACTTAATTATATGTCATCAAATGATGCCACCTTCCTGAAAATTTTGGCTGGAAGGCAGGCAAACTTGTGCTCAACGTTTGTACTGGGACCAATCAGATTTCAATGTAGAAGTTCCTTGCCACCATTCTATAAGAGGAAAATGCTTCAGTATTCTGAAGGTAAAAAATAGTTCAGAGTTTGACATATTTCTTACAATGCTGATCTGATTTCATTCTGATTCTGTGTGTGTTTACCCAAGGTTAAAATAGTGCTAAATTAATTGAATCCAGCTGAGACACCTGCCATCCCAATGACCTGGAGTCCTATAAATCAAATCCAACGTGATTAATCAATTAAATATTAGTAAAGATGGTTTGGAGTGGGTGAGTTTTTGTATTTTGCTTTCGCTTTCAAGGACATTAGGTAACCTACATCAGGTTCTAATTGAAATGTTATTCAGTTGATCATACAGGTAATACAGGTTAATTATCAGATGGTAGCTGAATAATTACCTAGCCATTGGCATCTTAGATTAGTGTTATAATTATTTTGGCCCTCTTCACCAAAACACAGATTGTCCTTGCTGATTAATTATGGATTCACTGAGCATTATTGAGAGGAGACCTGTTAATGACAGAAAATAAATGGTAATCATAGCCCTGATATCAAATAAAAGAAGGGTTCACATAACATCCCCAAATTTGGTGAGGATTTTGTATTTGATATATCACATGTTGTTTTATTTTACACAGCATGTTGGAAAGTATTGAGAGCAAACAGGGCCTGAAGTTGCTTATTTAAATCTCAGTGGTTCCTGTAAGGAAAAGGAAGGGGGGAGAAGAAAGAAAGCAAAAAAGAGGAAATGAAGAACAAAGGGAAGAGAAAAAGGAGAGCAGGGGAAAAGACAGATGATAAATACAAATGAATAGCAGGAAAATTAGAAGGTAATGGTTGAGAGGATGAAAGTACAGGTTGCTAAAAATTAGTGAAAACTTAGAGTCATTGTGGTAAACTGAATATGCACCTCTCTGAAAAGGTTATTACATCCTAATCTCTGGAACCAGTACTTTATTTGGCTAAAAAAGGACTTTGCAGAACTGACTATGAGGTGGGGAGATAATGCTAGAGTCTCAGGTGAGCCCTAAATGCAATCATACATATCCTCACAAAATTATGGCATCCTGTCCCATCACTTCATGGCAAATAGAAGGGGAAAAAGTGGAAGCAGTGACAGATTTTATTTTCTTGGGCTCCAAAATCACTATAGATGGTGACTGCACCCATGAAATTAAAAGACGATTGCTATGACAAACCTAGACAGCATATTAAAAAGCAGAGACATTACTTTGCCAACAAAAGTCTGCAAAGTCAAAAACTATTGTTTTTCAGTAACCATGTGTGGATGTGAGAGTTGGACCATAAAGAAGGCTGAGCATCAAAGAATTGATGCTTTCAAATTGTGGTGTTGGAGAAGACTCTTGAGAGTCCCTTGGACTGCAAGAAGATCAAACCAGTCAATCCTAAAGGGAATCAACTCTGAATATTCATTGGAAGGGTTCTTGCTGAAGCTAAAGCTCCAATACTTCGGTCACTTGATGTGGAGAACCGAGTCATCGGAAAAGACGTTGATGCTGGGGAAAATTGAAAGCAAAAGAAAAAGAGGGTGGCAGAGGATGAGATGATTGGATAGCACCACGGACTCAGTGGAGATGGATTTGAGCAAGATCTGGGAGATCACAGAGGGAGAGAAGTCCATGGGGTCGTAAAGAATTGGACACAGCTTAGCAACTGAACAGCTGCAATGACAAGAGGGAGATTTGCTACAAAGCAAAGAGCAGAAAGCAGTGTGGCCATGGAGGCTGGACTGGTATGATGTGGCAGCCAGACAAGGAGGGCTGGCAGCCACCAGAATTTCAAAGAGACAAAGAACAGGGTCTGCCCTGGTGGTCTAGTGGTTAAGACTTCATTTTCCAATGCAGGTGGTGCAAGTTTGATCCCTGTTTGGGGCCTTAAGCTCCCACATCACTAGCAGGCAAAAAACAAACAAACAAACCGAAAAGCAGAGGCAAAGTTGTAACAAATTAAATAAAGGCTTTAAACACAGAATAAAATTGACTTTAAAAGCTCAGATTTAAGCATAACTCTGCCTATAGCTTGATTCTGATTCAGTGATAGGTTCTGATTCAGTGATGAGGTTGGTTGTCTGGCCTACAGAACTCTTAACAGACTACATCTGTGGGGTTGTAAGCCATCAGGTTGTGGTAATTAGTTGCAACAGCCACAAGACACTTACACAGTCACTGAGCTGTTTTAGGCATTGGTTTTCAGTATCCAGTGCTGCTCTGAACACTCAGAACAAAAAGAGGTGCCCAAGAGGAGGAAAAACACAAACGAGCTTGATCACATAAGTAAAAGATTATTTCAGATGGTGATAGGCTTTCCAAAACACATCAACAGTGAAATCAGAAAGAGTAAGACAGAAAAGAAGGGGTGAAGTGAGGTGAGATGAAGGAAGGGACCAGGCAGAATATTTGAGCCAGTCTTGTGAGGAGAGCATAGTCTAACGTCTTTGAAATCACCATCATTTTTCATTCACAAAACAATCTTTGAAGGTAATAAGAGTTCTCCGCATTTTACAGAAGCTTAGAGGCTAAGATATCTGACCCCAGGTTGCCATGTTAGGAGTGGTAGAGGTGAGATTATACCTTGGGTTGGTCTATGCCAAACTTTCTCCTTGTCATGGATTAAAATGTCACCAAAAGTTTTCCAACTGTCTCAAGTGAAGGTATTAGATTTTCTCTTTAGACCTACATAACGTGACACTTCATGTTTACTTAGGTCATCACATATCAAGTTCTAAATGGCATCAAGATTACCCATTTAGACAGGATTCTCCATGGTTTTAAGAGCAAAGCTGGCTTCCTCCCTGGGAAAATGAGAATCCACCTATTATGACCCCAAACACTCATCCTCTTTCCCTTCAGTTTGACTCAGCTCTCCCTGAAAAAGTTTCCTGACACTTAAGTGAAAATATCATATGCAGATGAATGTGACAGGCAGGTTAAGGCCCTGGAGTGAGCAGGGAAAAATAAGCTCTACTGCTGAAGGCCTGAAGAATCCTAATTTGATAGTGAGGGCCTTGGGCTTGATTAGGCCAGGCGAGAGAGAGGTATTCTGTTCTGTAGTGTCAGTTTGCAGACTCCAGGGAATGGCTGACTGTGAGGCAAGGGCCTGTCTGACTTGTAACCGGCAGACAAGAGCCCACACACAGCACTCACCCCATGATTATTAATGGTGGGGCTCGTCTGGCTACAGAGACTCCCAGGGCAAAGCCCACAAGCTTGTCAATGCTTGTCAGTGTCACGGTGATGACTGGACACTCCAGAAGGAGCTGTGGGAAGAGGAGCAGCGGATAATGAGGCCACCTTGAGAAGTCCTATGCTTTGAGCAGCTGAGGAGTACCACGAAGGAAAGTCAAAGAGTGTGGCTCATGGTCCCAGCATTTGTTCATAGGAAGGTCATGCGTGTTGATGCAAGAGGACATGTCTACCAAAAGCAGAGTCAAGAAAGGGTTTTAGATATTGAGACTCTGGTCATTGCCTGTGTCGCCTTAAGAGAGAAGAACCAACAACAAGAGCAACAGCAAAAATGATAGCCAGCATTCAGCCTGTCATCTTACCAGGCTGTTAAGTGATTTAGGCATGCTAATTCATTGCATCCTCACAATGACATGGGGCAGTAGACAGTACTGTTACCCCTTCTATAGGTCAGGGGAGTGAGAAAAAGGAATAGCCCTAAAACGATAGCATCATCAACTTCAAGAGGATTAAGCCACAGGTCAAGCCAGGAAGTGTACCATNAGCATTCAGCCTGTCATCTTACCAGGCTGTTAAGTGATTTAGGCATGCTAATTCATTGCATCCTCACAATGACACGGGGCAGTAGACAGTACTGTTACCCCTTCTATAGGTCAGGGGAGTGAGAAAAAGGAATAGCCCTAAAATGATAGCATCATCAACTTCAAGAGGATTAAGCCACAGGTCAAGCCAAGAAGTGTACCATGACTACACTGTGGGACAACATATTTTTAGAGAATGATTATAGTTCAGCTCACCTGAATTGGAATCCTGATTCTACCACTAATTAGTGAGATAACCTTGAGCAAACTATTTGACCTCCCTAAGACTCAATGTTCTTATCTGTAAAATGGAGACAATAATAGCTGTACTTTATGTTGCTTGGCAAGTCAATAGAACAAGATGAGTAAGTGACTCAAAACAATTTGTTATGAATAACATTTCCTCATGAAGTGATCATTTAAACAACTGCATCAGAGATGCCTAGATACAGTCTCGCTATCCAAGGCCAAACTTCTTTCAGTTTGCTTGCTCATTTGTAAAATGAGGCCATTTCAGCCTGTATTATAGACTATGCAAAAGAATTGTAGTTGATCACTTGTTTAAAGTATATTGTAAAATACCAGGCTCTGTTTAAATATTGCATAAGCTCCCTGATAGAATGCCATTATCTTTAAAATAGAAATTAAAAGTGCTTGGTTGGGACATCAGGGTTGTGAAGATCAGACAAGTAGCATGCACCACATCGAGCTCCTAGCATGGTGCCAGGGGTATAGTCTCCCCTGGAATTAATAAAAGTTCTCATTTTTAATTGATTGTAATTACTGAAGAGATGGCTCAAGAATGTGCCTGCAATGCAGCAGACACAGGAGATGCAGGTTCCATCCCTGAGTCAGAAAGTTCCCCTAGAGCAGGAAATGGCAACCCACTCCAGTATTCTTGCCTGAAAAATCCCATGGACTGAGGAGCCTGGCTGGCTATAATCCATGGGGTCCCAAAGAGTCAGACAGGACTGATACGCTGAGCACAATGCTTTGGAATGCACACCATACCTTAATTTCCATCCGAGGTTTCTTTTTTTTTCAGTTTTCATTTTTAACTCCCCAAATAAAACAACTCACATTGTTCATAGGCCATCAAACCTCTGCCTATTGAAGATCTTGCAACTACAAGTCAATGAGACAATATTTGGCCAAGTTTAAGCTGTCTGTATTCTTGCCTGGAGAATCCCGTGGACAGAGGAGCCTGGTGGGCTGTTGTCCATGGGGTTGCACAGAGTCAGACACGACTGAAGTGACTTAGCATGCATGCATACATTGCAGAAGGAAATGGCAACCCACTGCAGTGTTCTTGCCTGGAGAATCCCAGGGACGGGGGAGCCTGGTAGGCTGCATCTATGGGGTCACACAGAATCGGACACGACTGAAGTGACTTAGCAGCAGCAGTAGCAAGCTGTTGGTTCAATTTCGTAAGGGGGGTAAACACACACACACACACACACACACACACACACACAAAACCACCCATCCCTGGAGGACATTATTACACAAAATTTTGAAAACGGCTCATCCTCTGACTTCTTGCAGAAGGAACATGACAAGTCACAGCTGAAGAAAAAGATGAGCGGGGAGCATGAGATTTTCAGCAAATAATTCATGGACCATTCTGTGCTGCAGCTAATTTGAGATGGTTTGGAGGAGATTGTTTTGGGTTGTTAAAAAATACAAAAACACTGTCTTTGAGACGACTGAGTCTGCCACAAGCAAGGTCATCTTGATGTTCAACTGAGGAAAGACATCTACCATTGTCTGCTTGCTACTTACTGGATTGACAATACCTAGATAAACCTTTTAGAAAAATCAATCATTGTACACAGTGGACTTTGGAATCCCAACCTGCTCTTCAAAACCAAAAACTAATGGGATGAGTGCCTGTGATTTGGATAAAATTAGATAGAAACAGCTCATTACTTGAAGAGAACATGTTGAGAAGTCTTAATTCCTGGCTTTTTAATGACAGCAACTCAAGGAAATCTCTTTCCAAGCTTGCTTAAATGCTACATAGTATATAATTCCATCCGTTCTAATCAAGGACTGATTAAACCAGGGAAGAGCAGAACACCTGTGGGGAAAAAATGCCTATTTGTAAAACCAGGACCTTGGTTATTCTAATCAACGTGGAGGCTCTGACTTTCAAAATACCATAGTTGAGTCACAGATATGGACTGTGGAATAACACTATTGAAAAGAGATTTTTCTGTTTACTATAATCTTAAGCACCATAAGATTCCAGTTACTTTCTTCTCATCACCTCACCCTAGGCGCATATCCATTTTATTTTTATTTATTCATTTTTAGTTTCTATATTCTCTTTCAAATTATTTTCTCATTTAGGTTATTACAGAATAGTGAGCCGAATTCCCTGTGCTATACAGTAGGTTCTTGCTGGTTATTTGTTTTAAATATAGCAGTGTGTACATGTCAACCCAAAGAAACTGAGGCCAGCTATATAAGTCATGGGCCCAGATTCACACCGTTACTGAATAACAGAGCTAAGACATAGACGGATGGAGTCCTCAGAGTCCTCTTGTTCTTTCCAGTACAACAAGATTGCTGACTCCTTAGTGATCATTTAAGTCATATGGCTTATTTTACACATGTTCAAACACAGGCCCAGAGGGTTTAAATGACTTCCCTAGAGTCTGAAGTTGCTGGGAAAGGATTTCTGACGTGCCTCCAGCAGCTGGTATTTCACGGTTTGGCATTTTTTTAAGAGAGAGCTCTCCAAATACTGTGTTTACCAAACTACCTCCAGCATACCAAGATTCCTTCCAAGACTTTATGAATCAGCTCACACAGATATTTCACTATTCTTGAAAAGGAGTGAGACAAATTCTAAGCTGATGAGAATACAACAGTCATGTGTACTTCTAGCTACTAGTCAATAAAATCAACTAGAATATGCCCCCAAAATTGATAACAACAGGAAGGATGATAAAGTAAGATCCAAACTGTAGGAATTTGGAAACTTCGTATCCTGGAGAAGACTTATCAGAAACTCTGGGCAAAGTTAATCAGAGTGTTCTTCCTAAAGAGAGATGAACTTCATTCTTTATGTCTCTAAATTTCTAGGGACCAGTGGACCAAGAAGGCTTCAGAGAGATAAATGTCAGCCTGCTATAAGGAAAAATCTTCTAACAGTCAGGGTCAGCTCTGGGTGCTTCAAGAATGAGCAGAGAGAGACAGAGAAGAAACTGCTGAACCAGAGACAGAGCCCAATTAATTACTAATGAATGAGTGGCTATGGGCTGGTCATTCATCCTCTCTCAGCCTTGGCTCTCCTCTTCCTAAAGATGCGGTGTCAGAAGAGCTTTGAGGGGCTCCTTTCTGATCTAAAATTCTAATGTTATTTGTAGTTATACTCACTGATGTGTTTGTGCAGAGGGCAGATCACTATGATTTGGAGGTATTATGGGAGACTCAGATGGAACTAAATTTATTTTGAGCAAATTTTTCTAGCTCTAGGATTTAATTTATTTAACCCAAACTTTATATTAGCCCCTTTTAAAATGAGCTATTAACTAAGGCATAACAGATCATTTCAGATTATTATCTAAATCTTAAGAAAATACAATTGAGATGTATAATGAGAGAGAAAGGAGGGAAGAGGAAGAGAAAAACAAGGATACATTTTTATTCTTTTGTATAGATTTTTAGATGCAATTATTCTAATATGTTGTAATACTTTGGCATTCTTGACCTAGAGTTGTTTAAGATAACTTCTTGTGTGATGTATGCATGTAATTTGGTAAGTATAGCCATGAAGAATATTTAAAATTATATCAAACTTGTAGTGCTGACATGTTGAAAATTGTGCTGAGCATAGCCACTACTGCTTGCATGACAAAAATTTCAGCACAGGGCACTGGATTCCAGCACCAGCAATTCTGCAGTTGCACATTGAGAACTTACCTGGGGAGACCACCTCTGTTATCCTTTGTCACCCGGACCTGTGTGTGTGTGTGTGTGTGTGTGTGTGTGTGTGTGTGTGTGTNGTAGGTTCTTGCTGGTTATTTGTTTTAAATATAGCAGTGTGTACATGTCAACCCAAAGAAACTGAGGCCAGCTATATAAGTCATGGGCCCAGATTCACACCGTTACTGAATAACAGAGCTAAGACATAGACGGATGGAGTCCTCAGAGTCCTCTTGTTCTTTCCAGTACAACAAGATTGCTGACTCCTTAGTGATCATTTAAGTCATATGGCTTATTTTACACATGTTCAAACACAGGCCCAGAGGGTTTAAATGACTTCCCTAGAGTCTGAAGTTGCTGGGAAAGGATTTCTGACGTGCCTCCAGCAGCTGGTATTTCACGGTTTGGCATTTTTTTAAGAGAGAGCTCTCCAAATACTGTGTTTACCAAACTACCTCCAGCATACCAAGATTCCTTCCAAGACTTTATGAATCAGCTCACACAGATATTTCACTATTCTTGAAAAGGAGTGAGACAAATTCTAAGCTGATGAGAATACAACAGTCATGTGTACTTCTAGCTACTAGTCAATAAAATCAACTAGAATATGCCCCCAAAATTGATAACAACAGGAAGGATGATAAAGTAAGATCCAAACTGTAGGAATTTGGAAACTTCGTATCCTGGAGAAGACTTATCAGAAACTCTGGGCAAAGTTAATCAGAGTGTTCTTCCTAAAGAGAGATGAACTTCATTCTTTATGTCTCTAAATTTCTAGGGACCAGTGGACCAAGAAGGCTTCAGAGAGATAAATGTTAGCCTGCTATAAGGAAAAATCTTCTAACAGTCAGGGTCAGCTCTGGGTGCTTCAAGAATGAGCAGAGAGAGACAGAGAAGAAACTGCTGAACCAGAGACAGAGCCCAATTAATTACTAATGAATGAGTGGCTATGGGCTGGTCATTCATCCTCTCTCAGCCTTGGCTCTCCTCTTCCTAAAGATGCAGTGTCAGAAGAGCTTTGAGGGGCTCCTTTCTGATCTAAAATTCTAATGTTATTTGTAGTTATACTCACTGATGTGTTTGTGCAGAGGGCAGATCACTATGATTTGGAGGTATTATGGGAGACTCAGATGGAACTAAATTTATTTTGAGCAAATTTTTCTAGCTCTAGGATTTAATTTATTTAACCCAAACTTTATATTAGCCCCTTTTTAAATGAGCTATTAACTAAGGCATAATAGATCATTTCAGATTTATTATCTAAATCTTAATAAAATACAATTGAGATGTGTAATGAGAGAGAAAGGAGGGAAGAGGAAGAGAAAAAAAAGGATACATTTTTATTCTTTTGTATAGATGTTTAGATGCAATTATTCTAATATGTTATAATACTTTGGCATTCTTGACCTAGAGTTGTTTAAGATAACTTCTTGTGTGATGTATACATGTAACTTGGTAAGTATAGCCATGAAGAATATTTAAAATTATATCAAACTTGTAGTGCTGACATGTTGAAAATTGTGCTGAGCATAGCCACTACTGCTTGCATGACAAAAATTTCAGCACAGGGCACTGGATTCCAGCACCAGCAATTCTGCAGTTGCACATTGAGAACTTACCTGGGGAGACCACCTCTGTTATCCTTTGTCACCCGGACCTGTGTGTGTGTGTGTGTGTGTGTGTGTGTTAGTTACTCAGTCCTGTCAGACTCTTTGTGACCCCATGGACTGTAGCCCACCAGATTCCTCTGTCCATGGAACTCTCCAGGCAGCAATACTGCAGTGGGTAGCCATTCCCTTCTCCAGGGGATCTTCCCAACCCAGAGACTTAACCTGGGTCTCCTGCACTGCAGGCAGATTCTTTACCACCTGAGCCACGAAGGAACCTAGTCTTTGTAATCTTTGCTGGTTTGCATTGTCGATTATGATTCAAAGTCTGGGGCTGATATATATGAGTATGGGAATTAAAAATTAGACATGCTCGTCAGAAGCTGACAAAATGAGTGTCTGATATTTTCAGTTTCCCAAGTGGAAAAGGGGTGTTATCTCAAAAAAGAGAGGCTTCTCCTAACAGGAAGGGGATCAGATGCTAAGAAACCGAAAATAATGATGAATATCATTGCAGCCAAAGAAGCCAGGGAGAGCAAATGTTTTAGGAAAAAATGAAAACACTCAGCAGTGGTTTCAATCACTGCTGAGAGGTCAAAGGAAAGGAAAACTGAGATGATGCTTTTGAGTTTTGCAAATAGGAAGTCATTGGAACCCCTTCTGAAAGCTGTTTTCAGCAGTGTTGGGATCAGAAGCTAGATATTGTGGGTTTAGAAGTGAATGTGAGCTGAGGAAGTATCATAAATAGTGAATACATATTCTCCCTGACTACTGATTAAATTCTAGAGTGGGCAGGTACCATTGCTCATTTTCATCAACTCACAGGCAATTGGCCCAATTGCCCAGAGGCAGGTGATTGCTATTCTCAGCCTCTCTCATGGATGGGAATGGACCTCAAGTGCTTTGAATATGAATTATGCCATCACTGTACTGTGCACTAATCAACTATGCTTTGTGAGCTTTCATTTGATTCTAGTTACATTTTAAACTCTATAGCTTCAGCCATCTTAGTAATGGCTCATTCTCTCTGTAATAATACAGAGCAAAGAGAGTGATACGTCATCGGAGATGCTGAGCAACAACAGGTTCTGTGGGATTCAGCTGCTTTCATCTAACCTTGTTTCACATTCTTAATGGTCGTTCTTCTACCAGCTCAGCTGCCGACATCTTCTCTGCACAACTGAGCATCGTGTGATAGTTTCATGCTTTTTCTAATTTTTCTGTTCTGTTTTGGTGATTTTTCTAGTAGATCGCTTCCTTATTCTCTTTTAACCTCTTCAGTCTTAGACAGTGACGTTCATTCTCTACAGGGTCACAGATATAATGCTCTGTGCTTCTTAATTTAAAACAAGAGTTCTGGATTAAGAAGTGCAAATACCTAATGTCCTTGAGGTGATGAGTTTCTGGATTTCTCCCATGAGAAAGTCGAGCAAACTCTTGATACCATATTCAGTTATTCAATATCTATGTCATTATACCGTTCATTCGTTCATTTATTTTTTCAATCAATAAATATTTTTAAAGGACCAGCCAAGCATTAAGCAATAATCCTGTTGATTATTCCAGGTTTGTACTTTTCATGATATATCACAAAGAAAAGGTGTTCAGTAAGTATCTGCTGAGGGAATAAACAAATAACTAAATAAATAAGTAGTTGGACATAAATTGAGGGGACATATTTAATACAGAGATTGTATACTGAGAGACTTTTTGGAAAAAAATAGCCTAATTTTGCACATTTGGTCACATCAGTAGCACATCTGGGTTCACTATTAAATACTAATATTAAATATTTAAATATTAAATATTAAATAAAAATGTATTTAACAGACAGATAAATGCATTAACAATACAGAGGGAAACATTCTTGCATGCTTCACATTGATGCTATCAGTGGGGATGAAATGCAGGCTTGAGACAGCCACTGAAATTCTCACAAAATTGTAGATGTCAGCAAGTGAAATGTCTCATGCCAAGCAAAAAAGGAAGTGTCTGTCAGAGCATTCTGATGAGGGCTGGGTGTCTGCTACTGGCAATAGTAATGAGCTCAACAGGGTCCCAAAGTTCAGAGTCCCAGAAGGAGAAACACCACTTGGGAAATAAATTGTATTTAATGACAAAGAATTAAGACTGACAAGTTTTCGGAATGCCAGGGATTTAGTCCATGAGAAAAAGAGCAAGGAAGTAGAATTATATAATAAAACCAGTGGAAGACAAGATAGAAAACAATAATGTCTAGCTATGCATATTAACATTTTTGGAACTGAAGCATAAAGTGAGTTCTCAGTAACTGGTGAATCTGAATTTGCATCTCAAGCCATGATAGGGAGTTCTGCTAACAAGGGATAAATCAGAATTAAAATAGATTGATAAGTTTAATATGAAAATATCCACATTATGGTGATGACTGTTAAACTTATAGACAGTATATGATAAAGTGGTGTAGGGAAAGAAACAGTACAAACTTGGGGGTTTTGGATTATTTTCAATGTATCTCTTCGCTTTGTGATTTAGAAGAAATTTGGAGCTAGGATTATGTATATTGAAATTCCCAAAGGGAAAAAAAATTTTAATAAAAAAGTAGAAACTGTAATTTCAAATCTATAATTACATAATATTCCTCAAGCAGCAAAGATAAATCATGAAGTGTTAAGTTTTGGAAAGTAAGAGATTTGTGTTCGAGACCTGGCTTCACTCCTTGTAAATGGTTTGGGCTTTATATCTTTAAGACTGACTTGCCTCTTAGGTAAATGGAAATAATTTTAGAACTTGTTTCACAGGTTTGTTGGATGATTAAAGAAAACTGTGCATTAAGGGACTCACCTCATGCCTCAAAACACTGCCATTCAATAAATTCTGACACATTTCTATTCATTCTTGTTTTAGTCAAAAGTAGAGTTGCAATTGCATTGTTCTGTTCTTTTGCAAGTTGGTTAACACTATTTGCTTCAGCTTCTTCATCATGTAAAATCATAAATCCCACCCCATAAGGTTAACACTTTCAAAAAATGATGCTAGACTAATTTAGTATCCATATATGAAAAAATAAAGCTCGACCTACATATCAAAGCTTATACAGACAGTAAGCACTCTAAAAGTATTAACTACTTAGACTGTGAAACAGGACAATAAAATTACTTCCCATCATTTCTTACATTCTCTAAATATTTCTTGATATTTTTCAGATTCTTTTCCTTTAAATCTACCTCAATTTACCATCTTCTCTTTCTTAGAGAATTGCTATAGCCTTCTAATCAGTCTTCCTACATTAATTTTTTCAGTTGGTGGTGGCAAATTTTTTTCAGCTTTATTGAGACACAACGGACATACTGGAAAAGGTCAGTTTTCATTCCAGTCCTAAAGAAAGGCAATGCCAAAGAATGCTCAAACTATTGCACAGTTGCACTCATCTCACATACTAGTATAGTATGTTCAAAACCCTTCAAGCTAGGCTTCAACAGCACATGGACCAAGAACTTCCAGATGTACAAGCTGGATTTAGAAAAGGCAGAGGAACTACAGATCAAATTGCCAACGTCTGCTGGATCATAGAAAAAGGAAGGGAATTCCAGAAAAACATCTACTTCTGCTTCATTGACTATGCTAAATTCTTTGACTGTGAAGATCACAACAAACTGTGGAATATTCTTAAAGAGATGGGAATACCAGACCACCTTATTTGCCTCCTGAGAAACCTGTATGAAGGTCAAGAAGCAACAGTTAGAACTGGACATGGAACAACAGATGGGTTCCAAATTGGGAAAGGAGTACATCAAAGCTGTATATTGTCACCCTGTTAATTTAACTTATATGCAGAGTACTTCATGCAAAATGCCAGGCTGGATGATGCTCAAGCAGGAATCAAGATTGCCAGGAGGAATATGAATAACCTCAGTTATGCAGATGACACCACTCTAATGGCAGAAAGCAAAGAGAAACTAAAGAGCTTCTTGATGAAGGTGAAAGAGGACAGTGAAAAAGTTGGCTTAAAACTCAACATTCAGAAAACTAAGCTCATGGCTTCTGGTCCCATCACTTGATGGCAAATAGATGGGGAAACAATGGAAACAGTGAGAGACTATTTTTTTGAGCTCCAAAATCACTGCAGATGGTGACTGTAGCCATGAAATTAAAAGACACTTGCTCCTTAGAAGAAAAGCTATGACCAACCTAGACAGCATATTAAAAAGCAGAGACATTGCCAACAAAGGTCCGTCTAGTCAAAACTACGCTTTTTCCAGTGGTCATGTGTGGATGTGAGAGGTTGGATCATAAAGAAGGCTGAGCACTAAAGAAATGATACTTTTGAACTATGGTGTTGGGAAGGACTCTTGAGAGTCCCTTAGACCACAAGGAGATCAAACCAGTCAATCCCAAAGGAAATCAGTTCTGAATATTCATTGGAAGGATTGATGCTGAAGCTGAAACTCTGATACTTTGGCCGTCTGATGCAAACAGCCAACCCGTTGGAAAAGACCCTGACCCTGGGAAAGATTGAAGGCAGGAGAAGGGGGCAACAGAAGATAAGATGCTCGGATGGTATCATCNATGTGATCAGATTTTCCTTTCCTTAAAGATTACCCTGCTTTCTCTGTGGAGAATGGGTAGAAAGGCAAGAAAACTTTTGGAGTCCTGATAATTAATAATCCATAGCAGCATTTTTTCCTTTAATTTCCCTCTCAAGTTTTACTCTTGATTGGCAGTTCCTTCAAAGTTCTCTCTTCTCAAAAAAACTCTCCAAAAATATTCTCCCTTGTGTCTTGAATCTTTTCCTTCACTGTATATAGTATCTTTCTCTTTACCAGTAGCTCCCTGCCTTTTTTATGAAAACATGATGCTTCCTCCAACTTGCTGAATAAATCAAAGGAACAAAATGGGACAAGAAATATATAGTCCCACAGGATTGTGCTCAAAAGAGTCTCATGCTCTATTTAATGCTCTGCTGTTACCGTCTTGAAATTCTTCATTCTTAAATATGAGGCCCCACATTTTCAGTTGGCATTGGACTCCCACAATTATTTTGCCATCTAGGGAGTAAAGATAAGTTATTTTGGTTGTGTTTGAGTAGAGGTAAACATTTTTTCTATATTCATCTCTATGTCATTTCCATGTCCAAAGTTTTGGCCACTTCTCTTCATTTTTAGTATCACCACAATAATATAAGTTATCATTCTCTTTTCCTGATATGATATCAGTAATTAATATTAGGCAAAATAGACTTTTATAAAGTTTTTAGATAAAAAGAGGAATATTTTACAATGACAAAGCTTCGGTCTGTCAGGAAGATATAATAATATAAACAATATGTGTGTGTGTGTGTGTGTGTGTGTGTGTGAGTTGTGTCTGACTCTCTGAGACGCTATGGACTGTAGCCTGCCAGGCTCCTCTGACCATGGGATTTCCCAGGCAAGAATAGTGGAGTGGGTTGCCATTTCCTTCTCCTTCTTCCCCACCCAGGGATCCAACCCGTGTCTCCTGCATTGGCAGGCAGAATTTACCACTGAGCCACCTGGGAAGCAGTATAAACAATATACGTACATAATGACTGACTGACAAATGAGTGAGACAGAAGGCAAAAGTAAATAATTCAATGACAGTAGTTAGAGATCTTAATACCAATTTTTTAAATAATGGATAGAAAAACTAGACAGATGATCAACAAGAATATAGAAGACTTCAACACTGTAACCCAACTAGGCCTACTACATATTTACAAAATATCCTACTACCAGCGTTAGAATATACATACTTCTCAGGAACATGCGGAGCATTCTCCAGGATAGACCATAATCTGGATCATTAAGCCAGCTTCAATAAACTTAAAAGGATTGAATATTTTCAAAGTGATTGACAGAAATAAATTTGGGAAATTCACAATTATGTGGCAATTAAACAACATATGTGTAAATAATCAGTGAATGGAAGAAATGATAAAGGAAATTAAAAGATACTTTGAGGTGAATGAAAGCAAAAATACAACATACCTAAACTTTTGTAATACAGGTAAGGCAGTGCCTAGAAGGAAATTTATAGCTGTAACCCATTCCAGTACTCTTGCCTGGAGAATTCCACAGACAGAGGAACTGGGCAGGCTACAGTTCATGGGATCACAAAGAGTCGGACATGACTGAGCAACTTTCACTTTCAAATACTTATATACAAAAAGATTTAAAAAAAAAAGACTTCAAATAAATGTCTTAACTTTTCAGGTTAAGACATTGGAAACAAAGAGCAAACTAAATGTAATGTGAGCAGAGTGAAGGAAATAATAAACAGCAGAGTAGAAATCAGTAAAATAGAGAATAGAAAAGCCACAAAGAAAATCAATGAAAAATGCTTGCTCTTTGAAGTGATCAAAAAAACTGACAAAATCTTTACCAAGAATCACCAAGAAGAAAGAGAACACTTAGATAACTTGAATCAGAAATGACATTAGGAGCATCACTACTGACCTTACAAAAATAAAAAGGTTTGTGAAAGGAGACTAGGAACAGTTGTATCTATAAATTAGGTAATTCTGGTGAATGGATCAATTCCTGGAAATATACAAACCACCTAACTGCAGTTTAAAGAAGAAAGAGACAATATAAGTAGCCCTCTAACAAGTAAATAGAGATTGATTTAGGAAACAAAATCCTTTCAGAAAAGCCCAGGCACAGATATCATCAAATTCTATCAAATACTTAAAGAATTAATATCACTACTTCACAGACCATTCCAAAATAATAGAAAAAAATATAAAATAATGTTTTAAGGAAAACATGCCTTCTATAGTAGCATCACAAAGGGGAATACTTAGTAATGGGATTAATGAAACAAGTGCAAAGTTTGTAAATATTGTAAGACTTGTTGAGAGACATTCTAAAAATTGAAAGAGCCCATGTTCAGTCTGTAATTTCTTTAAAATGTTAAACATGGACCACATGTATGTACCAGCAATTCCACTCTCAGGTATTCCCCCAAATAAACTGATAACATATATATACCATGTTTTATAGAAATGTGTATAACAGCATTATTCATAGTAACCCCAAAGTGGAAAACACCAAGTGCCCATCAGCTGAACTAAACAATTGATATATTGCTAAACAAAATATGACATATCCACAGAATGGAGCATCATTTGGCAGTACAAATGAAGCACTGATACACGCTCTAACATAGATATACCTTGAAAACAGCATCTCAGTGAAAGAAGCCAGACACAGAAGACCACATATTGTATGACTGATTCATTCATTTGCATGAAATTTCCAGGCTGGGAGAGTTTCCAGAGAAAGTAGATTAGTATTTACCAGGGGCTGTCACTTCCTTCCTTGCTTGCTTCCATTATATTCCATTACAGATTGCCAGCTCAGTGGTTTACAATGTGGCCTCTGATGTCAGAATGATGGTCAAATTCTGGCCCCTTCCCTTCCCTTATTAAGGAAGGATTTAGGGCAAGTCACTCATCTTCTCTGAGCCTCACAAGATAGGTTTCAATCACATTAGAAAAAAGGAAAGTGGTACCTAGGCATGATTTTTTCAAGTGGGGGCAAGTTCAGTTTTATAAAAAATTTCCCCCAAATTGCAGAATATATCTCATAGGATTGTATAAGGATTAAACAGAGACTACATGGAAACATCATAATGATTCAGAAGTGGTAGTTAGTGTTATTAATGTTCAATAAATTAATTTCATAAATGAGCACTCTTTTTAAATCTAGAAGACAAAAAATCTTGTCATTATTACTTTTAGTGACTCTACTCTCCCCTGCCAATCTTTTGATTTGGGGTTAAGTTCTGAGCTACCTATCAATTTTTACTTGCTATGTAAAATATTTAAAAAGAAGTGTTACTGTTTCTAGCTTTATAGGCTAAAAGAAGGCTTACCTTTTATTTATGTTTTCCATTTCTGGTCTTAGATTTCCCCTTTCCTGCTGAGTTGTTGTTCAAATAAAAATAAACATTGAAAACAGCTAAGACTCACTAGTTGGATTTTGAAAAGATGAATATACACTTGAAACCCCCCTTCAAAATAAGCTGCTTTTTTTTCTCTTCCACTTCATGTACCACTCTTTTGAGCTGGAGGTCAGTTGATAATGGACTAATGTTTAGTGACTCTGTCCTTAGAGGACTTTTAATTCTAAGGCAGACCAAAGAGCCCCAGCCTTCCAGCAGAATCTTTCCAGGAGACACTGGGAGCATATTTCTAGTATTGTAAAGTTAGGTAATTTTCTAGAGTATATACCCATTTGATAGTATTATAACAATACAGTTACCTCCCCAATATATTAAAAACTCACCAAGCCTAAGTTCAAAATTTCAAACTGGTGTTTGTTTCCATACATTTTCAGCAGAAAAGATAGGAAATGTTTTTCTTTTAAAACCAAACTACACTGAGCTCTCAGTTATACTACCGATTCAACTACAAAATTATGGAGTTTTTGCTTCAATTTATTGATTTCACATCTGTATCTACTTTGCCCGCTGCTGAAAATTCCATCTTTCACTGACACCAACATAATTACAGATTTGTTCTTAACTATAATACACAGACAACAGTTTCAAAATAATTATATGATTACTGAAAATAGTTTAAGGTTTTGTTATAAGCTTTCACACTGTGGCATCAAATTATGACTATTGAGATCACTTGGAAAAGTTCCTCTCTATGGGGTTATGTCAACCACTAATTAAACAGATAAAGTTCATTTGCATAATTTTTCTTTCAATACTTGGGATTCTTCAGATCGGATTGTTCCATAATTATGTAAATTGTTTCAGTTAAATTAAAAAACAAAGTATAAAAACCAAGTGTACTCATTCATACAAATGCATGTATCCATTCTCTTCCATGTATATGTATGTCCCCTCATTGTTTACCTGAAACTACCACAACATTGTTAACTGGCTATACCCCAATACAAAATAAAATATTCAAAGTTTCAAAAAAAAGTCAAAGAAAAACCCACAACCAACTGTAATCAGAGAATAATTCTGGATTATAGTCCTTTCTTTATTCTGTTCATTTTCCATTCCAGTCTCTCTCTATATATTCTTTAAAGAATGTTAGCATACTATACGGAGAAAGCAATGGCACCCCACTCCAGTACTCTCGCCTGGAAACTCCCATGGACGGAGGAACCTGGTAGGCTGCAGTCCATGGGGTCGCTAAGAGTCAGACACGACTGAACAACTTCACTTTCACTTTTCACTTTCATGCACTGGAGAAGGAAATGGCAACCCACTCCAGTGTTCTTGCCTGGAGAATCCCAGGGACAGGGGAGCCTGGTAGCCTGCCTTCTGTGGGGTCGCACAGAGTCAGACATGACTGAAGCAATTTAGCAGCAGCAGCATACTATAAATATTTTTCACTATTGAGAGTATATAAAGCTATTTTTCTTTACTTTTTATAACTTCAGGTTACTTTCTTATGTGGATGCAGTATAAATGAATCGACTAGCCATCTCTCGATGGACATTTTTATTGGTAAGCTTTTTTAGTGCATTTATAAATAACACTGCAACAAATAAATAGCCAAGTGCATACGTCTTGTGTTTTTGCTGGTGTGTCGAGTAAACTGCTAACAAGAGATTCCTAAAGAAATTGCTGGGTCAAATGGCAAATGAGTATTCAATTTTGTCAGATATGGTCAAGTTTACTCCGAGTTTTTTGCATTTCTACAGGCAAATATACTCATTTCCCACAGCCTAGTCAAAGAAATATCTGGTAAGTATTTGGACTTTCGTTAATCTGACAAATAGAAGCTGCATTTCTTTTACTAGAAGTGAGTGAGTTTGAGTAGCTATACCTGGATTTAAGGTCATTTGCTTTGCTTTCTATGAGAATTGCATGTTCATATTTATAGCCTTATTTATTAAATATGTAGTTTTGAGTATTCCTTTCTTTTCAAAAGACCTTTACGTATTGGCCCATTAACTCTTTGTAGTATTGGTAGCTAGTAATTTTGTAGTTTATCATTTAATTTTTACTTTATGTATTTTGTTATGTGGGTATGTATGATAGAACATATTTTTCCCTGGATTTTAAGTATAGTTTAGGAAAACTTTTCCTGCAACCCAGTAATAGGAAATTCACCCATGTATATTATTCCTAATAGATGTATGACTTTATATGACACTTATGGAATTTATTCTGGTATATAAGCTCAAGAAATTCTTAAAATTTTACCACTGCTGGTGGAAGACACCATTCATTGACAAGCTTTTGGCTAGAGATCCATGGTTTGTTTCTATGGGTTGTTTCAGTTTGTATCTTCTTACTAAAACAACTGTGAATGTTTCAATAAATCAGTAAAGTTCCCCGTACCTCAAATTTTCCAAATTAAAAACCTCTTAGAACACTGAGAAAATGTGTCATTATTTTTGACGAATAGTACATTACAGCTTCACAGAAAGAATGTGTGACTATTTGGTTAAAAAAAAAAAAACCTGCTATTTCTCTAGGTGAGATTTTTGAGTTTAAAACAGCAATTGTTCAGTTGCTTAATAGTGCTGCTACATATATATAGAAAAACAGCAATGGAATAGGGAGATGTCCTTGTAGGCAGGTAGACATTATGTGTTAAATGGTCTTATTTTCAGCAGACTGGCACTGACTATTGCTTATAACATTTCATTCTATTTTTTTCTCTCAAGTTTAGGGAATTTAATACCCACAAATTGACAGAAAAACATAATATGTAATAAAGACTCACCACTACTAGATGCATCATTCAGATTTAGCAGTCCCCCTCCGAGCCCTCGGTAACTATGGTAACTGTAGGTCCCATTTCCGTTGATGTACAACACCTCCTGGGAGCCTGAAACAGCTGAGGTTGAGTAAGTGCCCTGGGCTGCCTCCGGTTTACACTGTTTGTCTGTTGGAGCAGACTCATCCTGCAATGACAATAGCATTTCATTATTTATCAAATCACCACACTATTTCATCTTGAACAGGACTATCTTATTGTTATCTACGTGTCTGCACTGAACAAGAAAAATACAGTCAACATTAAATCAGTACATATGTACATTTTCAACAACTTTGCTGAAAACTAAAAAAAGGAAAGCAAAGTAACAATGTGAGACAGATTGGAGATGGAGCAATTTACAATTTCCAACTGAATTTAAAATTACATGAAGAGAATTGTTCACAATAGCAAAGAGAAGGAAGTAGCCTAAATGTCCACTGACAGATGAATAGCTAAAAATTATGGTATATAAATACAATGCAATATTATTCAGTCTCAAGAAAAGAAGAAAACCCTGTCATAGCCTACCATATGAATGAATCTTGAGGATATAATGCTAAGTGAAATAAGCCAATCACCAAAAGATAAACATTGCATAAATCCTCTTATTTTAGATAAATTAGCCAAGCACACAGAAACAAAGTAGAATGGTGGTTGCAAGGGCCTGGGAGAAAGGGAGGTCCGGAGTTGTTCATTAGGTGATTCAGTCATGTAGAATTCGGGGAATGGTTCTGGGGAATCCCTTGCATAAAAATGTGCATATGGCTGACAATACTGGAAATTGTTGGGAGAGTGAAAACCATTGGGCTATGCAGTATTTTTTCTATAGAGATATGTAGCCATTGCAACTTTGAAAGAAGGCAAAATATTCTATATTTCAAAGCAACTTTGAGGTTCTAGAGAAGAGGCTGGGCTTCTCTGGTGGCTCAGCTGGCAAAGAATAGGTCTGCAATGTAAAAGAGACCTGGTTTTGATCCTTGGGTTGGGAAGATTCCCCTGGAGAAGGGAATAGCTACCCACTCCAGTATTCCTGCCTAGAGAATTCCACGGACTGTACAGTCCATGGGGTTGCAGAGAGTCACTTTGAAAGTGAGTGACTTTCACTTTAACTGAGAGGAGGCTAGCCTCAAACAATTCCACCATTAGGGTAACTTCCTAGTTTCCTGGTTGAAAATAGCTTGGGCAACGTGATAAAATTGGAATTTCTAGTTTACAAAAATTAGTGGCTCCTATGATACATTCCCAATTTATTTTTCTGGATTTGGAAAATGACAATAAAATACACCTATGGGAGACGAGTTTCTTAAAGATGACTAGAAAGGGAGAAGAAAGAAGGCATTATCTCCCACAATATTTTCTCTCTGATTCTTTGTGTGATGAAATTAGTTTGAATTATTAAACATGCAACTTTTTAAATGTGCCTCAGTCTTTTCAATATTAACTGTTATTCCAAACCACAGAAACTGCACTGAGCAGGCAGATAATTAATTCCATGAATAATCAAAGTAGGCCTTGTAGGGAGTCATTTGTATTCAAACACAGATTTTCACTATTAATGTTTTGGTAGTCCACTGTATGTTGAGAAATATAAAGTATCAAAATTCCAATAGAATCTTCAGCAGTGTATTTTGGGCAAAAGTTTAATATAAAGTTAATTCATGTTTTTCACATGAGTGATTACTATTATTGGTTTCAAAGAAGCATAGATTCTAATGACATAAAAAATAAATATCCCCTGGAGTCACATTTTATCTTTATAAGCAACTTTTAATAATCATTAGCTCCTGAAGTTTTCAAAGCTGACAAGCTTGCCGCCTAGGTTGCTATGAAGATTATTTTCAAAAGAGGAATAAATTAATATCCTACAAGACTAAATATCTAGGCAATAAAACACATTTTATTCATCAGAAACCTGAAAAATCCTGTCCCAGATTTTATAGGGCATAGTTCAAATTTTCTTAAAAATTCCATAAAAGTGATGCATCAACATGATGAAAATGACCACCAGCATTGTATGAGACAATGCAGAATTGTTTTGATTCAGATTTATTTTCATTAAAAATATACAACAGATGAAACAGTTATGGTGACTTCTATAATTAGGGTCTGTTCTTATCAACAGATATATGCTTATGTATATAAGTATGCAATTCAAATTTGAAAAATTGGGTTTAGACTAGGACAGATGATTACTTAAAGAGGGAGGATAAGACTGGCAATTATTTAGAAGAGTAGGCATTGCTTGCTCATGACCCTCTCATTCACACACTGTTTGGGAAGATTGGCCCGTATCCTTTGTACTCTACCTATAGAAACTGGACAGGACAAACTTGAGTTTTCTGAACCTGATCTGGTATGCGGACAATATAGATTGAATTCCTAACTCACTTCAAATGCCAAAGGAATCCTTTACACGTGTATCTTATATAGACATGTTTTTTAAAATTAGATTTGAGTGATTCTACTCAACTTTTGACAATAGGTTTCAAAAACATTGCACTTATATCTCCCAAGAACTTAAATTTTTCTTAGATTTTATACTCTCTACTATCTGTTAAATATGCTGCGTGTTTTCATTAACTTTTCTCTGCCTATAAATATTATCAGCAAATGGCAAAAAGTTTTCTGCTTAATTCAGTAATATTTTTCTTCTGTTTTCCTTTACCTTACATTGTTATAGCAATTGGAGATGAAAGGCATTTTGCATCAACATGAAATTATACTTTTAGTTCATCATTGAGATGATCTAGGTACAAGTGATGAGCTTTTTTAAGGTAAAAAAAAATTGCATAGACCTCAATCAAGTTTATCACTGTAGAATATGTATATCATTTAGGCATCAGTTTACTTGAACTTCCTTTAAGAGTGTTGCTTGATTTCTCCTATCTTTACATTGTCTTTGTAGTCTGTATGACAGTAGCCTTTTTACTTAAGTTACTGCTCTAAATTTTCTTTGCTCTTCAATTATGGATGACGCAAGGGAGTGCAATTTATTTCATGTATAAACTGCTGGAAAACCTCTCTACCTTCTAAAAGTATCTCTTCTTCCACTTCATAGCAAGTGTTTCAGAACTAAGCACATGTGGATAAGAATTTGCAGTGAAATTCATAAAAGATCTGAGACAACCAGATCTCTAATTTAAACTGCTTTCTTGCTAAGGAAAAACAGTCTGCATTTAATGTAAATGTGCTTACTACTTACGATGATAAGAAGTGATTTATGATGTCATCAACACACACACACACACACACACACTCACTTATGTATATAATAACACTCAGGCAGTAACTTCTTTCATATAGTTGAAGCATCCACACAGTCTCCACTTGGCCATACAAATGCTCAAGTTGCCCACACAGAAGACTGAGAAGACGGCTCTTTGCAAAGATGCTGCCAAACCTACTAGGAAAGGTAACGATGGAAGATATATGTTGACAAAATCTAAATATTATAATGATAAGATCTGAAATAACAGAGAAGATAGATTTTGTTTCCAACTTGAGAAACCAAAGTCATAGCAGGAGACCTTTCATGAAGAGTTTTAACAAAGTGTTCCCAGACAGGTTACGTTAAGAAACTGTGGTAATATTTACACACACACATAGACATAATTTTATGAACAATAAATGCTTGAAAACTATTGACTTAAAGAAAAATACAGAAAAATACAATCCTTAACCTGATATACAAAGATACATGGCTGGCAAGAAGTAACCTACTATACCGCAAACCTATCTGCTCTCAAATTCTTCCTGATGGTCATAACATTTTATAATTACAAACAAGGGTTGAGAATTAACACTTTTAAATTGCAGTCTTAAATGTAACACTACGCTATTTAGTTACAGACCAAAAATATCAAATTTAAAAAGTAGATGTCTTTTTTCTATCGGTTTCTAATACTTAATTTTGAGTTCTGTTGTTAATATCATCAAAATGAAAATTCAAAAGTAATATTCCTTTGAGGTTATAAAATCCGATTGCATATATACCTGTTTTGGTCACTAGTTTTCATATGTATAGCATAATATTTTTCACCTCAGAAAATTCTTTCAGTTTTAACCAAGCAGTACTAAACTGGTATTACATTAAATTGTAATCAAGTTTATGAATAAGAAAGATTTTATTTTAGTCATGGTATCTTGGTTTCGCTTCAGTGTTCATCTTTAGTTATTTTTAACAATCTACACTTAGAATAATTCAAAACATTTTTTACAAAATCCTTTTATTTGCAATTGGGCTTTTTCGATTTAAAGAACAACTTCCTTAAATCATTTGTTCCTAAATCTTCGTAATACAATATTCCCTTTTGGTAATAGAGTTACAGTATTCTATCCGGTGATTCTATGGCAGATGTGGTTTCTGATATTACCTATGCAAGGTAACTGTTACTCTTAAATTCTCACTTCCAGTTTCTGCCTTCCCTCTTAGGTTTCTGCCTGAATTTCTTAGTNGTAATAGAGTTACAATATTCTATCTGGTGATTCTATGGCAGATGTGGTTTCTGATATTACCTATGCAATGTAACTGTTACTCTTAAATTCTCACTTCCAGTTTCTGCCTTCCCTCTTAGGTTTGTGCCTGAATTTCTTAGTATTCAGTTGCTGCTGCTGCTGCTGTCGCTTCAGTTGTGTCCGACCCTGTGTGACCCCAGAGATAGCAGCCCACCAGGCTCCACCATCCCTGGGATTCTCCAGGCAAGAACACTGGAGTGGGTTGCCATTTCCTTCTCCAATGCATGAAAGTGCAAAGTGAAAGAAGTCACTCAGTTGTGTCGAACTCTGCAACCCCATGGACTGCAGCCCACCAAGCTTCTCCATCCATGGGATTTTTCAGGCAAAAGTACTGGAGTGGGGTGCCATTGCCTTCTCCAAATATTCAGTTATATCCATTTAATACTTTGAAATTGATTTATTTTCTCTTTCCTCCAGAGATCCCTTGCAAAAATTTTTAATTAAAAAACAAAATAACACCTATTCTATTACCAATGTTTCTTGGTCTATTTACTACAACATGCCAAGAATTTTTTCTTCTCTTACACAGGTTTCTCTCAGTCAAATAATACCCAAACCCTCTCAACTCTATCTTGCAAATAACCCTCATTGGCACACATCTGAGAAGCACTCATTGCTAATACATAACACAGAGCCCCATAATCCCTCCTTTGGGCTGCTGTGATAATCTTCTGACCAGTGTTTGCCTCTTCACTTCTTGTCCACATCTCCTCAAATGTATCTTTTAAAAATCATTTATCATGTTGATTTCTCTTTAAAATCTCCTGAGATTTCTTATTTTCTGTAGAACAAAACCCAAAGCTCCTGACATCTAAAGCCTTTCAGAGTTTGAGAACAATCTTTCCAGCCACATCTTCTGTCACTTCTCCTAATGCATTCTATACTCTGGTCATAGTTTAAGCTGAAAAAATAAATTGTACCAGTGTAACAGTCTGAGTTACCTAAATTGCCCTATATGTGCACCGATATATAGAAAGTTTCTTACCTGTAACTATTGTCTGTGTTATAGTCTCTGATGATGGTCTGTCATCGAATTTTTAATCTTTTTTCCAAAATTTTTACATATATATCTAATGATGAATGACAAAATAAAACTTTCTTTTTAGTACTTTATAAAAAACTGTGTGTGAAATCAAAAAGTTTTATGTAGGTATAGCAGACTTAGGTATGCCTTTCATCAAAAAGAAGAAAAAGGATGGTATTTTCCTTGCTCATCTAAAATCCAGATTGACAAAGTATTTTCTCTCTGAATTTCTAGTCTATCCCCTAGACAGGGCTACCCAGGTGGTGCTAGTGGTAAAGAAAAGAATCTACCTGCCAATGAGGGAAACATAAAAGATGAGGGTTTGATCCTTGGGTTGGGTAGATACCCTGGACAAGGGCATGGCGACTCACTCCAGTATTCTTGCTTGGAGAATCCCATGGACAAAGGAGCCTGGCGGGCTACAGCCCATAGGGTCACAAGGAGTCAGACAGGACTGAAGCAACTTAGCACACAAGCATATCCCCTAGACACCTTCAAACAAAAGAAGTTGGGCTTATTTATCTTAAATTCTTGTATCTCTGCTACTGTATACAATTATCTTTATGAAAAATGCATGGAAAGCAAATAGAAAGTAAAAGGTATCCTAGAAGAGAATAAAGACTGAGTATATAAATTAGTTCTTTAGTTTTCAGACTGCTAGAGATCAAAGACCTTGAACCAAACATCCCACTGAAGATGAGGTCTAAAAAAATACCAAAACAATTCAAAAAATTAGAAATTTCTCCAAAACAAGATTGTAAACCCTATAGCTATGCCAGAATCCTTAACTATAAAAATATTTCAGATGAAATAAAAATTTATAACAAAAAACACTACAGGTTTGATAAAAATTCAGAAGTGTGTGTGTGTGTGTGTGTGAGCATGCATGCTCAGTCGTGTATCCAACTCTTTGCAACCCCATGGACTATAGCCTGCCAGGCTTATCTGTCCATGGAATCCTCCAGGCAAGAATACTGGAGTGGGCCGCCATTTCCTATTCCATTCAGAATAAATATTTTTAGCAATTAGACTTTGAGAAGCACAATGGAGGTCAATAAGATTTTTTAGAGCAGTTAACCATTAGCTACTACATAAGAATCATATTGGCATGGTGATATCAGAAGATTAAGGCTAAAATCTGCATAATGGCTAACTAGAGTATGTTGTCAGGCAGCTTGGAGAAGTGCATTATTTTATCGACAATGTGATCAAATTTGATACATAAAAGCATGTTTTTAAAAGATTTAACTAGATTCTGGTACTTAATTTTAGTCTGATAAGATAACTATGTTTTTATTTTATTTTGTCCACATCTGATAGTAGATTCTTGCCTGGGAAATCCCATGGACAGAGGAGCCTGGAAATACATATTATTGCTTAATGCTAAAATAAACTCATGAGTTTTAATGCTGTTTTTGATTGTAACATTTTAGATCAAATGAAAAATAGCACATGTTATTTTAAAAGATAAATTAAGAGAAACAAACTGACTTTCTTTTCATTTCTGTGAATATAAGTTTTCCCAAAGTACAAGGTTAGGCTTCAATTTATGTTAAAACTATGGTTGACACTATGGTATTCACACTGTCACAAACAGCTATAAAAACATAAACCAACAAATCTCAAACCAAAGTACTTGAAAAATGATCTCTCAGATACAATATCTTTATCCCAGATGTCGGTTACCCTAAATCTTCTAAGTATAGTTGTGGGAGGTATTACTACTGGATTAAGAAAATTAGACTCAGTGGGAAAAAGAGATTTGAAAAATACAATGAAAGCTTTAAAAAAAAAAACTTGCTCATGGCAGACATTTTTCATTTTTTCATATTTCTTTTTGAGTAAGTAATGATGTTATTTCAACACTGATGTTGGGAGGTAATCATAGGTGGTTTCAAAATTAGAAACAGGTGTGCTAGCATGGTCAAATGAGCAGAACAAAGAAAAATCCCTTCTGAATATCATCTACATAATAGATTCCTTTACAGCTACTACTGAAGAACATTATGTTCAATCAGATAGTAAATATAATTCCATNTAGGTGGTTTCAAAATTAGAAACAGGTGTGCTAGCATGGTCAAATGAGCAGAACAAAGAAAAATCCCTTCTGAATATCATCTACATAATAGATTCCTTTACAGCTACTACTGAAGAACATTATGTTCAATCAGATAGTAAATATAATTCCATCTGAATTGTATATCTTGAATGAGCCATATAATTGAGATCTTAATTTCCAAACATACTGGAATAAAAGCTTACAGGTTATTATAATTTAAACTGGGTGTAAGAATTACCTATCCATTTTGATACTTCAAGTATATTCATCATGAAATAGTCAAACTAGTTCAGTTCAGCTCAGTAGAGTTGCTCTGTCATGTCCGACACTTTGTGACCCATGAATTGCAGCACTCCAGGCCTCCCTGTCCATCACCAACTCCCGGAGTTCATTCAAACTCATGTCCATCGAGTTGGTGATGCCTCCAACCATCTCATCCTCTGTTGTCCCCTTCTCCTCGCGCCCCCAATCCCTCCCAGCATCAGAGTCTTTTCCAATGAGTCAACTCTTCACATGAGGTGGCCAAAGTACTGGAGTTTNTTACCCTGATATCAGAGCCAGATAAAGAAACCACAAAAAAATTATAAACCAGTATCTCTGATGAATATAAATGCAACATATGCAAGAAGATACCAGTCACCTAAATCCCACATCATATGAAAAGGGTCATACATAATAAACAAGAGACATTTACACTGGGATATAAGGATAGTTCAGCATACAAAAATCACCCAAAGTGCTTTATCACATTAACAGAATGAAAGAAAAAAAAATCACATTATCATCTCTATAGAAGAAAAAATGTCATTAGTAAAATTCAATAACCGTGGATTTCCCTGGTAACTCAGAGGTAAAGAATCTGCCTGCAATATAGGAGACCTGGGTTCAGTCCCTGGGTCAGGAAGATCCCCTGGAGAAAGGAATGGCTACCCACTCCAGTATTCTTGTGCCTCGAGAACTGGACCCAGGAGCCTGGCAGGCTACAGTCCACGAAGTCGCAAAGAATCGGACACGACTGAGTGACTAACACTTTCACTTTCACGTCAATGACAACAAAATAAAACTTAATCTAGGTACAGAACAAATGTACCTCAGCATAATAAAGGCCACATATGACAAGACCATGGCTGATATAATATACAAAAGCTTCCCTGGTGGCTCACACGGTAAAGCGTCTGCCTGCAATGCGAGAGACCTGGGTTCGATCCCTGGGTCAGGAAGATCCCCCGGAGAAAGAAATGGCAATCCATTCCACCACTCTTGCCTGGAAAATCCCATGGATGGAGAAGCCTGATAGGGTATAGTCCATGAGGTCTCAAAAAGTCGGACATGACTGAGCAACTTCACTATGAAAATGGATTCTTACTAGGGTCCAGCCCCAGTGGATCCAGGGTGATTCAAAGGTGGGGACGGAGTCGGCATCCTTGAAAAAAACTTAATTAATTACAGATATATAGAGAGATTAAAAGCGGATAGTGTAGTAGGAAAATTAGTGGAGAAAAAGAGGCTGAATAACTGGTTTACGTGGAATACTAATCACCACCTATGTAGGCCACAGGCGTCTTTCCTATTCTCCCAAAGGAAAGGAGGCACTGAGGCCTCCCCGGTCCAATCTTAGAAGCCCAGGCAGAGTTAGTAGGCTTGGTGTGTACCCCCATACCAGATGGGAATTCAGCCAGGAAAACGGGAAGCAAGAAAGAAACGACATGGGGGAATCAGTCTTTCCAGAAACTGATCCCATTTCTTTATTTTTCAGGTTTGTTTTTATATCTTTTGTTATACATAGGGATGAATACAGAGTCACGCGTGGGTCAGCAGACCTGACCCTTTCACAATCAGGTGCTTCATATAAAATTTTACAAAGGTCTTATGAGTTTTTACATCATCTTCTGACCATGAGGTCTGCTGACATTTTATGGCCCTTTCTGATATCGGTCAGTTAACCAGAAAACTTATTTTTCCAGGGGTGATTTTTTTTTCTTAAATCAGGCGCCACCCTCCAAATAAAGTTGCATTCTTATAGGGTGAGGGTGTAGTGAGTTACAACTAGGAAAGGAATTTACTTAACCTAAGGTTTAACATGATTAATCTTAAAGGTTAATACTTATTTCTCCTATATGCTAGTTATATTCATTATAAGGGCAGGGAATATGGAGATTTAGCAGCAAACATCAGGCCAACAAATAAAAATCCTTTCACCAATGTTCCTCTTAAGATCTACTTAGTCTTAAGATAGTGATAAAGTTAACATTTTTACATAGCAAGGACACAGTGATTTATAACAAAGTACAGCGGTCTATTACAAAAGAGAAAATTCATTAACTCAAAAAGTCTAATATTGCTAATATCAAAAACTACTATATTTCCTTTTCTATATTCCAAATACATTGATTAATATATTCCCAGGTGCCTAAGGATACGGAGGCCTGGCGGAAATCAAATGAGAAAAGCCCTATGCTAATACT
>SJYW01021940.1:231079-242419 GCA_006410735.1 Raphicerus campestris | reverse complement strand
GATTTAGCAGCAAACATCAGCCCAACAAATGAAAATCTTTTCACCAATGTTCTCCTTAAGATCTATTTCATCTTAAGACAGTGATAAAGTTACATTTTTGCATAGCAAGGACACAGTGATTTATAACAAAGTACAGTGGGCTATAGCAAAATTCATTAACTCAAAAAGTATAGTATTGCTAACATCAAAAACTACTATATTTCCTTTTCTATATTCCAAATACATTGATTAATATATTCCCAGGTGCCTAAGGACATGAAGGCCTGGAGGCAATCATTGACTCATCAATGAGAAAAGCCCTATGCTAATTAAGACTCTCAAAATACTCCAAACTCTCTGTGCTGTTTATGGTTGAGAGGTTGTCACACAAGCTAGTCTGTCAGCAGAGAGGTTTGACCTGAGACACCCTTGTCACACCCAAGGCACAGAATTGGCAGTAATTATTGGCATGACAAATGAAAAAACCCTTCACCAATATAATTCCTAATCAGCCCACTAATACTATACTAATGATCTAACTTCTCAAAAGAGTCTGTATTTAGAAAGTTTCAAAGCATCCCATGCCTCTCACAGTTGGGAGGCTGTAAACAATCACATGCGGCCGGAGGAACCTACTCAGGCAGGCTAGAGGACCTTCAGAATTCGTAAGTTGAAACACTCTTGTCACGCCCAGGAATTTTTATTAACTGAGGCTGCAAATTAACTCTTTCTCCGAGAGAAATGGTTATGGGGGAGAGCTTCCTGTAAAGTACTCTGGTTTTGGGGGGAGATGCTCAGGAACAGGGGGTTTCCTGAGGCTTGATCACGCCTTTGCGTATGCCAAGCTTCTTTCCTCATGACATTTGCCATGGTAGGAGTTCCTCACGCTGGCCCCCAGCAGATTCATTTTCCTCTAAGATCAGGAACAAGAAAAAGATGTCCATTTTTTTCCACCTCTATTCAGTATAGTACCTGAAATCCTACCCAGAACAATTGGCTATAAAAAGAACTAATAGGGAAACAAATTGCTAAAGAAGCAAAGTTTTCCTGTTTACACACAGAATCTTGTGATTAAGACTCCATAAAAACACTATTAGAACTAGTAATTTCACTAAAGTCATAGAATATGAAATCAACATACAGAAATCAATATCATTTCTGTACATCAACACAAACTATCCAAAAAGGAAATTAGGAAACTCATCCAATGTACAGTACAATCACAAAAAATACTTAGGAATAAATTTATCTAAGTAGGTGAAGGACTTGTATACTGAAAATGATAAAATACTGATAAAAAATTTAATAAGACACAAAGACATGTGTTCATGGACTGAAAGATTTAATATTGTTAAAATCTACATATTCTAGGCACTCGCTTTCAAAGCCCAGTGGCACTTTTATAGAAATTGAAAAATCCTTTCTAAAATTTATACAGAAAACTGTGAATGAATAGGCAAATGATTCTTGAGATAAAAGAACGAAGTTGCAGGCACTACTTTCTGTTTTCAAAATATATTACAAATCTGCAGTAATCAAAACATTTACTGACAAAAGGACATTTAGACCAATGGAAACGATAGCTCTAAAATAAATTCATGCATACATGGTCAACTGATAGTCTGGAATAATTACATATCCACATTCAAAAGAATGAAAGTGGTTCCTTGTCTTACACCGCATATAAAGAAACCTCCAAATGGATGGAAGTCACAAGCATAAAACCTGAATGCATGAAACTCCTAGAAGAAAACACAGGGGAAAGTTTTCGTGACACTGGCAATGGCAATGATTTCATGCATATGATACCAAAAGCAGAGGCAACAAAAACAAAAATTCAGAGTTGGGACCACACCAAGCTAAAAATCTTATGAGTGAAAAAGCAACCTATGGAATGCAAGGAAATATTTGCAAATCATGTATCTTCTAAGGGATTTGTCTTCAATATATACCCTGAACACCTAAAACTTAATATTAAAAAAAAACTCAATTTGCTAAGGACTTAAATAGACATTTCTTCAAAGGAGATATAAAAATGATCAGCAGGTATGTGAAAAAAATGGTTAATACCACCAGGTATTGTGAAGTGAAGTCACTCAGTCGTGTCCGACTCTTTGCCACCCCATGGACTGTAGCTTACCAGGCTCCTCCCTCCATGGGATTCTCCAGGCAAGAGTACTGGAGTGGGTTGCCATTTCCTTCTCCAGGGGATTTTCCCGACCCAGGGATTGAACCCTAGTCTCCTGCATTCCAGGCAGATGCTTTAACCTCTGAGCCACCACGGAAGCCCCGGGAAATGCAAATCAGAACTAAACAGTGAGATATCACCTCACACATGTCAGAATGGCTATCAGTTTAAGAAGGGGGAGACCACAAGTGTTGGCGAGGATACAGAGGAATTGGAATCCTTGCATACTGTTGCACCATCTCTGGAAGTACAGAGTGATTCAACTGCTATGGGAAACAGTATGGAAGTTCTTCAAAAAATCAGAAGTAGAACTACCGTATGATCAACTAATCCCACTTCTGAGTATTTATTCAAAATAATTGAAATCAGTACCTTCAAGAAAATATAAGCACACCTATGTTCACGGCTTAAAAGATGCTTGTTCCCTGGAAGAAAAGCTATGACCAACCTAGACAGCATATTGAAAAGCAAAGACATTATACTTTGCTAACAAAAGTCTGTAGAGTCAAAGCTAGGGTTTTTCCAGGAGTCATGTATGGATGTGAGAGTTGGACCAAAAAGAAGGCTGAGCACCAAAGAACTGAACTGTGGTGTTGGAGAAGATTCTTGAGAGTCCCTTGGACTGCAAAGAGATCCAACCAATCAATCCTAAAGGAAATCAGTCTTGAATATTCATTGGAAGGACTGATGCTGAAGCTGAAGCTCCAGTAGTTTGGCCAACTGATGCAAAGATCTGACTCCTTAGAAAAGACCCTGATGCTGAGAAAGATTGAAGGCAGAAGGAGAAGGGGATAACAGAGGATGAAATGGTTGGATGGGATCACCGACTCAATAGACATGAGTCTGAGCAAGCTCCAGGAGATGGTGAAGGACAGGGAAGCCTGGAGTGCTGCAGTTCATAGGGTTGCAAAGACTCAAACACAACTGAACAAATGTTCATGACAGCAATATTCACAATAGCCAAGTTGTGGAAGCAACCTAAATGTCCATCGAAAGACAAATGGATAAAGGAACTATTGTTTTTGCATACAGAGGAACACTACTTTATCTTAAAAAATAAGTAAGTTCTGCAACATGTAGCAACATGGATGGACCCTGAAGAGCTGTTAAGTGAAATAAGTCCAGTCATAGAAAGAGAAATACTGAATGATTCCATTGATGTGAGATATCTAAAATAGCCCAGACCATAAAATCAGAGAGTGGAATGTGGTTGCCAAGAGCTGGAGGAAGGGGAAGGATGGTTAGCAAGGACTAGGGGAAGGGAGATATACAAAGTTGGTAATCATTGCGTACATTTCAGTCAGGCTGATGAATAAGATCTGGTGATCTGTCATAGAACATTGTACCTATACTTAACAATAACAATTGCTCACTTTAAAATTTATTAACATGATGGATCACATTTTAAGTGCTCTTTCAACAATAAAATGAGAAAGAAAGAGAATTAGCGAAAAAAAAGGATATACAAAAAGAATTAGAAAAAGAAGATATACAAAAGTCCAATTAAACAAATGTAAAAATTCTGAACATAATTAGTCATGACAGCAATTTGTATTAAAACCATGATTAAGCATGTTGCACACCAATTTAACGTCTAAAATTGAAAAGACTGACAGTATCAAGTGTTTGAGGGGACAATGAAAGCCTGATATCCTCAGACAGAGCTATTTGGAATTAAAATGGTTCAAGAATATGAAAACAGTTTGGCTATAACTTAAAACTGAAACATACCCTAACCCATTATCTAATAATCCCAGTTCCAGTATTTATTTAAGGGGAGTGAAAACATACATCCACAAAATATTCATGGGAACTTTATTCATAATAGAACTAAACTGGAAACAGGTCTAACGCCCACCAACAGGTAAAAGAATAAACAAAGCATAGTGTATTAACAACACTCAATAATATTTTGAAATAGGCAAGCAGAAACCTTAAGGAGAGAGTTCCCTGGTGGCCCAGTGGCTAAGACTCCACTCTCCCAATGCAGGGTGCCCAGGTTTGATCCCTGGTCAGGGAACTGGACCCCATACGTTGCAACTAAAAATCCAGTATCCTTTGTGCCACAGCTAAGACCCAAAGAAGCCAAAACAAAAAATAAAATAAAACAAAACAAAACAGAACTACAGATACATGCAACAGCAGGACTGTTGCTCAGAAAAGTCATTCTGAGCAGACCAAGTACAAACAATGCAGAGAGTAATCCCACATGTGAAATTCTAGAACAGACAAAACTGCCATCAGTCTTTAGGGGCAGAAAGTGTGGGAGGCTGACTTCAAAGATCATAAGATAAATTTTGGCAGGATGGGAATGTTCCATAGATTGATTATAGTAGTGATTACCTCATCACAGCATTCAAAATGGTGGATTCTAGTTTCGGTAAACTGTATCTCAAAATTGTTAATTTTTTTCAGTTCTTCCCCTCAGTGTGATTGGTATGTCTCACCTCTTTGCAGTTACCGTGGTTGTACACACCATTCATCCAGTACTGAGCTCCTTCAATCCATTCTTAGCACCTTAACTAGAGTGACAGTTTTGAAATGTAAATTAGACCTTGTCCCATCCACACTAAAATATGTCAAGGTCTTCTTATTGCATTTAGGATTTAGCACCAGGCTTCCCTGGTGGCTCAGTGGTAAAGAATCTGCCTGCAGTGCAGGAGCCACAGGAGACATAGATTCAATTCCCTGGGTTGGGAAGATCCCCTGGAGGAGGGCATGGGAACCCACTGCAGTGCTCTTGCCTGGAGAATCCCATGGACAAAGGAGCATGGCCAGTTACAGTCCATAGTATTGCCAAGAGCTGGGCATGACTAAAGCCAGTAGCATACATGTACATTAAGTCCTTTAGGCCTCCCCAGGTGGCTCAGTGGTAAAGAATCCACCTGCCAATGCAGGAGATGTGAGTTCAATCCCTGGGTCAGGAAGATCCCTTGGAGATGGAAATGGCAACCCACTCAAGTATTCCTGCCTGGGAAATCTCATGGACAGAGGAACTTGGTGGGCTACAGNAAAAAAAAACTCAATTTGCTAAGGACTTAAATAGACATTTCTTCAAAGGAGATATAAAAATGATCAGCAGGTATGTGAAAAAAATGGTTAATACCACCAGGTATTGTGAAGTGAAGTCACTCAGTCGTGTCCGACTCTTTGCCACCCCATGGACTGTAGCTTACCAGGCTCCTCCCTCCATGGGATTCTCCAGGCAAGAGTACTGGAGTGGGTTGCCATTTCCTTCTCCAGGGGATTTTCCCGACCCAGGGATTGAACCCTAGTCTCCTGCATTCCAGGCAGATGCTTTAACCTCTGAGCCACCACGGAAGCCCCGGGAAATGCAAATCAGAACTAAACAGTGAGATATCACCTCACACATGTCAGAATGGCTATCAGTTTAAGAAGGGGGAGACCACAAGTGTTGGCGAGGATACAGAGGAATTGGAATCCTTGCATACTGTTGCACCATCTCTGGAAGTACAGAGTGATTCAACTGCTATGGGAAACAGTATGGAAGTTCTTCAAAAAATCAGAAGTAGAACTACCGTATGATCAACTAATCCCACTTCTGAGTATTTATTCAAAATAATTGAAATCAGTACCTTCAAGAAAATATAAGCACACCTATGTTCACGGCTTAAAAGATGCTTGTTCCCTGGAAGAAAAGCTATGACCAACCTAGACAGCATATTGAAAAGCAAAGACATTATACTTTGCTAACAAAAGTCTGTAGAGTCAAAGCTAGGGTTTTTCCAGGAGTCATGTATGGATGTGAGAGTTGGACCAAAAAGAAGGCTGAGCACCAAAGAACTGAACTGTGGTGTTGGAGAAGATTCTTGAGAGTCCCTTGGACTGCAAAGAGATCCAACCAATCAATCCTAAAGGAAATCAGTCTTGAATATTCATTGGAAGGACTGATGCTGAAGCTGAAGCTCCAGTAGTTTGGCCAACTGATGCAAAGATCTGACTCCTTAGAAAAGACCCTGATGCTGAGAAAGATTGAAGGCAGAAGGAGAAGGGGATAACAGAGGATGAGATGGTTGGATGGGATCACCGACTCAATAGACATGAGTCTGAGCAAGCTCCAGGAGATGGTGAAGGACAGGGAAGCCTGGAGTGCTGCAGTTCATAGGGTTGCAAAGACTCAAACACAACTGAACAAATGTTCATGACAGCAATATTCACAATAGCCAAGTTGTGGAAGCAACCTAAATGTCCATCGAAAGACAAATGGATAAAGGAACTATTGTTTTTGCATACAGAGGAACACTACTTTATCTTAAAAAATAAGTAAGTTCTGCAACATGTAGCAACATGGATGGACCCTGAAGAGCTGTTAAGTGAAATAAGTCCAGTCATAGAAAGAGAAATACTGAATGATTCCATTGATGTGAGATATCTAAAATAGCCCAGACCATAAAATCAGAGAGTGGAATGTGGTTGCCAAGAGCTGGAGGAAGGGGAAGGATGGTTAGCAAGGACTAGGGGAAGGGAGATATACAAAGTTGGTAATCATTGCGTACATTTCAGTCAGGCTGATGAATAAGATCTGGTGATCTGTCATAGAACATTGTACCTATACTTAACAATAACAATTGCTCACTTTAAAATTTATTAACATGATGGATCACATTTTAAGTGCTCTTTCAACAATAAAATGAGAAAGAAAGAGAATTAGCGAAAAAAAAGGATATACAAAAAGAATTAGAAAAAGAAGATATACAAAAGTCCAATTAAACAAATGTAAAAATTCTGAACATAATTAGTCATGACAGCAATTTGTATTAAAACCATGATTAAGCATGTTGCACACCAATTTAACGTCTAAAATTGAAAAGACTGACAGTATCAAGTGTTTGAGGGGACAATGAAAGCCTGATATCCTCAGACAGAGCTATTTGGAATTAAAATGGTTCAAGAATATGAAAACAGTTTGGCTATAACTTAAAACTGAAACATACCCTAACCCATTATCTAATAATCCCAGTTCCAGTATTTATTTAAGGGGAGTGAAAACATACATCCACAAAATATTCATGGGAACTTTATTCATAATAGAACTAAACTGGAAACAGGTCTAACGCCCACCAACAGGTAAAAGAATAAACAAAGCATAGTGTATTAACAACACTCAATAATATTTTGAAATAGGCAAGCAGAAACCTTAAGGAGAGAGTTCCCTGGTGGCCCAGTGGCTAAGACTCCACTCTCCCAATGCAGGGTGCCCAGGTTTGATCCCTGGTCAGGGAACTGGACCCCATACGTTGCAACTAAAAATCCAGTATCCTTTGTGCCACAGCTAAGACCCAAAGAAGCCAAAACAAAAAATAAAATAAAACAAAACAAAACAGAACTACAGATACATGCAACAGCAGGACTGTTGCTCAGAAAAGTCATTCTGAGCAGACCAAGTACAAACAATGCAGAGAGTAATCCCACATGTGAAATTCTAGAACAGACAAAACTGCCACCAGTCTTTAGGGGCAGAAAGTGTGGGAGGCTGACTTCAAAGATCATAAGATAAATTTTGGCAGGATGGGAATGTTCCATAGATTGATTATAGTAGTGATTACCTCATCACAGCATTCAAAATGGTGGATTCTAGTTTCGGTAAACTGTATCTCAAAATTGTTAATTTTTTTCAGTTCTTCCCCTCAGTGTGATTGGTATGTCTCACCTCTTTGCAGTTACCGTGGTTGTACACACCATTCATCCAGTACTGAGCTCCTTCAATCCATTCTTAGCACCTTAACTAGAGTGACAGTTTTGAAATGTAAATTAGACCTTGTCCCATCCACACTAAAATATGTCAAGGTCTTCTTATTGCATTTAGGATTTAGCACCAGGCTTCCCTGGTGGCTCAGTGGTAAAGAATCTGCCTGCAGTGCAGGAGCCACAGGAGACATAGGTTCAATTCCCTGGGTTGGGAAGATCCCCTGGAGGAGGGCATGGGAACCCACTGCAGTGCTCTTGCCTGGAGAATCCCATGGACAAAGGAGCATGGCCAGTTACAGTCCATAGTATTGCCAAGAGCTGGGCATGACTAAAGCCAGTAGCATACATGTACATTAAGTCCTTTAGGCCTCCCCAGGTGGCTCAGTGGTAAAGAATCCACCTGCCAATGCAGGAGATGTGAGTTCAATCCCTGGGTCAGGAAGATCCCTTGGAGATGGAAATGGCAACCCACTCAAGTATTCCTGCCTGGGAAATCTCATGGACAGAGGAACTTGGTGGGCTACAGTCCACGGGCTTACAAAGAGACAGACTGAACATGCCAAAGTCCTTTACCTGGTTCACAGGTTCTATGTTCCGGTCCCATGTTCTGCTTCACATGAACAGCTCTTTACACTAGCCATTTGGTACATCTCTCACGATGGGGCCCTTCCATTTATCTGCCCAGAATCCTTTTCCTCATCTCCACTCTTCCTTTGGCTAGTTACCACTTACTATTCTTATGAATGTCAGCTCAATTACACTTCCTCTACAAAGTCTTCCACAATCTCTTAAATTATTGGGTCAATTCCTCTTATTTGCACTTTCATAGCACAGCACCTAAAAGTATACNTGGACAAAGGAGCAGGGCCAGTTACAGTCCATAGTATTGCCAAGAGCTGGGCATGACTAAAGCCAGTAGCATACATGTACATTAAGTCCTTTAGGCCTCCCCAGGTGGCTCAGTGGTAAAGAATCCACCTGCCAATGCAGGAGATGTGAGTTCAATCCCTGGGTCAGGAAGATCCCTTGGAGATGGAAATGGCAACCCACTCAAGTATTCCTGCCTGGGAAATCTCATGGACAGAGGAACTTGGTGGGCTACAGTCCACGGGCTTACAAAGAGACAGACTGAACATGCCAAAGTCCTCTACCTGGTTCACAGGTTCTATGTTCCGGTCCCATGTTCTGCTTCACATGAACAGCTCTTTACACTAGCCATTTGGTACATCTCTCACGATGGGGCCCTTCCATTTATCTGCCCAGAATCCTTTTCCTCATCTCCACTCTTCCTTTGGCTAGTTACCACTTACTATTCTTATGAATGTCAGCTCAATTACACTTCCTCTACAAAGTCTTCCACAATCTCTTAAATTATTGGGTCAATTCGTCTTATTTGCACTTTCATAGCACAGCACCTAAAAGTATACTTCCTAGAATGGACATATGCATACTTATAACTGATTCACTTTGCTGTACAGCAGAAAGTAACACAACATTGTAAATAAACTTTTTTAGAAAGAAAAAAAAAGAGTACAACTCTTACTAAAGTGGTGAATTGACTTAAAAAAAAGAAATCATCATACTCTACTGAGTTTTGAACCACTTAACTAGAGTCTTCCCAAAGTCCTGCTAGCTCTAAAATGTTATGATTTTATAAACTGAATTATTTACTTGAATTCAGTGAGAGTCTTACAAGACCAGATACTAAATTCCAAAAAGATTACTTTAATTCCTAAAGTTGTCTACTCTAATGATGAGAGAGTTAATTCTTAGGTAGGGTGATAAGAAATCCAGGGTCCCTGAGGAGGAAATAGAGGTCTGGAGATATCAAGGAGGAGAAAAGGAATTTGTTTCTACATTTCTTCATCTTGGTCACACTTTTTTTCTTTTTCTCTTTAAGCCCAAAGCTAATGATTACACACAATTGCTGGGAGAAATATCAATAACCTCAGGTATGCAGATGACACCACCCTTATGGCAGAAAGTGAAGAGGAACTCAAAANGGAGGAAAAGGGGATGACCGGGGATGAGATGGCTGGATTGCATCACTGACTCGATGGACATGAGTCTGAGTGAACTCTGGGAGTTGGTGATGGACAGGGAGGCCTGGTGTGCTGCAATTCATGGGGTCGCAAAGAGTTGGACACGACTGAGCGACTGAACTGAACTGAACTGAACTGAATGATTACACAACAAAATAACTCATCTTGTTCAAGGGTATGTTTTTCCTTAAACTGGGTACCAATGATTATATAACAACAATGTATCCTGCTAGAGGATATGTTTCTCCTTCTTAAGAACCTTCTGACTAATGTGCTATCTTAAAATGTATATTGTGGGAGTGGATCTGGTAAGACCTTTACAACCTTGAGACATTCTTTTGATTTACTGTAATAACCAATTGGAAAAGGATATAGCTCCCTTGCTAAGACTAACAAAGGGGTGCACTCTCTTTCCCCCTTCTGATATCTATGTGAGAAGCTTTCCTCTGTTTCTTTTTACTCTTTAACAAGACTCTGCTATACAAAAGCTCTTGAGTGATCAAGCCTTCTCCCTAGTCCTGAAGCTAAATCTTTTTAAGAGATCATGAATCCGACATCGTTCATCGTAAGCTATCAAGGCAAGTATTATTTGCAATATCTATTTACCTCTTCTTGTCATCACTATTATATTTCTGAGGAATAATGTCATCTGTCACCTGTGAAGTGTTTATACTCCCTACTCTATGTCTTGTGAAGCAACACAGTCGAATTACAATTAAAAGTTCCCATTGTCTCAAGGCCTTCTCTTGAGGTAGTCAGTCAGCCTGGGATTGGAGCTTGCTCTGGTGGCTCAGACAGTAAAGTGTCTGCTTACAATGCGGGAGACCTGGGTTCAATCCCTGGGTCGGAAAGATCTCCTGGAGAAGGAAATGGCGATCCACTCCAGTAGAGATCATGACTCCGGAAAATCCCATAGACAAAGGAGCCTGGTGGGCTACAGTCCATGAGGTCGAAAAGAGTTGGACACCATTGAGTGGCTTCACTTTCACTTTCACTGGTATATTTGCTGTCCTGAAGTAATGAGGGAGTTAATTCATTGATTACTTCTTTTATTTCTATTTGTAAGATGAGAATAATGTTATCTGTATTACTAGCAGTGTGTTTTTTATATCGTGACTTCCCAGGTAGTGTGGTAGTAAAGAGTCCCCTGGCCAAATGCAGGGGACGTGGGTTTGATCCTTGAGTTGAGAAGAACTCCTGGAGAAGGAAAGGGCAACCCACTCCAGTATTCTTTCCTGGGAAACCCCATGGATGGAGGAGCCTGGCAGGCTATAGTGCATGGGGCCACAGAGTCAGACACAGCTGAGTGCACACACACTCATTATCTATATTAGTATTAAAATATTGCCTGTTAGTATTGGAATGAAGGTGACATACCTAAACATAGCAAGCATTCGTTCAATGAACAGTAATCATAAAAAA
>SJYW01021940.1:214146-229790 GCA_006410735.1 Raphicerus campestris | reverse complement strand
ATACAAAAGCTCTTGAGTGATCAAGCCTTCTCCCTAGTCCTGAAGCTAAATCTTTTTAAGAGATCATGAATCCGACATCGTTCATCGTAAGCTATCAAGGCAAGTATTATTTGCAATATCTATTTACCTCTTCTTGTCATCACTATTATATTTCTGAGGAATAATGTCATCTGTCACCTGTGAAGTGTTTATACTCCCTACTCTATGTCTTGTGAAGCAACACAGTCGAATTACAATTAAAAGTTCCCATTGTCTCAAGGCCTTCTCTTGAGGTAGTCAGTCAGCCTGGGATTGGAGCTTGCTCTGGTGGCTCAGACAGTAAAGTGTCTGCTTACAATGCAGGAGACCTGGGTTCAATCCCTGGGTCGGAAAGATCTCCTGGAGAAGGAAATGGTGATCCACTCCAGTAGAGATCATGACTCCGGAAAATCCCATAGACAAAGGAGCCTGGTGGGCTACAGTCCATGAGGTCGAAAAGAGTTGGACACCATTGAGTGGCTTCACTTTCACTTTCACTGGTATATTTGCTGTCCTGAAGTAATGAGGGAGTTAATTCATTGGTTACTTCTTTTATTTCTCCTATTTGTAAGATGAGAATAATGTTATCTGTATTACTAGCAGTGTGTTTTTTATATCGTGACTTCCCAGGTAGTGTGGTAGTAAAGAGTCCCCTGGCCAAATGCAGGGGACGTGGGTTTGATCCTTGAGTTGAGAAGAACTCCTGGAGAAGGAAAGGGCAACCCACTCCAGTATTCTTTCCTGGGAAACCCCATGGATGGAGGAGCCTGGCAGGCTATAGTGCATGGGGCCACAGAGTCAGACACAGCTGAGTGCACACACACTCATTATCTATATTAGTATTAAAATATTGCCTGTTAGTATTGGAATGAAGGTGACATACCTAAACATAGCAAGCATTCGTTCAATGAACAGTAATCATAAAAAATAATAATAATAATAACCCAGCAGTGAAGAGAAAAGGTCGCTTTGTTTGTTTTGTTTTCCCACTTACTGGAGCTAAAGTGCCAACCGGGAGAATCAATACAAGCCACTTCCTTAGGTCTTGAGGTATAATTGAATTAAAACGTTTCTGTCTCCATCTGCAATTCTACTAATAGATGCCGGGCACTTAAATCAATGTGTCCCAGGCCTGCCTGTCTGCATAGGCACATGCCCCTGTGAAGCAGAGACACCTACATTTGTAAGCATCAGAGGGTATCACAGCTAGGGAACTGAAAGTCAGCACAGAGGGACCTAGAGTGGCACAACTCTAACGCTAGAACCCAGCGATGCTAATACGACATTCAGCCTTTCAGAGTAATTAAAGGCATTCCTCATCTGTTTCTGTCCTTCCGTTGCCCATACAGACTTAACACCATCCTGAGTTTTTCACATAATATTTTGTGAATTTACACAAATCCTTTTCTCAGAAGGAATTTGCAAGTAACTTCTCCAGAGACATTATAAAATCAAGCTACCCAGATGAAACAAATCCCCTAACAAAGGATCTTAGCTACCCTATCAAATTGGTTACTTTGTACACAAATGTCCAAAGCAAAATAAATGAAATTGCTAGATTGGGATGCAATTTTGGCTCTTTAAAACAGCAGGCAAACATTTCACCCTTCAAGACCAGATAGACACTAATAATTACCACAATCAGGACATCAAAATGATTTCAAAGCATTAAAAACAATGACCGAAACCGACCTGGAAGAGTTAAATAAAATTTCAGGTCTGCGAATGGATCCAAGGGAATAAGTTGCCTATAAGAAGGAACTAGTTCAAACTTCTAGCCAAACTGGATGCCTTTTGATTTTGATTTTTTATTTTTCAAGGTTTTTGAAGTTTTATTGAATGCTTATAGTTAATAGTAGAGTGTTCTGTCAAACTAGACTTATGGCATAATGCTTAAACACCAACAATTCATGTTTTTTTTTCAAATGGTTTCATTTTAAACATTTTTGACAGAAAAGTTGACAGTATAACACAAAATATATCCTCTCCATCTATAGTCAATGATTGCTAACATTTTCTTTTTCCCACACATACAGATAAACACATTTTGATGATTTTGTGAAAAAAGTTCAACCATCCTGACACTTCATGCCTACTAACTTCAAATTTCTAATAATAAAATGAGATATTAGAATTTCTAATAAGGAATATGCATTTGGTCTTAGTATGTATTTCTGGCATACAACTCTTAAAACCCTTATAATTTCCTAAGAAGAGTATACTTTGTTATAATATTTGATCTTTTGTCCTCAAACAGTTCCAGCACATAAATAGAACCACAGCTGCTTGCATGACAACGTGTTTATCACCATGGCTTGTCTGGAGAGAGCATCAGGAAATAGCTTTTAACCCTGTACTTGTTTGAGTTAAAGATGCAGACTTATCCTAGACGCTAAAACCTGGTGATGGAGGGGCAGTCAGCTTGAGTCACAGTGAAGAGACATTCCCCATTTCAAAGTGAGCAGCCAAAGTGCCTCTCTCTGTGACAAGCAGGTGAACTCAAGAGGCCCTGAAAAATTAGTGAATCCATCAGCGTGGGGAATTGGCTATCCTGATTGCAAATCAATGACTCATTCTGGCACCTCCTTGACAGCTACTGATGTGTTTCCTTAAGAGGACTCTTTAATTAGAGACAGATAGGCAGATATGAGCTGCATAGTTTCACATTAAGGGAACAAACAGAATGAAACCTAGGCTATCGCTCTCCATCAATAAACTGAAGCAAACAAGCCATCCTTGCAAAAAATAGCCACCTCACTCTTTCTTCTTTCACAACATAGACACTTACTTATTGGTAAGATTATCTAAAGTTAAGTCCCATCCTTCCAGCAAGCATTCTGCTTCTCTAACTGATGTACCAGATACGTCCATTGTGAATTAAAATATCACACACACATAAATCGCCAAGGAGAAGTCAAAAAAGAAGGAAGCATATGTATTCATTGACAGTCATTCTACTGAAAAAGAGGTGTTAGTATTATCTATATATCATGTTGGGGCTTTCCTATGTGGCTCAGTGGTAAAGAATCCATTTGCAATGTGGGGTACATGGGTCTGATCCCTGGGTCAGGAAGATCCTCTGGAGAAGGAAATGGCAACCCACTCCAGTATTCCTGCCTGGAGAATCCCATGGACGGAGGAGCCTGGTGGCCTGCAGTTAATGGGGTCACGAAAGAGTCAGACACGACTTAGAAACTAAATAACAAGACATATATCATGTTAGGCATTGAAAACACAGAGGTGAATGAAGAAGATGGATTTCCTTCCAATGAGAGAGGTTATAAATCTACCAGANAGACTTATCCTAGACGCTAAAACCTGGTGATGGAGGGGCAGTCAGCTTGAGTCACAGTGAAGAGACATTCCCCATTTCAAAGTGAGCAGCCAAAGTGCCTCTCTCTGTGACAAGCAGGTGAACTCAAGAGGCCCTGAAAAATTAGTGAATCCATCAGCGTGGGGAATTGGCTATCCTGATTGCAAATCAATGACTCATTCTGGCACCTCCTTGACAGCTACTGATGTGTTTCCTTAAGAGGACTCTTTAATTAGAGACAGATAGGCAGATATGAGCTGCATAGTTTCACATTAAGGGAACAAACAGAATGAAACCTAGGCTATCGCTCTCCATCAATAAACTGAAGCAAACAAGCCATCCTTGCAAAAAATAGCCACCTCACTCTTTCTTCTTTCACAACATAGACACTTACTTATTGGTAAGATTATCTAAAGTTAAGTCCCATCCTTCCAGCAAGCATTCTGCTTCTCTAACTGATGTACCAGATACGTCCATTGTGAATTAAAATATCACACACACATAAATCGCCAAGGAGAAGTCAAAAAAGAAGGAAGCATATGTATTCATTGACAGTCATTCTACTGAAAAAGAGGTGTTAGTATTATCTATATATCATGTTGGGGCTTTCCTATGTGGCTCAGTGGTAAAGAATCCATTTGCAATGTGGGGTACATGGGTCTGATCCCTGGGTCAGGAAGATCCTCTGGAGAAGGAAATGGCAACNGCAGTGATTTTGGAGCTTAAAAAAACAAAGTCTGACACTGTTTCCACTGTTTCCCCATCTATTTCTCATGAAGTGATGGGACCAGATGCCATAATCTTCGTTTTCTGAATGTTGAGCTTTAAGCCAACTTTTTCACCCTCCACTTTCACTTTCATCAAGAGGCTTTTTGGAGCCCCCCAAAATAAATTCTCTTATTGTTTCCATTCTTTATGCATCTATTTGCGATGAAGTAAGTGATGGGACCAGTTACCATGATCTTAGTCTTCTGAATGTTGAGTTTTAAACCAAACTTTTTCACCCTCCTCTTTCACTTTCATCAAAAGGCTCTTTAGTTCTTCTTCACTTTCTTCCATAAGGGTGATGTCATCTGTATATCTGAAGTTACTGATATTTCTCCTAGCAATCTTGTTTCCAGCTTGTCCTTCATCCATCCTGGCATTTCACATGATGTACTCTGCATATAAGTTAAATAAGCAGGGTGACAATATATGGCCTTGACATACTCCTTTCCCTGTTTGGAACCACTCTGTTGTTCCATGTCCAGTTTTAACTGTTGCCTCTTGACCTGCATACAGATTTCTCAGGAGGCAGGTCAGGTGGTCTAGTATTCTTATCTCTCAAAGAATTTTCCAGTTTGCCACACAGTCAAAGTCTTTGGCATAGTCAGTAAAGCAGAAGTAGATGTTTTGCTGGAACTTTCGTGCTTTTTCAATGATCCTGCAGATGTTGGCAGTTTGATCTCTGGTTCCTCTGCCTTTTCTACATCCAGTTTGAACAACTGGAAGTTCATGGTTCGTGTACTATTGAAGCCTGGCTTGGAGGATTTTGAGCATTACCTTGCTAGTATGTAGGATGAGTGCAATTGTGTGGTAGTTTGAGCATTCTTTGGCAGTGCCTCTTTTGGGGATTGGAATGAAAACTGACCTAGTCAATCCTGGTGCCACTGGTGAGTTTTCCAAATTTGCTAGCATTTTAAGTGCAGCTATTTCATAGCATCATCTTTTAGGATTTGAAATAGCTCAACTAGAATTCCATCACCTCCACTAGCTTTGTTCATAGTAATGCTTCCTAAGGCCCACTTGACTTCACATTCCAGCATGTCTGGCTCTAGATGAGTAATCACACCATCATGATTATCTGGGTCATGAAAATCTTTTTTGTNGAATTCCATCACCTCCACTAGCTTTGTTCATAGTAATGCTTCCTAAGGCCCACTTGACTTCACATTCCAGCATGTCTGGCTCTAGATGAGTAATCACACCATCATGATTATCTGGGTCATGAAAATCTTTTTTGTATAGTTCTTCTGTGTATTCTTTCCACCTCTTCTTAATATCTTCTGCTCTGTTAGGTCCATATCATTTCTGTCCTTTATTTTGTCCACTTTTGCATGAAATATTCCAATGGTATCTCTAATTTTCTTGAAGATGTCTCTAGTCTTTCCCATTCTATTGTTTTCCTCTGTTTCTTTGCACTGATCACCGAGGAACGTTTCTTATCTCTCCTTGCTATTCCTTGGAACTCTGCATTCAGGTGGATTTATCTTTCCTTTTCTCCTTTGCTTTAGTTTCTCTTTTCTCAGCTATTTGTAAGATCTCCTCAGACAACCATTCTGCCTTTTTGCATTTCTTGGGGATGGTCTTGATCCCTGTCTCCTGTTCAATGTCACGAACCTCTGTCCATAATTCTTCAGGCACTCTATCACCTCTAATCCCTTCAAACTACTTGTCACTTCCCCTGTATAATCATAAGGGATTTTATTTAGGTCATACCTGAATGGTCTAGTGGCTTTTCCTACTGTCTTCAATCGAAGTCTGAATGTGGCAATAAGGAGTTCCTGATCTGAGCCACAGTCAGTTCCTGGTCTTGTTTTTGTTGACTGTATAGAGCCCCTCCATCTTTGGCTGCAAAGAAGATAATCAATCTGATTTCGGTGTTGATCATCTGGTGATGTCCATGTGTAGTCCTCTTTTGTGTTGTTTGAGGAGGGTGTTTGCTGTGACCAGTGTGTTCTCTTGGCAAAACTCTGTTAGCCTTTGCCCTGCTTTGTTTTGTACTCCAAGGCCAAATTTCTGTTACTTCAGGTGTTTCTTGACTTCCTACTTTTGCATTCCAGTCCCCTATAATGAAAAGGACATCTTTTGGGGGGTATTAGTTCCAGAAGGTCTTGTAGGTCTTCATAGAACCGTTCAACTTCAGCTTCTTCAGCATTACTGATCAGGGCATAGGCTTGGATTACTGTGATATTGAATGGTTTGCCTTGGAAACAGAGATCATTCTGTTGTTTTTGAGACTGCATCCAGGTACTTCATTTTGGACTCTTTTGTTGACTATGATGGTTACTCCATTTTGTCTAAGGGATTTTTGCCCGCAGTAGTAGATGTAATTGTTGTCTGAGTTAAATTCACTCATTCCAGTCCATTTTAGTTCACTGATTCCTAAAATGTCGATGTTCACTCTTGCCATCTCCTGTTTGACCACTTCCAGTTTGCCTTGATTCATGGAAGTAACATTCCAGGTTCCTATGCAATATTTCTCTTTACAGCATCAGACTTAAGTTCCATCACCAGTCACATCCACAACTGGGTGTTTTTGCTTTGGCTCTGCCCCTTCATTCTTTCTGGAGTTATTTTCCCACTGATCTCCAGTAGCATATTGGGCACATACCAATCTGGGGAGTTCATCTTTCAGTGTCCTACCTTTTAGCCTTTTCATACCGTTCATGGGGTTCTCAAGGCAAGAATACTGAAGTGGTTTACCATTCCCTTTTCCAGTGGACATGTTTTGTCAGAAATCTCCACCTTGACCTGTCCATCTTGAGTGGCCCTACATGGCATGGCTCATAGTTTCACTGAGTTAGAGAAGGCTGTTGTCTATGTGTTCAGTTTGGTTAATTTTCTGTGGTTGTAGTTTTCATTCTGTCTGCCCTCTGATGGATAAGGATAACAGGCTTATGGAAGCTTCCTGATGGAGAGATTGATTGAGGAGGAAACTAGTGAAACAAGCAACTAATATCTAGGTCAATGGTTTCTAATTGTTTTAGAGAATTGTTACAAGGTAAAAGGGCTTCCCTGGTAGTTCAGCTGGTAAAGTATCCACCTGCAATGCAGGAGACCCTGGTTTGATTCCTGGCTATGGAAGATCTCCTGGAGATGGGATAGGCTACCAACTACAGGATTCTAGGGCTTCTCTGGTGACTCAGATGGTAAAGAATCCCCCTGCAATGTGTGAGACCTCTGTTAGATCCCTGTGTTGGAAAGATCCCCTGCTGGAGGGCATACAACCTGTTCTAGTATTCTGGTACATGTCTGTGCAGTATTGACATTTCAATTTTTCTTTCCACATATATTTGTATTTTCTCATAATTTGAAGAAATTTTTTTTAATTGCCATTTAAATACCATAACTATGTAGGTTCTCTTTGAGAACAGTTGGGGTGATATTTATCCAGCTGAGTACTTGGAATATAGATTTTGGTGGAGTTCAGGTTAGCTGACTGCACATTCTCTTTGTAGTCTTTGCCAAATGTCTTAGGTTTTTCAAATTATTATTTTTTTTAATCAAGTTATTTGAAAAAATGTCTAGCGCCTCTGTTCTCCCATCTGGAACCCAGAGATGCTCAGAAATTACCTTTGTGATGGTATTTCAACAAAGGATAGCTTTGCCTTTCTATTTCCTCAGTCTTGCTGGACAGTGAGAGTATAAGATAAATATTAACAGACACTGGCCAGATGTTTTTTCTCCTTTGCTAATTTGAGTTTTATATCTGAGAAGGCTAATTTGGACCTGACATAAGATGGGTTGTTTTTCTAATTCTGTAACCATTTTTGATTCCTTTAAATTTCTGTACAAGGAACTGCACTCCCTTGTGTAACTTAATTATTTTTCCCTTTAAGTTTACTTGCAGTGTGGGGTGAACTTTTAATATAAGAGGATTCCTGCCTATAAAAATAAGCATTGCAAGCTTCACATCTAGGCTGAGAATTGGAAATATTGGGAAACACATTCCAGACATACTTTCACAAACTCTTCGGCCTCCACACTGTGCAACTACTGCATTTATATTTTATGCATATAGATATATACTGTTTAATAATTTATAGAGCTGAATACACTTGCTACAAGGCGATGTGATGTTCCCATTTGATCTACTTTGGTAGAATCACTTTCTGTCACAGAATTTACTGCAGTCATGGGCCCAGTAAATATTTAATAGCGTTAGAGACATCAGAGTCTATTTTTCTTTGAAGAGTGCTTAATTATGTCAATTTCCCATGATGAGATGCTAAAGTCAGTGCTATTTGAATTTGTAGTAACTGTGGAGGTGGAGAAGTCTTGCATGAGGTTTCCCTCCCACAAGAAGTTAATGTATGTGAACTTAACTAGGTATTCAAGCAGAACTTCAGCCTCATTAATTTGGGCCACACAAATTAAATATTTGTAATACTTCAAATGTGCTTGAGCTAAAGTTTGCCTAACACTATCAGGAAAGATTGGCTAAGCTGCATGGGCATATAATAAACACAAAGGGAAAAAGTTCAAACTGCTTTTACTGTGTCCTCTCTATTCATGTATTTTGGTAGGTATTATTCGCCTACATATTAAATAGAATCATATGTTGATATTTGATGATTGTTATAAACAAGGGCAATTTCATATGGGTGAACTTATGAGCTTTAATCACTTTAGCACAAAAGTTCTGATGATGGAACAAACATCATCTCTGTCAGTTCTTTCCAGCTGGTGACAAACCAAGCTACATTCTTGATACATTTTTCATACATTACCACTAAAATCTCCTAAGCCAAGACCTTAGCTGATGAAAAAGTTGATAGGATAAGCAACCAAGTTCCACTTGGCTTTCCAAATAACTACATGCATTTGGCCTCAAGACTGAGAGTTCTAACTTGCAACTCTTAGTAAAGTCAGAACATATGGCTTCTCTCTGAAGAATAAACTATAACATGTTTCTCTGTGCATGATCACAGCTTTCACTCAAATATCTTATTGCAGTAATTTTTACATCTTCTAAAGAGCAAATTTTTAAAAATTTGTATATTCTTCTGGATACAAAACAATACGAAAATTTTAGAGTAATAGCCTTTGGAGAAGTTTGTTTATAGAAATGCAGTTACAATTAATCTAGAAAACAAAATACATAAACTTTGTTTGAAACACTTTTATATTATTGAGTACTAAGTATTTTATGTTTAATAATAATAACTGAACACAGTATTTGAAGTGAAAGAGAGTTAGAGCGTTGCATTTCCAATTACATGTTTCAATTATATGTGTATTAATTTGAAGATTCTTGAAATCACAGAAGGAAAAGAGTAGATAATATCACATTTACCAATCCAACATCAAAGATCAAACCAGTCAATCCTAAAGGAAATCAACCCTGAGTATTCATTAGAAGGACTGATGCTGAGGCTGAAGTTCCAATACTTTGGCCACCTGATACAAAGAGCCAATGCATTGGAANACCAATCCAACATCAAAGATCAAACCAGTCAATCCTAAAGGAAATCAACCCTGAGTATTCATTAGAAGGACTGATGCTGAGGCTGAAGTTCCAATACTTTGGCCACCTGATACAAAGAGCCGATGCATTGGAAAAGACCCTGATGCTGGGCAAGATTAAAAGCAAAAGGAGAAGGGGGCAGCAAAGGATGAGAATGGTTAGATAGCATCACCAACTCAATGGACATGAATCTGAACAGACTCCAGGACAGAGGAGCCTGGCATGCTGCAGTCCATGGAGTCACAAGGAATTGGACACAACTTAGCAACTGACCAATAACAGCAACAGTTTGCATTGTTAATCTCTTTACCAGGTGGCACATTTAGTTAAGTCTGAGAAAATCTCCTGTACATTTTCAGATCTTTCAAATACCTATCAGGTACAAACTCTGTGATTTTGTGCAAACGAAATCATATGAATTTGTTCCATCAAATTGTATACTTCTATGTATAATATCTCAAGAATTCATATTTGACCCATCTGTGCATTTTATGCCCTTGACCACAAAGTGGGTGCAACAAGAGACAAGGGACTCAAACTTGGTGAATGGGGCTTAATTATGGGATTTTTGCTAGAATTGCTGGCAAAAAGAATCATCCTTTTTATATTTACTATAATGCAGTTCACCATAACTCTTTCAAAGAATATTTGCAAACCTCCTATTATGTATCAGTCCTTACCTACCACAAATGGAAAGTCTCCCTGAGAGAAAAATGGGATAAGCATGAAAGACTGATGACATTACTTGAACATCAGAAGGTGGCTGCCAGTGAAGGCCATTTAGAAAGTTTATATATCTATAGCTTATATATTAATAAGTAAATAAAGATAGTTTATAATCTATAAATATGTACTTTGCTGACTTGTCAATGGTAACAAAGTGTCTGAAAAATATGTTTTCCAACATTAAATTTAGGTATTGTTCAGACAACTTTATTATCTCTTAGACTCAACTCATCATTCTGAGGAGATAAGGCTTAGGAATCACATCACCTGTGCATCTATGCATTTTACTAATGCAGTTTCAGTTATTGGTACATAGACACACTCACACATACACATATACATCTCACATATTCATCTGTATATATGCATGCCTAAAATTTAAATTGTTCAGGTAATTTTGCTTGTCCCACATGAAATGTGAAGGGGGAGTTGTAAATCTGTACCCCCTCAGACGATTCTAGTGTGTCTAGTCCTCTCATACTATAAGCAGTTATATTAATGATTGTATATAAGGATTTTTCATGTAATGTGTTTCATTTATTGAGGAATTATGATTTGAAAACTTTCCCTTGAATCACTGAAACTTTGGTTATCATAGCGAAAGAATTGGTATTATATAAATGACCACTACTTTCATAAACTATAATATCCCTATGGTGTTTATATACCTAGATAGCCTCTAAAATTGAGAAATATATTGAAATAAACTGGTGAATGCTGAATGAAGCCTACACATCAGTATAAACATGTATAATTCTGTTTTTTAACAGGATATGTGTATATTCAAACTCATAATTTTCACATATAAATTCACCACTACATACACATACATGCACAAACGTCCATAAGGTACTCTATAAATATGTCAAGAGTAATTAGCCCTGGAATCCAAAATTGTTTGAAAAAGATTTTAAAGCTATTGTCATTTTCTACAGTGCTCCCTTATTATAACTTTTAGTTATGAGAAGGACATGATCCAAGAGACTTGACCCTATGATTCAAGATCAGAACAAATTGGCTTTACATCTTTATTTGTATTTTTTCCCCCAAAATCACTGCAGATGGTGAATGCAGCCATGAAATTAAAAGACACTTGCTCCTTGGAAGAAAAGTTATGACCAACCTAGACAGCATATTAAAAAGCAGAGACATTACTTTGCCAACCAAGGTCCATCTAATCAAAGCTGTGGTTTTTCCAGTAGTCATGTGTGGATGTTAAGAGTTGGACTAGAAAGAAAGCTGAGCACTGAAGAACTGATGCTTTTAAACTGTGGTGTTAGAAAAGATTCTTGAGAGTCCCTTGGACTGCAAGGAGATCCAATCAGTCCATCGCAAAAAGTTGGACAAGACTGAGCAACTGAACTGAACTGAACTGTTTTTTCAACTTTTGTAACATCAACAATAATCAAAATTCATGCCATATAGGCCATCTGTAAGATATGATCAGTAAAGGGAGGAACAGGACACTTGACTAAGTTCAAGCCTTCTCCCGTTTCTCTCATTGTTTAGACATACCTCATACATGTCTCTGGAGAAGGCAATGGCAACCCACTCCAATACTCTTGCCTGGAAAACTCCATGGGCGGAGGAGCCTGGTGGACTGCCGTCTATGAGGTCACACAGAGTCGGACACAACTGAAGCGACATAGCAGCAGCAGCAGCAGCATACATGTCTCTTGGTCCTAAATCTTTTAAATTTATTTTTAAATTGGAGAATAATTACTTTACCATGTGATGCTGGTTTCTGCTGTACAACAACACAAATCAGCCAGAAGTGTGTGTGTGTGTGTGTGTGTGTGTGTGTGTGTGTGTGTGTATTATATATTCTGTTTAGTCACTTAGTTGTGTCTGACTCTTTGTGACTCCATGGACTGCAGCATATCAGGCTTCCCTGTCTATCACCAAATCCCGGAGCTTACTCAAACTCACATCCATTGAGTCGGCCAGGTCATCCAGTCATCTCATCCTCTGTGTCCCTTTCTCCATCTGCCTTCAATCTTTCCCAGCATAAGGGTGTTTTCAAATGAGTCAGGTCTTCACATCAGGTGGCCAAAGGATTTGAGTTTCAGCTTCAGCATCAGTCCTTCCAATGAACACTCAGGACTGATTACCTTTAGGATGGACTGGTTGGATCTCCTTGCAGTCCAAGGGACTCTCAAGAGTCTTCTCCCACATCACAGTTCAAAAGCATTGTTCTTCAGTGCTCAGTTTTCTTTAAGGTCTAACTCTTACATCCATACATGACTACTGGAAAAATCATAGCTTTGACTAAATGGACCTTTGTTGTCAGAGTAATGTTTCAGATTTTTTAATATTCTGTCTAGGTTGGTCATAACTTTTCTTCCAAGGAGCAAGCATCTTTGAATTTCATGGCTGCAGTCACCATCTGCAGTGATTTTGAAGCCCCCCAACATAAAGTCTCTCACTGTTTCCATTGTTTCCCATCTATTTTCTATGAAGTGATGGGACTGGATGCCATGATCTTAGTTTTCTGAATGTTGAGTTTTAAGTCAATTTTTTTACTCTTTCACTTTCATCAAGAGGCTCTTTAGTTCATCTTCACTTTCTGCCATAAGGGTGATGTCATCGGCATATCTGAGGTTATTAATATTTCTCCCAGCAATATTGAGTCCAGTTGTGCTTCATCCAGTCCAGTGTTTCCCATGATGTACTCTGAATATATGTTAAATAAGCAGGATGACAATATATACCCTTGACATACTCCTTTCCTGATTTGAAACCAGTCTGTTGTTCCATGTCTAGTTCTCACTGTTGCTTCTTGACCTGCATACAGATTTCTCAGGAGGCAGGTCAGGTGGTCTGGTATTCCCATCTCTTGAAGAATGTTCCACAGTTTGTTCTGATCCACACAGTCAAAAGCTTTGGCATAGTCAATAAAGCAGAAATAGAAATTTTTCTGGAACCCTCTTGCTTTGTCGATGATCCAACAGATGCTGGCATTTTGATCTCTGGCTTCTCTGCCTTTTCTAAATCCAGCTTGAATATCTGGAAGTTCATGGTTCATGAACTGTTGAAGCCTGGCTTGGAGAATTTTGAGCATTACTTTGCCAGCGTGTGAGATGAGTGCAATTGTGCAGTAGTTTGAGCATTCTTTGGCACTGACTTTCTTTGGGATTGAAATGAAAATTGACCTTTTCCAGTCTGTATAAATGTATCCCGTCCCTCTTAAGCCTCCCTCCCCTCTTCTGTCCTACTCCTTTAGATCGTGACAGAACGCCAGACTTGGCTCCCTGTGTTATACAGAAGCTTCTTATTAGCTATCTATTTTACATATGATAGTGTATATATGTCAATACTAATTTCTCAGTTCATTCCAGCCTTTCTTGCCCCTACTGTGTCCACAGGTCCATTCTTTATGTCTATGTCTCCATTCTTTCCCTGCAAATAGGTTCATCAGTACTGGCTCTAAATCTTTTTCATGACCCCAGTTCAATTCCAACTCTTCATAATTCTATCCTAAGCCCTTTGCTGCAGTCTTATAATTACATTTGGCCCTCTTTTGATCTTTGCAGCCATCCTAATGGTTAGGCAAGTCCTGTTCATTTGGGTACTCCAAGATTCCTACCTTTGGGACTGCAAATGTAAGTCTGTGAAGTAAATAATTTTTTCAGGAAGAATTTTCTAGCACTAATGCTGAGCAACTGTGGTGTTGGAGAAGACTCTTAAGAGTCTTTTGAACTTCAAGGAGATCAAATCACTCAATCCTAAAGGAAATCAGTCCTGAATATTCACTGGGAGGACTGATGCTGAAGCTGAAACTCCAATACTTTGGCTACCTGATGCGAAGAACTGACTCATTGAAAAAGACCCTGATGCTGGGAAAGAGTGAAGGCAGGAGGAGAGGAGGATGATAGAGTGTGATATGGTTGGATGGGATCAGCAACTGGATGGACATGAGTTTGAGCAAGCTCCAGGAGTTGGTGATGGACAGGGAAGCCTGGCATGCTGCAGTCCATGAGGTCGCAAAGAGTTGGACACAACTGAGCAACTGACTGAAGAAGTAATACTTTGGAAGAGACTGTGTATTCCATCCATGCACAAAGTTTTAGCACCTTATGTACTATCAAATGATAAACTGATCTCATTTTCTCCCTTATTTAAAATCATCCCTAGGCCTTTCTTGCAGTAAATATATCAGCTAATAATATATCATTTATTCTATCACCAAGCCTACAATCTGGGAGGTAGAGTCTCTTTAGGTGTCCTTTCCCCTCATGCCTCACATTAACTTCTATGTATTCATCCCCCTTCTACTTCAAATTATTCTTATATTGTTCATTTCTACTTTACTTACTTTAGTTCAGAAATGCATCATCTTTTGCTTACTTATATCTGCATCAGTTTTCACTACCTTTCATTTACCCTCCACATTGTTGCAAATTATCTTACCAAAATATAAATCAGGTTATACCCTTGCCACCTTAAAATCATCCAGTAGCTTGACAATGTTAAGATAAGTATTCTACAATTTTATATTGTGTATGCTATAAGTCAAAATCAAAAAGAACAAGCACTCTCAGAACACCTATTATTTATTTATAAGTTATATATCTCTGTATTACATGTAACGTTAACATCAGAAACCACACACACAAAATATATGATGAGATAAAAATAAGTATAATTAGATGATCTCTGTTTTCTTCCAGTATGCCATGTCTGAGAGGCTGGCTCACTCCACTTTTGCTGCAGCAGAAACTAGTTGAGAACCCCCATTATATGAGCCCTTGCTGTGGGCTCTTCTCAGTCACTCAGTTGTATCCAATTCTTTGCAAAGCCGTGGACTGTAGCCCGCCAGGCTCTTGTCTTTGTAATTCTCCAGGCAAGACTACTGGAGTGGTTAGCCATTTCCATCTCCAGGGATTGAACCCATGTCCCCTGCATCTCCTTCAGTGGCAGGCAGATTCTTTACCCCCAGAAGCCCATGTAAGCCCTTCAGTTCAGTTCAGTTGCTCAGTCATGTCCGACTCTTTGCGACTCCATGAATCGCAGCACGCCAGGCCTCCCTGTTCATTACCATCTCTCAGAGTTCACTCAGACTCACGTCCATCGAGTCAGTGATATCATCCAGCCATCTCATCCTCTGTTGTCCCCTTCTCCTCCTGCCCCTAATCCTACCCAGCATCAGAGTCTTTTCCAGTGAGTCAACTCTTCGCATGAGGTGGCCAAAGTACTGGAGTTTCAGCTTTAGCATCATTCCTTCCAAAGAAATCCCAGGGCTGATCCCCTTCACAATGGACTGGTTGGATCTCCTTGCAGTCCAAGGGACTCTCAAGAGTCTTCTCCCAACACCACAGCTCAAAAGTATCAATTCTTCGGCGCTCAGCCTTCTTCACA
>SJYW01021940.1:203290-213531 GCA_006410735.1 Raphicerus campestris | reverse complement strand
AAAGTATTGGAGTTTCAGCTTCAGCATCAGTCCTTCCAATGAACACTTAGGACTGATTACCTTTAGGATGGACTGGTTGGATCTCCTTGCAGTCCAAGGGACTCTCAAGAGTCTTCTCCCACATCACAGTTCAAAAGCATTGTTCTTCAGTGCTCAGTTTTCTTTAAGGTCTAACTCTTACATCCATACATGACTACTGGAAAAATCATAGCTTTGACTAAATGGACCTTTGTTGTCAGAGTAATGTTTCAGATTTTTAAATATTCTGTCTAGGTTGGTCATAACTTTTCTTCCAAGGAGCAAGCATCTTTGAATTTCATGGCTGCAGTCACCATCTGCAGTGATTTTGAAGCCCCCCAACATAAAGTCTCTCACTGTTTCCATTGTTTCCCATCTATTTTCTATGAAGTGATGGGACTGGATGCCATGATCTTAGTTTTCTGAATGTTGAGTTTTAAGTCAATTTTTTTACTCTTTCACTTTCATCAAGAGGCTCTTTAGTTCATCTTCACTTTCTGCCATAAGGGTGATGTCATCGGCATATCTGAGGTTATTAATATTTCTCCCAGCAATATTGAGTCCAGTTGTGCTTCATCCAGTCCAGTGTTTCCCATGATGTACTCTGAATATATGTTAAATAAGCAGGATGACAATATATACCCTTGACATACTCCTTTCCTGATTTGAAACCAGTCTGTTGTTCCATGTCTAGTTCTCACTGTTGCTTCTTGACCTGCATACAGATTTCTCAGGAGGCAGGTCAGGTGGTCTGGTATTCCCATCTCTTGAAGAATGTTCCACAGTTTGTTCTGATCCACACAGTCAAAAGCTTTGGCATAGTCAATAAAGCAGAAATAGAAATTTTTCTGGAACCCTCTTGCTTTGTCGATGATCCAACAGATGCTGGCATTTTGATCTCTGGCTTCTCTGCCTTTTCTAAATCCAGCTTGAATATCTGGAAGTTCATGGTTCATGAACTGTTGAAGCCTGGCTTGGAGAATTTTGAGCATTACTTTGCCAGCGTGTGAGATGAGTGCAATTGTGCAGTAGTTTGAGCATTCTTTGGCACTGACTTTCTTTGGGATTGAAATGAAAATTGACCTTTTCCAGTCTGTATAAATGTATCCCGTCCCTCTTAAGCCTCCCTCCCCTCTTCTGTCCTACTCCTTTAGATCGTGACAGAACGCCAGACTTGGCTCCCTGTGTTATACAGAAGCTTCTTATTAGCTATCTATTTTACATATGATAGTGTATATATGTCAATACTAATTTCTCAGTTCATTCCAGCCTTTCTTGCCCCTACTGTGTCCACAGGTCCATTCTTTATGTCTATGTCTCCATTCTTTCCCTGCAAATAGGTTCATCAGTACTGGCTCTAAATCTTTTTCATGACCCCAGTTCAATTCCAACTCTTCATAATTCTATCCTAAGCCCTTTGCTGCAGTCTTATAATTACATTTGGCCCTCTTTTGATCTTTGCAGCCATCCTAATGGTTAGGCAAGTCCTGTTCATTTGGGTACTCCAAGATTGCTACCTTTGGGACTGCAAATGTAAGTCTGTGAAGTAAATAATTTTGGGGGGAAGAATTTTCTAGCACTAATGCTGAGCAACTGTGGTGTTGGAGAAGACTCTTAAGAGTCTTTTGAACTTCAAGGAGATCAAATCACTCAATCCTAAAGGAAATCAGTCCTGAATATTCACTGGGAGGACTGATGCTGAAGCTGAAACTACAATACTTTGGCTACCTGATGCGAAGAACTGACTCATTGAAAAAGACCCTGATGCTGGGAAAGAGTGAAGGCAGGAGGAGAGGAGGATGATAGAGTGTGATATGGTTGGATGGGATCAGCAACTGGATGGACATGAGTTTGAGCAAGCTCCAGGAGTTGGTGATGGACAGGGAAGCCTGGCATGCTGCAGTCCATGAGGTCGCAAAGAGTTGGACACAACTGAGCAACTGACTGAAGAAGTAATACTTTGGAAGAGACTGTGTATTCCATCCATGCACAAAGTTTTAGCACCTTATGTACTATCAAATGATAAACTGATCTCATTTTCTCCCTTATTTAAAATCATCCCTAGGCCTTTCTTGCAGTAAATATATCAGCTAATAATATATCATTTATTCTATCACCAAGCCTACAATCTGGGAGGTAGAGTCTCTTTAGGTGTCCTTTCCCCTCATGCCTCACATTAACTTCTATGTATTCATCCCCCTTCTACTTCAAATTATTCTTATATTGTTCATTTCTACTTTACTTACTTTAGTTCAGAAATGCATCATCTTTTGCTTACTTATATCTGCATCAGTTTTCACTACCTTTCATTTACCCTCCACATTGTTGCAAATTATCTTACCAAAATATAAATCAGGTTATACCCTTGCCACCTTAAAATCATCCAGTAGCTTGACAATGTTAAGATAAGTATTCTACAATTTTATATTGTGTATGCTATAAGTCAAAATCAAAAAGAACAAGCACTCTCAGAACACCTATTATTTATTTATAAGTTATATATCTCTGTATTACATGTAACGTTAACATCAGAAACCACACACACAAAATATATGATGAGATAAAAATAAGTATAATTAGATGATCTCTGTTTTCTTCCAGTATGCCATGTCTGAGAGGCTGGCTCACTCCACTTTTGCTGCAGCAGAAACTAGTTGAGAACCCCCATTATATGAGCCCTTGCTGTGGGCTCTTCTCAGTCACTCAGTTGTATCCAATTCTTTGCAAAGCCGTGGACTGTAGCCCGCCAGGCTCTTGTCTTTGTAATTCTCCAGGCAAGACTACTGGAGTGGTTAGCCATTTCCATCTCCAGGGATTGAACCCATGTCCCCTGCATCTCCTTCAGTGGCAGGCAGATTCTTTACCCCCAGAAGCCCATGTAAGCCCTTCAGTTCAGTTCAGTTGCTCAGTCATGTCCGACTCTTTGCGACTCCATGAATCGCAGCACGCCAGGCCTCCCTGTTCATTACCATCNAAAAAAATCTCCATGTTCTGTTCAAGCTTCTCCCTAATCCCTCTATTTGAATAACCAACAGAAAAACAAAATAAACATGAAGACAACTCAATAAATTTGGATCTTTAGATTTTAAATAAAGTTATTTTCCCAAAGTAATCATTTATGCATGTGGCATACTAATATTGAAATATTCAAGTGTTTAGCATATACTACAAATATTAATAAGATGGAGGCTTCTCAAGTGGCTCAGTGGTAAAGAATCCACTTGCAATGCAGAAGATGCAGGTTTGATCCCTGGCTTGGGAAATGGTAAGCTACTCCAATATTCTTGCCTGGGAAATCCAAAGGGCAGANTAAGATGGAGGCTTCTCAAGTGGCTCAGTGGTAAAGAATCCACTTGCAATGCAGAAGATGCAGGTTTGATCCCTGGCTTGGGAAATGGTAAGCTACTCCAATATTCTTGCCTGGGAAATCCAAAGGGCAGAGGAGCCTGGTGGGCTCCAGGCCATGGGGTCACAAAAGAGTTGGACAGGAGTTAGAGACTAAGCAACAATAAGGATAGACAGGGATATATATACACAAGTCCTAGTTCCTTCCTGCAATGTTTTCCTTACTCTAAAAACACATAAATGCATCACAATTCATAAGTTTAAAATTATTGCTTCAGTATGCTAATGTTCTTGGTTTATTAATACACAAAGGAACTTGTCACTGGAGAAAGTCTACATGCAGACGGATCAACTACGTGGCTGGACTGTGAAACAGATTATTCAGGAATGAAAAAAGAGAAAAAAAGCACCGGACTTTCTCATATCTAATATCCATTCCAGTCTAACACAATAGTGTACCATTGATGGAAAGAATGCAAACTCTTGATAAAGTTCAACTTGAATTTGAATTCTTAATCTGCTGCTTCCTCCCTCATTTTATGTTTCCCATTCTGTCAAACAGGGATAATACTTAACGCAGATGTTAGAATTAAATGGGATAACGCATGTAATTTGTTAGCATGGTGTCCAGCCCATAGCATTTTTTTCAAGGTAGCTATTGTTAAATGGAAGCAAAGTGTTTATTAGTTGCTTTTTAGAGTTTATTAGCACTTTGAGCAATAGAAGTAGAAATAGTCCACTGAATAAGGCTTGGTGAAATGCAGCAATTCAACTTTGATTTTTGTCTTGCAGGAGTGAGCTATTTTAAATTTTTCATTCCATTTAGAAGCATGTAGGGTGCAGCATAAAATTGCACTGGCTGTGCTTTGTCAGAGACTGCAGGAGCCCACACAAGAAGCATCCCTAATATTTTCAGAGCCCCGGGCAAGAGTATAGGCGGGATCCCACATACAACTCATCTCAGTGCTTAATGATTATAAACTAAGCTGACAATCTGCTAAATAAAATATATTCTAGCTTCCGACATTATCAAATACATTCATAACCATATGAACAACCAGGTTTGAATTTAGGATTCTTGAACTCCTCAGAGTTCTATGCTAGAGCACAGCAGCATGAGGAAACCTGTGCCCGGGCGCCCACACCTCTACCATGAACCCCTCTTTTCTGGTCCACCTGGACTCCATCCTTCACCATGAAGGGCACCACAAGCACCTGGTCTGATCACACAAGCTTTGTCACAAAGGGCCAGCCCTTGGGTATCCCTGAGACCTAAGACTATAGCATAGGAGGTCCCATCAACCTTTGGGAAGATGAACCAAGGGAAAAGCACCAAGCCACTCCTGGAAATTACAAGGATGTGTTTTTCCATAGAATATGGACCTTGGCCTTGAAGTCTCATTTGCTGTAGAGAGTGGTACAGCCAGAAGAAATACTGAGAGGATCTGTCAGAAAAATCATACCCAGGGCAGATGCCTCTCTTTCTCAGGGTCTGAAAGCAATGCCAATTTTACATGAAGGCCTTCTGAGCAATGAAACGTGGGAGGAGGTGAAGCAGACAATTTCTAGGTCTATTCTTTAAAACTTTTCACAAGATGGTCACATTCTCTCTTCATTCATCAAATGGCCAGAGGCACAGGATCTAAAAAAACATTCTGGGGGGCTACGGTACAGCAGAGTCATTAGCTGGAAAGAGCCTGGATCCCTAAGTTCAGTTCAGTTCAGTCTCTCAGTAACGTCTAATGTCTGACTCTTTGCGACCCCACAAATTGCAGCACGCCAGGCCTCACTGTCCATCACCAACTCCTGGAGTCTACTCAAACTCATGTCCATTGAGTCGGTGATGCCACCCAACTATCTCATCCTCTGTCGTCCCCTTCTCCTCCTGCCCTCAATCTTTCCCAGCATCAGGGTTATTTCAGATGAGTCAGTTCACATCAGGTGGCCAAAGTATTGGAGTTTCAGCTTCAGGATCAGTCCTTCCAATGCATATTTAGGACTGATTTCCTTTAGGATTGACTGGTTGGATCTCCTTGCTGTCCAAGAGACTCTCAAGAGTCTTCTCCAACACCACAGTTCAAAAGCATCATTCTTCAGCACTCAGCCTTCTTTATAGTCCAACTCTCACATCCATACATGACTACTGGAAAAACCATAGCTTTGACTAGACAGACCTCTGTTGGCAAAGTAATGAATGTCTCTGCTTTTTAATATGTTGTCTAGGTTGATCATAGCATTTCTTCCAAGGAACAATCATCTTTTAATTTCATGGCTGCAGTCACCATCTGCAGTGATTTTAGAGCCCCCCCCAAATAAAGTCTCTCACTGTTTCCATTGTTTCCCCACCTATTTGCCATGAAGTGATGGGACCAGATGCCATGATCTTAGTTTTCTGAATGCTGAATGTTAAGCCAACATTTTCACTCTCCTCTTTCACTTTCATCAAGAGGCTCTTTCGTTCTTCTTTGCTTTCTGTCATAAGGGTGGTGTCATCTGCATATCTGAGGTTATTGATATTTCTCCTGGCAATCTTGACTCCAGCTTGTGCTTCTTCTAACCCGGCGCTTCTCATGATGTACTCTGCATATAAGTTAAATAAGTAGGGTGACAATATACAGCCTTGACATACTCCTTTTCCTATTTGGAATCAGTCTGTTGTTTCATGTTCAGTTCTAACTGCTTCTTCCTGACCTGCATACACACTTCTCAAGAGGCAGGTCAGGTGGTCTGGTATTCCCATCTTTTTCAGAATTTTCCACAGTTTGCTGTGATTCACACAATGAAAGGCTTTGGCATATTCAATAAAGCAGAAGTAGATTATTTTCTGGAATGCTCTTGCTTTTTCAGTTATTCAACAGATGTGACAATTTGATCTCTGGTTCCTCTGCCTTTTCTAAATCCAACTTGAACATCTGGAAGTTCGCAGTTCATGTATTACTGAAGCCTGGCTTGGAGAATTTTGAGCATTACTTTGCTAGTGTGTGAGATGAGTGCAATTGTGCAGTAGTTTGAGCATTCTTTGGCATTGCTTTTCTTTGGGATTGGAATGAAAACTGACCTTTTCCAGTGCTGTAGCCACTGCTGAGTTTCCCAAATTTGCTGGCATATTGAGTGCAGCACTTTCACAGCATCATCTTTTAGGATATGAAATAGCTCAACTGGAATTCACCTCTACCTCAATTATCACCTCCATCAGCTCTGTTCATAGTGATGCTTCCTAGGGCCCACATCACTTTGAATTCCAGGATGTCTGGCTCTAGATGAGTGATCACACCATCGTGATTATCTGGGTCGTGAAGATCTTTTTTGTTCTTCCATATATTCTTGCCAGAATCTTGGATTCTGAATCCCTAAATCTCAGCATAAAGCAGAATTGCTCCCCATCTCAGATAGTTTGTGTGTTGAGTCACTGTAACTGTGCATGTGTGTGGTGAAAGTGAAGGTGTTAGTCACGCAGTCCTGTCCAACTCTGCAATCCCATAGATTACAACCCACCATGCTCCTCTGTCAAGGAGTTCTCCAGGCCAGATTCCTGGAGTGAGTTGCTGTTTCCTTCTCCAGGGGATCTTTTCCACCCAGAGATTGAACCCAGGTCTCCTGTATTTCAGACAGATTCTTTATGATATGAGCTCCCAGTGTGTGTGTTAATAGTTACCACGCCCTGCCCAACACATCTACTATCCCAGAGATTTCTTCTGGATGCATCTCTCCCCGTTGCTGTTGTTGTCAAAAGGTCCCTAAGTTGTGTTAGACTCTTTGCAACCCCATGGGCTGTAGCCTTCCACGCTTCTCTGTCATGGCTGCAGTCGTCATCCACAGTGATTCTGGAGCCCAAGAAAATATTTCTTGTCTAAATGCTCCTACGTGCACGCTGAGTCACTTCAGTCATGTCTGACTCTTTGTGACTCCATGGTCCATAGCCCGCCAGACTCTTCTGTCCATGAGATTCTCTAAGCAAGAATACTATGTGCTTCTAATTCTGTATCCTTTCAGTAACCAAACAAAAAGACTTCCATTGTGAATGAATGGATGGATGAATGAATGAACAAGGAGAATTGTGAAATGAATTAATTAACAATTGACTAAGTATCCAGTAGCTTCCCCTGATAGGCTAATGTCAGATTCAAGCATATACTACTCAAAATTAAAAAATAAAAATCAAACCATTAAGCCTAAATTATTCCTCCTTGTGTTTCTCTTATTTTCAGATTAATAGTTGCCAATTGTGACACAAGTAGTAACAGGCATATTTTTTTTTTTTTTTGCCTCTGCCTCCTTTCCTTCCCAACTCCTAGTTTTCAGGTAACTGTCCTGATATTTTTCTTCACATATCCACTTCATCTTATCCATATGATTAAAAAGGGAACAGTCGTAATTTTTCTGGCTGGACTCAGACTCCTGGATGCGATTTATAGACAATAGACAGACAATAGACACTCCAGACTGGATTAATCGAAAGTCATCCATGAATATTAAAAATTGAGGGAATATGAGAGTCTCAGTTTGGCTGAGTGATGAAGTCATAAACTGAGCTGAGAAATGGAGTGTTTCCTGCCTTATCAGTAAACAAGGGTGTCACAGTCATCCTAGATTCCAGCCTTCCAGGGCAACCAGGAAGAAGAATACCTGCCACGCAGTAGCTCTCAGACTGCCCTCACTCCCTACAGTGAGCGAGGAACGAAGGATGTGAAAAATCAAATCACAGGATGCTGGCTGGCCCCAGATAGCTGAGATGCGTATGAAAGGAACGATTTCAGTGAGCCCAGACTCTTGCATCTTCGGATACATAGAAATCCACTAAATTCCTTAACTTGAGATATCTGGTTTTCCTCAAATAACAAAAGTCTTTTGATGTTCTACCTACTGGCCCCTTCTTGCAAACTTCTATGTAACCTGGCTCCCACCCCTCCACCCCACCTCCTCAAAATAGTTCTTTCAGCGTTACTTGAGATGTTGTCTCCCAGGCTTGAAGTCCTAAAAGTTTTCACCAAATAAAATATAACTCTCATCTTCTAGGTTGCGACTATTTTGTTGAAGTGGACAGAGTCAAGTGTGACGGTGTTCATATCCCACCAAGTGGTGGAAAACCCGGAAGGAGACAGAAAACCTAAAACAATAGCAACAGATGTGCAAAGAGAAACAGAGATGGAAGATCAAAAAGCACACTTTTTGGGGTCCTTCTCATTTTACAGCCCTCGGCCTCACTCTGTTCCTGATGTCCATTTTCACCCCTGTCCTTTAGGTCTGTGAAAACAGCTTCTATTAAAAAGAGAGAGAGAGAGCTCTCTTTTGGATAACCGAAATGCATAGAGCTTGTGTTACCAGCCATCAAAATAGAACTGAAGACAACAAAAAACAAAAAAACAGTACAAGACATCTGACGGGGCAAAACCCCAATTTCCATATTCCAGCCTTTTTCCATACCTATCTTGACCATAAACATTTATGTCACCTTGAAATTATTCAAAGCACTCAACCCCTTTTGTCAAAGACACGAGAGGCAGAGTGTTCCATCTTTGAAGTTATACTGCCTTTACCATCAGAAAAAAAATACATCTGCTAAATTTTTTTTCAACAGAGCAACATAATAAAAGAGTAAGTGTCTTTGTAGGGAAACATAATATAGGAAGATAATTAAATCTCAGGGGCATTTTTTTGGTCTAATGCAGTTTTTCTCAAAAAGAAAAACAAGCATCAAAGCTGCCCCCAAAGACACTTTCCAACCTGCCATTGCCATGAACATGAAGTTGAGAAATGAGAATTCTGTGCTTGGTTTGTTCCTTCTTTTCATGAAAAAGAGGCTTAATATTCATAGGGGACAGAGTAGAAAAAAAAAAACAAAAACACCAACCCTCTGCTGTTATTTCCAGGGGTTGAAATGCTTCTCACCACCTAAGGTGTTCATCTTCACAAAGATGGTTGCTAGGGAATTGGATGATTTGAGGAAATATTTTTGAATGTTTATAAAACTAAAGAGTGGCATCATTGGCACATGCACTTATTGGCAGAACTGAGCCAATTAGCTGGTGCTGCTAAAGTGACTGCACACAGTTGATTTCACTGAAGGGACAAACATGTAATGATGTTTGCTGCTGGAATTTCTTAAACTCTCAACAGTTAAATCTCAGATAAAGGCGGTGATAGATTCTCTTCGTATCTCAGGACACTTTGAGTATTCATGGGGTTATAAAAACACATAGGAGAGCATCTCTAGGTGATTCTGACATGTTCCCTACTTTTTCTTGGATAAAATAAATGATAGGATGTGCTTTCCTAGAGGCCAGAGATGATTTTGTATAATAAGAAAAGGCCTAGCAATGTGTCTGTATATCAGATGTGACTGTACAATTCATCTGTAATTCTCACTTTAATTTTCTTTCTCACACAGTTCCCTAGCTAGCATTTTCAAAGACAATGATGGCCACCAGCTATATTTATAGGGACAATACTATTTTGTTTCAAAAAAGCAGAAGAAAATGGTCTATGCAGATAATTCAACAAATACGCAAAGCAAAATAAACGTTTCCCATGATATGTAAAGATATGGTTCACTGACTCCCCTGATCACCACTTTTCATTGTCCCTCTTCCTACTACATGTCATCCATATCCTGTTTTCCTTGTGATTAGGAAAAAAAAAAAGGTATGTGATTATGAAATGGATAATTAGTGAGTGTCACCAGTTGGATTCTCTGGGACTAGACTTTAAGGAATTTAGAGTCTTTAGGAAGGTTCTTCAGGGTTTAAGATTCTCTACAGAGAAGGAAACAGAGCAGGGTTCGGTGGAGAAATAACTAGGAAACTAGTTGCAATCTCATGCCATCTCAGTGGACGCTGCTGGTAAATCTGTGGGGAGTGTGGACTGAAAAAAAAAAAAAA
>SJYW01021940.1:154237-189479 GCA_006410735.1 Raphicerus campestris | reverse complement strand
GTTGCCATTGCCTCCTGGAGTGTATCTTCCTAACCCAGGGATCAAACCAGCAGCTCTACAAAATTGAAGTAAAAAATGAGCAAGTTGGTTTCCTTTTTAGCCTGTATAGTATTTTTTAAATTTTATTTTTAAAATTTATTTTATTCAAGGATAGTTGATTTGCAACATTGTGTTCATTTCTGCTAGCTCAGAAAGAAAAAGACAAATACCATACAATATCACTTAGATATGGAATCTAAAATATGACACAGAGACACATGTTTTATTTTGCTATTGAGTTTCTGATAATTAAGAGACATATTTTATGGGACTCACACTGGGGCATGGACCACAGGCTGTGTGATGAAGACATCGTCTATGTGAGTAACTAATGTTCTCTCAGCCTCTACTCCATTTGCAACTATACATTATTGTGCTGTGCAGAATGTTCACTCATTGCCAAAGAGGTTAATTCAAACTATAGAATCAGGAGCTGTTGAAAAGGTAATAGATACTCATGAAGGGTGCATTACAGTGGAAATTTCAGTAGCATTGTGTATTGCATCCATATTAATAGCAAATTACCTTAGCATGGGTAAAAGCATTCCATAATGAACACCCAAGGAATTAGGGACTATTAGCCTCATCCTCTAAAGCCCTGTCTACCTCTTAAGAGGTGATTTCTGAAAAATTGAAGACTAAGAGCATAGTACATCCTTAGACATTCCAGTGCTGTCAACACACTCTACGTTCTATCATTACAGCCAGCAGTCTGCTAAGCCATGCAAATTCAAAGCTCCTGGGAGCAGAACAATAGCAGTTAGGCATTGTACAAGTGCTGCTGATTCAACTCCCATTTCCCTAGGTACAGCTCAAGGCAATGTCCATTCAGTGAAGCAATCTTTCAAAAAGAAAAGGAGAAGAGGCTGTTCTTAAACATCATTCCTTTAATGGATGAGATGTCACCGTCTCCTGGCAAGTGAATACTTCAGTGGCATAGTCCTTTGATTTGCAACAGTTATAAAACAGCCATTCCTAGAGCAGAGTTAATTACAGAGAGTAAGCAGTTTGGAGGAATGAATNGCATGAGGTGGCCAAAGTACTGGAGTTTCAGCTTTAGCATCATTCCTTCCAAAGAAATCCCAGGGCTAATCTCCTTCAGAATGGACTGGTTGTTTTTCATTGTCTTCTTGTAATTGTGTGGTTGATGGTAAATGCTGATGTTAACCTGATTTTTGTTTCTGGGTACGTCATCTGCTTCTTTTTTCTTGAGTTTTTTCAAATCTTCACTTATTTTTCATGTTTTTAGTTTTCACGTTAGTTTATCTGTTTCTATTCTTAGTGTGTTTTCATCTACTCTGAATGACATTCCTTGAGACTGTTTAAATTTGAGTTTTTAATTTAAAAAAAAAATCGGGGATATTCTCAGACATTATTCAAAAATTGCCTCCCTCCAATTTGCATTTTTGCTACTCTATTTTTGGAAAAACAAAAGTTTGACACATTTACTATTCTCTATATCTTTGAAAGTTTTTGTATAGTTTTTGTCTCTTCAGCTTGCTCTTTCTTCTTCTATTTTTTTNTAGTGTGTTTTCATCTACTCTAAATGACATTCCTTGAGACTGTTTAAATTTGAGTTTTTAATTTAAAAAAAAATCGGGGATATTCTCAGACATTATTCAAAATTTGCCTCCCTCCAATTTGCATTTTTGCTACTCTATTTTTGGAAAAACGAAAGTTTGACCCATTTACTATTCTCTATATCTTTGAAAGTTTTTGTATAGTTTTTGTCTCTTCAGCTTGCTCTTTCTTCTTCTATTTTTTTTTTTTTCATAAAAGTTGCTTTATAGACTAAATGTTTGCATCCCCTGCAAAATTCATACCTTGAAGCCCTAAATCACAGGGTGGCTATATTTGGAGATAGGACTTGAAAGACAGTAAGGTTCAAGGAAGATACATGCCACATTCATGGTGGCAGCCGGAGCCAGGGGTACAGACATAGTGGTTCTGAAGGATTAACATTTAATTAATACCCTTACCTCTTCCTGTGAGATACTGCTACAGCTCAGACCAGGAAACGCTTCTTTCTTCTTTCTACCATCCAATTTGATCTATATCAAAGAACTGTATCTATGACTTTCCTTTTGAAAAATATTTTTCTAACTAATGCACAAGATGATATGAGTATATAATTATTCCCTAATTGGTTCATATGTTGATTTTATCTTAACTGTAATACCCATGTAAACGAAGAACAGCATAGCTCGCCACCAAATTCTATAAGGATGAAATCGTAACCCGCTACAGTTGCTGACCTACAGCGCACCCTGAGAGGAATTCGGGGTGAAAAACGGAATGAACACTAGGCACTGCAAAAATAGTCTCCAGAGATAGTCAGGGGTATATCTCAGGAGGAATTTTCATGAATCTGAATTCTTGAATCTTTTCGTACATAGAAAAGCATTAAAATAGTTAACTTGAGATATCTGTTCTTTGGGCCCAGCAGTAACCTTTTACAAAGATGTATGCTTGACTGCATGTGTTCCACAGCCAAAAAATCCTACATAAAATAGCTTCCTCCCTTACCTCTCTGGAGCAGTTTCTTAGAACTACTGAGAGTCTGCCTACTAAACTATAGTCCTCTGTAAGACTCTGAGTAAAAGTCAAACTCACAACTCTTACATGAGTTTTCTCTTCAAGTTGACACTCATAAATCTTTCTACCATGTCAAATACATATCTACTTTCGGCAGTTACTGAATCAGTCTTTAGCTAAAACAGCATTCCATATACAGCAATATAAAATCATCTGGTTACCATTAATGTCATACCATAAATCATATCAATCTCTAGCTCACAGTTTCCCAGAATACAAAAATCTAAGTAGGAAGTCATATACCTTTATTCTGAAGTGCACTTTGACAATATTCAGTTTTTCATATAATAATTTTTACAATAAAAGTCTTTGTTTATACTAGATACCGATCTATGTCTAAAGGCTTTTTGTTTGTTTGGCAGAATTGTGAGACTTGCAAGATCTTAGTTTCCCAATCAGGGACTGAACTGGCCCTTGGCAGGGACATCAGTAAGTCTAACTATTGGGCCAGGAGGAAATTACGTAGGGCTTTTATATCAGTGATTCCAAATGCAAATACTTTGTACTAGACTTAAAACATAGATTAGTTTGTCTATTCTTATGGGTAAGTATAATGATTTTTTTAAACTAAACAGAAATTTTCTCCTGGAGTTACACAAACCAAACCTAAGAAGTCATACCAGAAAATTCGTAGGCCCAAATTCATTTATGATCATGCAATTAAAAAAACAAACAAACAAACACACATTTGAGATCAGTGACATGTAATCAGAAATCTTAACCTTGAACTTGTGTGCAAAAGTATGTATGTGAGTTCCCATATGCATTTTCCTAGAGAGGAAATTCATAGCTTTTTAGGATTCTCCAAATGGCTTCTCACGCAATAAAAAGTGAGAAATTCCTATTTCAGTGTTTTTGCAGAATTGCATTGTATTTTATCACAATTCAAGAAATTAGTGGAGGACATAGTCTTGAAGCATAATGATGGAAGAACATTAGATCACAATGAAGGGCCAAATATTTTATATTTCAAGTTAAACTCTAACTTGGTAACATTAGGACACCTCTGATGAAGTGAAAAATTTTTTTTAAATCTTTGAATTTCATAAAAATCTATTAATAAAACTCTGTTAAGTGCTTTGTCAATTACAAATTGGCACTTGCTGTTGAGACCTGACAGAAGCCATGACAAGCTTCAAGGACTAGAGTAGTCAGAGCTACAATCACAGAAAAAGCTGGGTCACCGCCCAGAAGGAGCTGAGATCATCATCCCTCCGACCTTGAGACTCAGCTAGTCAGCATACTCCCCATAGCCTGGTTAGAGTTAGCCCAGATAACATGAAAAGTTCCTTAAGCGAGCCCGCATGCGCAAAAATTAGCCAATTAATAGATGCCAAGAACCCCTTGCAACCAATCCGCCCTTGCCAACTCCCTGTCTTTGTTCTAAGTCAATAAATACTGCTGTAATTCAGGGGTTGGGGCCCTCTTGCCTTACTCCACTGTGTTGGAAGTGGCAGAGTGCTCTAACTCGAGTTAGCATAAATAAACTCCCTTCTTGCCTTAGCATTGCCGTGGTAGACCTGTTCTCTCAGTCTATTTGGAGACTTGGACTTGGAGCATAACACTTGCCTGTCAACTTCATGTTTGCTCTGGCCTGTCGATTATGAATTCACACTTGCCGAGAGTATCTGCCAGTGACTGAGCAGCAGCAAGGGCATTTGCCTGTTCAGAGACTGGGCTTCCCTGGTGACACGTATGGTGAAGAATCTGTCTGAAATGCAGGGGACCTGGGTTCAATCCTCTGCTTTTTAATATGCTATCTAGGTTGGTCATAGCTTTTCTTCCAAGGAGTAAGCGTCTTTTAATTTCAATGGCTGCAGTCACTATCTGCAGTGATTTTGGAGCCCCAAAAGATAAAGTCTGTCACTGTTTTCACTGTTTCCCCATCTATTTGCATGAAGTGATGAGACTAGTTGCCATGTTGCCATGATCTTAGTTTTCTGAATGATGAGCTTTAAGTCAACTTTTTCATTCTTCTCTTTCATTTTCATCAAGAGGCTCTTAGATCTTTGCTTTCTTCCCTAAGGGTGGTGTCATCTGTATATCTGAGGTTATTGATATTTCTCCTGGAAATTTTGATTCCATCTTGTGATTCATCCAGCCCAGGGTTTCTCATGATGTACTCTGCATATAAGTTAAATAAGCAGGGTGACAATATACAGCCTTGACATACTCCTTTCCCTATTTGGAACCAGTCTGTTGTTCCACGTCTAGTTCTAACTGCTTCTTCCTGACCTGCATACAGATTTCTCAAGAGGCAGGTCAGGTGGTCTGGTATGCCCATCTCTCTCAGAATTTTTCACAGTTTGTTGTGATCCACACTGTCAAAGGCTTTGGCATAGTCAATAAAGCAGAAATAGATGTTTTTCTGGAACTCTCTTGCTTTTTCAATGATGCAATGGATGTTGGCAATTTGATCTCTGGTTTAGCAAAATCTTATATATGGATCTTCTACCAGTACCTTTTTGGAACACATCTTTGGAGGAGCATCTGAGATGCTCTCTCCCAGGCTGTGGCCTTCATTTTAGCCAAAATAGAACTTAACTAGCAACTTTCACATTGTGCATCTTTTTAGTCCACAGCTCTATTAAGCTACTGATACTATGTACCTGGAGTGACCCAGATGGCATCTACAGACAGTCAGAGGCTATCATAAAATGCTATCACAAATAAGTAAACAATGAAACACATTTAGTGTAACTGAAAAACGCCGAGTTCTCTCTCCCTCTCCTAATATCACTGACAGTTCTACTCATTCTGGGTGTCAACTACAAATTGGCACTTGCCAACAGGGTTGCTAATGACTGAACAACAAAGGCATTTGCCATCTGCCTCTATGGATTGAACCCCATGCTGCTATAGCTTTTGACGTTCAACAACCCCTAAGGGAGTTCAGGGTGGAGTGAGGCACTCTGTGCTCCAGGGGATCTGGTGGTGGTTAAATAGCTGGATGTTTTTAGGAACAGATTTTATTATCTCAGTCCTTGCATTTCTAGAGAAGCACTAAATCCCATCATGGTGACTTCAGATCCTCATGACTAACAAAAAACCTTTTGTAAAATGAGTGTTTAATGGTATTGAACTCCCCTTTCACCAAAACCTTATATACTGACATTCCCCCCTGCGGCTTTGCAGCCTCTCTCAGAGCTATCTGAGGTGCTGCCTCCTGGACCGCAGTCCTCATTTTGCCCCAAATAAAACTTAACTCACAACTGTCACGTTGTGCATTGTTTTATAAGTCAACATGGGGAATTTAGAAAAGTACAATTCTAACAAAGGGCATATTTACTGGGATGAAAAATTTGTTTGAACATTTCAGAAGTGAATAAGTCTTCTGTTTTCATTTGCTAAAATCTCGAATCACCAGCAGCTGAACTTCTGTCACTCAGAATATTGTAACATTGTAACATTGTAAGATAGGGAAAAAATAATAGTTTTCCACCACTCATCTTAGGTTTTACAGTTGGGGTGCTGTGAATTACAGTGGCAAATATAGATTAATAAGATAAAAACAAATGTAAGTTTATTAACATGTGTATTGCGTATGTACATCCAGAAATGAGGCTTCCCTTTTGGCTCAGAAATAAAGTATCTGCCTGCAATGCAGGAAACCCATGTTAGATCCCTGGGTTGGAAAGAATGGCAACCCACTCCAGTATTATTGTCTGGGAAATCTCATAGACAGAAGAGCCTGGAGGGCTTCAGTCCATGGGGTTACAAGAGTCAAGTACAATTTAGTGACTAAACCACCACACCACAATCACTGATTTGGGCTTATATGCCTAATGCCTTAGGTTTAAACAAAGGGAAAAAGGTTTCCTTTTGGGCTTATAGTGAGAAGGGGAATAGGAAGTGGGGCTTCCCTGGTGGCTCAGCAGTAAAGAATCTGCTTGCAATGCAGACATGGGCTTGATCCCTGGGTTGGGAAGATCCCCTGGAGGACCCATTTCAGGATTCTTGCCTGGAGAATCAAATGGACAGAGGAGAGAGGTAGGCAACAGTCTATAGGGTTGCAAAGAGCCAGACAGGACTCAAGAGACAGTATGCACACAGGACCAGGAAGTATGGTGGAAAAGAGTTATTTAGTAAGATTTGTGATGCAGATTTAAACTGATACTTTCTCCACTGATGAGTTTTTAAGAGGCCTCTTCCTGGTAGGAGAGGAGACATCTTTACAAATGTAAATTTCATTTTTTAAAATGTAAATTTCCTTTACAAAAGAAAAACAAACCTGTGCCCAGTTCTTAGAGCCCTTCCTGCATCTGCTTGTTCTCAGTGGCTTTTAGCTCAAATCCATATGCCCAAGAGGCTTATTTCCAGGTGGCTTATTCTGGTTCCAAAGGGTAGTCTACTCTCACTTGCAACTGAGCAGGAAACCTACAGGCCTTTCCAGGACAGACCCCTCTCCTCGTGTCCTTCTTCCTGCCTCTTCTTTGTAGAAAAACTGTGGTCTCCCAGGCCTCCCCTGAGACACAAAACTTGGCCCAAGCATCAGGGATAGAAAGGATGTGAAACATAACATGGCAAAAGTAGCAGTTGGACCAGGAGGACTGGTAACAATTTAAACAGTAAATCAGCTCTATGGCTATGACAGAATCTTCAGTTCCTCTCTGCAGTACCTAGAAAATAGTATTTGATGCACATTTCTGAGTTGTTTTACAGATGCTAAAAAAAAGTAGTCACTCAGTCATGTCCAACTCTTTGCAGCCCCATGGACTGTAGCCTACCAGGCTCCTCCATCCATAGAATTCTCCAGGCCAGAATACTGGAGTGGGTTGCCATTTCCTTCTCCAGGGGATCTTTCCAACCCAGGGATTGAACCTGGGTTTCCCACATTGCGGGCAGATGCTTTACCATCTCAGCCACCAGGGAAGGCCAGATGCTAAAACTCCCGCTGAATGGAAGAAGTTAACTACTGGATGACCGTGAACACAGAGCCCCCAGAACTACTGCAGGCTGAGAACAGATAATGTTAAGTATGACCCCGTTACTTCACCATCAGCTAAGTAGAGAACGGAGTCAATCACTTAGCTCATGAATCAGCTCCCTCACCTTGCCTTTAAGAATTGCTTCCTTGAAACACAGCGTTTTGTTGTTGTTGTTGTGTTGTTGTTTTGAGCATTGGTGCCTTACAATAAATGTTGCACCTAATACAGCCCTGTGTCAGTGGATTGACTTTATAGCACATGGACTAGCAGACCCACGTTTGCTTCACTAACACACTCATTAAAAACTCCATAAAATAATGTGTGTATACTAATATTGTACATCTCTCTAAAGCTAAATTTTTATAGTGCTATGATTAATTCTAATTAGTTCTTTGCCATGTACTTTTAACAAACTTCTATGTGAGCAGAGATCTACACACAAAGATAAAACAGCTCCTTATAAAAGTTCAGTTTCTAATCGAATTTAGCTTTCAAACTCATAAATCTCTAGCTCACTAGTATATGTATTGCATCAAAGGAAACTGACCACAGATAAGTGGTTATTCTTTCATTTCTCTGGTCTTCATTGATTGATCATGGTAATTTTCTGTGGTGTTTCAGGAGGGTGTGTGAAATGCAATTCCAAAGAAGAGACATAAAGTTCTGTCAGCTGGAAAAACAGTCTACCCTCAAGGCAAAAAAGAAAAAAAAGGATTAAAGGTACTCTAACACTAACTGTTAGGGGAACCACTGACTGAAACCACCCACCTTGGCCAGGCCAGATAGTAACCACTTGAGTGAGTTATCTTAGAACAGGAGCTTCTTGCAAGGAATGCTGAACTAACAAGTTATCACAAACCAGAAGAATTCGGAAAGAGTCAAAAGGAGAAAGGAAACCCCATTCTATATTTCCTGCCAATCTCCCAGAATCCTTCTCACTGGAATCCATCCTGGCTGAGCAATGCGTGTGCCACCAGGGAGGACCCTGAGTCAGAATGATTGGCCAGAGACAGCCCAGAAACTAACCTCGTTACCATAAAACCCAAGACCGCCAGCCACATGGCCGAGCATTTCTCCTGGGTTCCCTGACCCTGTTGCTCTCTGCCCAGGTGCCCTTTCCCAATAACGTCTCCTGATCTGTTCGCATGTGTGTTTCCTTGGACAGTTCATTTCCAAGTGCTAGACAAGAGCCCACTCTCAGGCCCTGGAAAGGGTCCCCTTTCCTACAATATGATTTCCACTGGAGATTTTCTCCTTGGAGAAAAACAGAATTTCCTGACATAAATTTTCCAGTGTCAAATGCATAATATCCTGAAGCTTTTAACTATCCCGGGTAGATACAGTAGTATTTGTAGCACGCATGTACATGCTCAGTCATGTTCGGCGCTGTGTGGCCACCAGGACTGTAGCCTGCCAGGCCCGTCTGTCCATGAAATTTCCAAGTCTAGAATACTGATGTAGGTTGCCATTTTCTCCTCCAGAGGATCTTCCCAACCCGGGGATCAAAGCTGTGTCACCCACCTCTCCTACGCTGACAGGCAGATTCTATACCACTGAGCTACCCGGGCCTTCCTAAGTCATGTATGTAGCTTGCCAGAAGTCCGAAGAAATACACTAGTGATTTGATGCAAATGAAATATCCTTGTGTGGTTTTCTTTCTTATCCTTTTGGAGCATCATGTGTCCTTGGGTGCTTAGGTGTCTGTCTGTCATCCACTCAGACACACACAAGATCACACAAACAGGTGTGGTCAGCAAGTTACTCTTTCGAGTCTCTACCATTAATTAACAAGTTTATTCAAGAGGAAGAGGGAAAGGGCAATGTTTGGGGTTGGTGTGTGCCATGCCCCCATTCATATGTTGATTTCTGAAGCCGCACTACCTTAGACTTCATATTTGGAGATAAAGTCCGAAAAAGTGGCCAAGTTAAAATGAGGCTTTTAGAATGGTCCTTAATCTAATCTGAGGATATTTTGACATGAGACACCAAGGACTCATGCACAGAGGAAAAACCACCTGGAAGATTCAAGCCATCTGCGAATCAAAAAGAGGCTTCAGAAGAAACCAAGTCTGCCAACAACTTGACCTGAGACTTATGGCCTCCAAAGCTGTGAGAAAATACATTTCTGCTGTTTAAGACATCCAGTCTATGATATTTTATTAGTATGGCAGCCCTAGAAAGCTAATATAGGCAGAAAAAAATATATATTAAAGAAGAAAACTGAAGCTTTTGAGCATTCAAATTATCCTCCAAGGCACTGTGCTGTGCTTAGGAGATAAGCAAATTACCTTTTGAAAGTTACATTATTGCATAGCTCAGCAAAACTTAGTATTTGGTGTAAATTAAGGTGTTAATTAATTTATCTGTTTATTCAGTCATAACGATTTTACATGAACTATTTGCATATTTTATCCGAAGCCATGCTATCTTCTTTTAAGGAGTTTATAGTGTGATTAGGGGAATAAATTAAACAAATAAATTACATATAAAGTGAGGATATATGAGCAATATAAGATAAGTAAAGTAAAAGGGCTATGTGATTGAAGAAGAATACACAAGCAGATAATTTAACAATCAATATAATTTGTTAATCAGTTACACTATAACAGGCCCTGGCTATTTCCTAAAAAATTCATGGACTATTTAATAGTCATAACAATTCTGTGACCTGAGCACTCATATATTCAATTCTCAATTAATTTAAACTAAAACTAGGGTTTAAAGAAATTGCTCAACACCCTGAGAGGCACTTGGACTTCAGGGAGATCAAACCAGTCCATCCTAAAGGAAATCAACCCTGAATATTCATTGGAAGGACTGATGCTGAAACTGAAACCTCAATACTCTGGCCACCTGATGCGAAGAGCCCACTCATTGGAAAAGACTCTGATGCTGGGAAACATTGAAGGCAGGAGGAGAAGGGGATGACAGAGGATGAGATGGTTGGGTGGCATCACCAATTCAATGGACATGAGTTAGAGCAAACTCTGGGAGATGGTGAAGGATAGGGAAGCCTGGTGTGCTCCAGTCCATAGAGTAACAAAGAGTAGGACATGACTGAGTGACTGAATGACACAGAATAGTAGATGCCAAAGAGAATTTTAATGGAGGTTAATCTGGCAACAAAGCCTGTGTTTAAATACCATACTGTCTAGACATTCAGCTTTCCAACGCTTCAGCTATCTATGCTGCTAAGTCACTTCAGTCGTGTCCGACTCTGATCCCGTAGACGGCAGCCCACCAGGCTCCCCCGTCCCTGGGATTCTCCAGGCAAGAACACTGGAATGGGTTGCCATTTCCTTCTATAGGAACTATACGTCTTGGAAGAAAAGTTGTGACCAACCTAGATAGCATATTCAAAAGCAGAGACGTTACTTTGCTGACTAAGGTCCATCTAGTAAAGGCTATGGTTTTTCCAGTAGTCACGTATGGATGTGAGCATTGGACTGTGAAGAAGGCTGAGCACCAAAGAATTGATGCTTTTGAACTGTAGTGTTGGAGAAGACTCTTGAGAGTCCCTTGGACTGCAAAGAGATCCAACCAATCCATTCTGAAGGAGATCAGCCCTGGGATTTCTTTGGAAGGAATGATGCTAAAGCTGAAACTCCAGTACTCTGGCCACCTCATGTGAAGAGTTGACTCATTGGAAGAAACTCTGATGCTGGGAGGGATTGGGGGCAGGAGGAGAAGGGGATGATCGAGGATGAGATGGCTGGATGGCATCACGGACTCGATGGACGTGAGTCTGAGTGAACTCCAGGAGTTGGTGATGGACAGGGAGACCTGGTGTGCTGCAATTCGTGGGGTCGCAAAGAGTCGGACACGACTGAGCAACTGAACTGAACTGATAGAAAAATTTTATTTTATTTTTCAGATATTTCTCAGTGCCTTAATGTGAAAAATGAAGGCCTTTTAAAATATGTTTACTTCATCCTGTCAATATTATGTATGACTTTTTCTAAATAATTTATCTCCATTAAATGATGCCAAGAGCAGGAAGAGATACTCAAATTAACTTCTGTTCACATTTCTTTATTTTTTTTGGTCCAGAAAAATTATACAGGTCATCCCTGCTATGAAGCCAGAGAGTGTAAGACAACGTTACTGCAAGTGTGGATCTCTTTGTTAGTAATTTATGATGATGTAAGAAACTTGCAACAGAATGTTAAAGAAAATATACTTCATTGTTTCCTTCATTAAAAAAGTTGTGTTATGAATATCTTCAGTAGGAATTTAGCACTCTACTTAGCGATTCAACTTATCTCCATTTGAAGCAAAATTATTATCTTATCGTGGAGAACTAGTCTTAAAAGGAGCACTTTGCAGACCATAAGTTTAGTATGTGTCACAGGAAGACACATGACTATAACTTTTGTTTCTAACTTGGCTTTTCTTTTTCCTGAACTTGAAACACTTTGGTTCAAATTGTAGCCCTTTACCTTATTAGCTGGTAAATTAATTAAAAGTTTAAAATAAAAAATCCATCTTAATAGTGAAAAAAGAACACCTACTTTTTATATACAGTGTATCAGGTAAATCAGAGATCATTTACATTAAATATTACACATAGTAGACACTCAATAAAGTAGCTAAATATATAAACCCGGCAAATGAAAATTTAACTAGCATGCAAATATTTCTGATTTAATATATTATGACTAAATTATTTTATTAATTTATTTATTAATTTAATTTAACACAATTTTTGCCCCCAAAAAGGTAATGGCATTACAAAAATACTTAAGTCTTCCAAGAGCAGTAGTAGCAGCAAAAGAATATCAGAAACGATATTGATGAGGTTAACTATTAAAGTTATGGGAACAAAATGCATTTTCACTCTTGTCAGTTCTAAAAGCAGTAATAATAGTGTTGGGAATTTCATCCCCAGCAGTGATGGGATAAGTTGAATTGACTTACCCTTCTTCAGCAAAGATATTTTTAAAACAAACCAAAAAGATACTATATGTTTATAAAAGCAATTTTCAGACAGAGTGGATGACAGCACAAGATTGTGATACCTGAGTGTAAGAAAGCAAATGAGATGATCCTGAAATTTGCCACAGATTTTTGGCTGGAAGCAATTTTTGAAGTGATGTAGTGAGAGAGGTCATAGGTAGAAAATGGCAGTGCCATAGAGTGGAAGAGACAGAGATAAGCATTCAGAGAAAATGAGGGAGCTGGAATTTATTTTAAAAGATTTCCAGGAAAGAGAAGCTATGCAGAAAACAACCCTTGAGCTTTGACTGTGAAGCTTCATGAGGCTCAGCAAAGAGCAAAGAATCACAAACCAAACTATTCTGAGAGCTCACACAGAGCTTGAAAATATTTGATTTTCAACCTGTCAAAATTGCCAGTCTTTTTTGAATACCAGAGGCATTCAGGAGAGAACTCAGAAGTGTCATGCCTTAGGGCTATGGCTGAACTATCTCTTAAGTTAAAGGCTTCACTAGAAAGACTTTAAAAAACTTAAAAATAAGTCTAAGAAGGATTGACCCAATAGCAAGTACTTAACTACCTGAGAGAACAAGACTCAATATTCTCTAGAACAATACAAAGAAATGGGACATCCAACAATTAATATATGATGATTCCAGCATTTAATAAAAAATTCACTAAAGAAGCAGAAAAGTGACTCAATCCAGAAGAAATATTAGAAAATGAAAATAGATCCAGACATGTTAAAGATGAAGAAATTGGAAGACTAGGAAATCAGAACAATTACAACAATATGCTCAATAATTTACAGGACATCATGAATTAAAGGTGAAAGAATCAAAGAGAAATTCTAGAAAGAAAAATGCAATATCTGAAATGAAAAATTTATTGAATGAGATTAACATCAAATCAGAGTCTTCAGAAGAAAAGATTAATAACCTGAAAATATAGAACCTGTCAAAACTAAATACAAAGAGAAAGAAAATGATTGAAAAATATAAAACTAACTTTGGTATCTGTGGGAAAATATCAAACAATTGGCATGTCTGTAATAACATCTCAAAGAAAAAAAGTGTACTGAGTAAATGATGTATTTGAAGTTATAATGGCCCCCAAATTTTAAACTCATGGAACGAAATATCTTAATAAATCATAAGACAGATGATCCTTAAGCATTCACTCATATGTGTATGGATGCAAACACGTACACACATATGCACCCACAGAAAAACAGCAAGCTATGTCATAATAAAACTGCCTAAATGCATTGATAAAGATAAAATTTTAGTAGCAACCAGAGAATAAAACCAAAATCATTTCAGAGTTTTCTATATAACTGCAGAAAATAAATAATACACAAATTGAACATTTCTGCCTGATATCTATCTAAGCACTTTGCATGTATCAATTCATTTACGCTTCAGTATAATTTTGAGATACAAATACTAACCTCAGTACTTCTCCTTCAAAGAATCTGAAAGTGTAAAGCCATCTGAAATTTAGCTCTTCCTGGGGCATCTGCTCCATCTTCTCTGCCTCTCCAGACTTCAATTTTCATTTTTTAAAATTATTTTTTGTCATTCATAGAGGAGAAAATGTTTGTGCCTCTCTCCTAAGTGTGTACGTTACATTTCTAGTTACATTGCAGAAGCAGCTTCTTAATTCCATCACAATTTCCAAGGAAGGAAATGTAAACTGGCCCAAAGATTTCAGAGACTTGGTGGGTGGGTTATGGATGCATATTCTAAAAGATGTCTCCTAAATATAGTAATAAAGTTATCCAATTAGAATGCACACACTCTTGAAAACACCAGATTCTTCACGTGGATGTAAGAGTAAGTAGATGAGATCTTCTTCTGGAGCTGAGGTCTGTATACTCAGCCTTTTATTCACTAATCTCAGNATTTTATTTTTCAGATATTTCTCAGTGCCTTAATGTGAAAAATGAAGGCCTTTTAAAATATGTTTACTTCATCCTGTCAATATTATGTATGACTTTTTCTAAATAATTTATCTCCATTAAATGATGCCAAGAGCAGGAAGAGATACTCAAATTAACTTCTGTTCACATTTCTTTATTTTTTTTGGTCCAGAAAAATTATACAGGTCATCCCTGCTATGAAGCCAGAGAGTGTAAGACAACGTTACTGCAAGTGTGGATCTCTTTGTTAGTAATTTATGATGATGTAAGAAACTTGCAACAGAATGTTAAAGAAAATATACTTCATTGTTTCCTTCATTAAAAAAGTTGTGTTATGAATATCTTCAGTAGGAATTTAGCACTCTACTTAGCGATTCAACTTATCTCCATTTGAAGCAAAATTATTATCTTATCGTGGAGAACTAGTCTTAAAAGGAGCACTTTGCAGACCATAAGTTTAGTATGTGTCACAGGAAGACACATGACTATAACTTTTGTTTCTAACTTGGCTTTTCTTTTTCCTGAACTTGAAACACTTTGGTTCAAATTGTAGCCCTTTACCTTATTAGCTGGTAAATTAATTAAAAGTTTAAAATAAAAAATCCATCTTAATAGTGAAAAAAGAACACCTACTTTTTATATACAGTGTATCAGGTAAATCAGAGATCATTTACATTAAATATTACACATAGTAGACACTCAATAAAGTAGCTAAATATATAAACCCGGCAAATGAAAATTTAACTAGCATGCAAATATTTCTGATTTAATATATTATGACTAAATTATTTTATTAATTTATTTATTAATTTAATTTAACACAATTTTTGCCCCCAAAAAGGTAATGGCATTACAAAAATACTTAAGTCTTCCAAGAGCAGTAGTAGCAGCAAAAGAATATCAGAAACGATATTGATGAGGTTAACTATTAAAGTTATGGGAACAAAATGCATTTTCACTCTTGTCAGTTCTAAAAGCAGTAATAATAGTGTTGGGAATTTCATCCCCAGCAGTGATGGGATAAGTTGAATTGACTTACCCTTCTTCAGCAAAGATATTTTTAAAACAAACCAAAAAGATACTATATGTTTATAAAAGCAATTTTCAGACAGAGTGGATGACAGCACAAGATTGTGATACCTGAGTGTAAGAAAGCAAATGAGATGATCCTGAAATTTGCCACAGATTTTTGGCTGGAAGCAATTTTTGAAGTGATGTAGTGAGAGAGGTCATAGGTAGAAAATGGCAGTGCCATAGAGTGGAAGAGACAGAGATAAGCATTCAGAGAAAATGAGGGAGCTGGAATTTATTTTAAAAGATTTCCAGGAAAGAGAAGCTATGCAGAAAACAACCCTTGAGCTTTGACTGTGAAGCTTCATGAGGCTCAGCAAAGAGCAAAGAATCACAAACCAAACTATTCTGAGAGCTCACACAGAGCTTGAAAATATTTGATTTTCAACCTGTCAAAATTGCCAGTCTTTTTTGAATACCAGAGGCATTCAGGAGAGAACTCAGAAGTGTCATGCCTTAGGGCTATGGCTGAACTATCTCTTAAGTTAAAGGCTTCACTAGAAAGACTTTAAAAAACTTAAAAATAAGTCTAAGAAGGATTGACCCAATAGCAAGTACTTAACTACCTGAGAGAACAAGACTCAATATTCTCTAGAACAATACAAAGAAATGGGACATCCAACAATTAATATATGATGATTCCAGCATTTAATAAAAAATTCACTAAAGAAGCAGAAAAGTGACTCAATCCAGAAGAAATATTAGAAAATGAAAATAGATCCAGACATGTTAAAGATGAAGAAATTGGAAGACTAGGAAATCAGAACAATTACAACAATATGCTCAATAATTTACAGGACATCATGAATTAAAGGTGAAAGAATCAAAGAGAAATTCTAGAAAGAAAAATGCAATATCTGAAATGAAAAATTTATTGAATGAGATTAACATCAAATCAGAGTCTTCAGAAGAAAAGATTAATAACCTGAAAATATAGAACCTGTCAAAACTAAATACAAAGAGAAAGAAAATGATTGAAAAATATAAAACTAACTTTGGTATCTGTGGGAAAATATCAAACAATTGGCATGTCTGTAATAACATCTCAAAGAAAAAAAGTGTACTGAGTAAATGATGTATTTGAAGTTATAATGGCCCCCAAATTTTAAACTCATGGAACGAAATATCTTAATAAATCATAAGACAGATGATCCTTAAGCATTCACTCATATGTGTATGGATGCAAACACGTACACACATATGCACCCACAGAAAAACAGCAAGCTATGTCATAATAAAACTGCCTAAATGCATTGATAAAGATAAAATTTTAGTAGCAACCAGAGAATAAAACCAAAATCATTTCAGAGTTTTCTATATAACTGCAGAAAATAAATAATACACAAATTGAACATTTCTGCCTGATATCTATCTAAGCACTTTGCATGTATCAATTCATTTACGCTTCAGTATAATTTTGAGATACAAATACTAACCTCAGTACTTCTCCTTCAAAGAATCTGAAAGTGTAAAGCCATCTGAAATTTAGCTCTTCCTGGGGCATCTGCTCCATCTTCTCTGCCTCTCCAGACTTCAATTTTCATTTTTTAAAATTATTTTTTGTCATTCATAGAGGAGAAAATGTTTGTGCCTCTCTCCTAAGTGTGTACGTTACATTTCTAGTTACATTGCAGAAGCAGCTTCTTAATTCCATCACAATTTCCAAGGAAGGAAATGTAAACTGGCCCAAAGATTTCAGAGACTTGGTGGGTGGGTTATGGATGCATATTCTAAAAGATGTCTCCTAAATATAGTAATAAAGTTATCCAATTAGAATGCACACACTCTTGAAAACACCAGATTCTTCACGTGGATGTAAGAGTAAGTAGATGAGATCTTCTTCTGGAGCTGAGGTCTGTATACTCAGCCTTTTATTCACTAATCTCAGATATACCTATAAAATTTCTCCATGATTTCTCCGGAAAGTAATGATAATGAATAGTTTGTCCCCATGGGGCAAATTATATCTCCATGAACTCAATAATAGTGATTGGAACATATCTCTGTTTAGTATTTTGAATCATTAACACAAAGCTTATTTGGGTTACAGGGAGCTGGACTTCCACCTTCCATAATGGAAAATATTCAGAAGCCACAAACTACTTATAGAACAGAGTTTTTCAAGATAAGGTCTATAAATTATTAATCTCTGGAAGGGGGATGCTATAATAAAAATGTTAGGGGATAACTATGTATGATACAGCTCTTCCCAAAGAAACATAGGACATATTAGTATATAGAAAAGCTCTGACAAGACCCATCATAAAGTAACACACAACATTTTCTAATCTACAACGTGTTGCATCAAATCACAGTTACAATTTAATGACAAGAGATAACTAAAAAACAGCACCATAAAATTGTTAAGATTTATTTCTTAAAATTCAAAGAACTATTTCTAAAGCACTGAAAAATCTGTTTTAATACCAACCTGCAGCATCAATAGTTTTAAAAGCTATAACCCAGTGACTAGTTCTCACTGTGGTCAATGACTGTATTCCTGTCAACTACAAGACAAAATTCTTCCATTACTAAAATGGGATTAAATATATATTTCTTGCCTTTAAGCCAACTCTTCAAATTTGAATTTTAGAAGAGAATATTAATTTGCCTGATTTGACCAATGAGCCCATTCCTGGACCATCCATAGTATCTCAAGAAGATGGGATAATTCATTAGTATAGCTTGGGCTTCCTAACCTATTAGTTCAGCTAGGCTGGGTTTGGAGGTAACAAACAACTCCAAATTTCAGTGGCTCAAAATAATAATTTATTTCTAACTCACACAATAGTTAATTATAGGAGAACCATAGGTCATCTTCAATCCAGAATACAAACTGACTGAATAGTCCATCTATGTGGAATATTTACAGTGTCATGAACAGGAACACCATCCTTTGGCTCACTAGGCAGAATGCACATTACTTCTGCTCACATGTCACCACCACATGAGTCTCATAGCCAAGCCTGACACTGCATAACCCTTCTACAGGGAAAAGCAGAAGATACTTTCAGGCAATAGTGCTGTTTACAATGGCTGACTTCCCTGATCACAAATATTCACCCTTCTTCCTGCCCCATGTTCAGAACATGTCCATCACTAATCTGGCTGATAGAGCAGCTTCCACATGGAACATTCCTCATGGAAGAGGGAAGAATACCACACACTGGCTCTTAAACATTCTCAGGAAATTCCATTCACATTTCACTGGCCAAAGAAAATTCCATGAGCAAGGCTGACATCCATAGAATGGGTAAGAGAAATCTTTTTTCAAGGAGGAATACAAACATCTTTTGTCAAGAATAAAATCTATCACCCTTGGCCTCCCATTTGGTGAGAGAGCAGATACGATGTGTGGCAGCCTCAACGAGATGGCACTTTGAGATAAATATTTGTCTTATTGATGATGGCTGTAATAAATTCTATGGCAAATTGAGTTTGGAAACTGCTGAAAACAGTATCTTCTTGCTAGTAACCTGCAGTGTGCACTAAAATATTAAATAATGGCAGTGCTATTGCAATAAATATGCCAATATAACTCTAAATGACCCAAATTGTTGACTTTGAGACCTCTTTTCATGCTGAAAAATGCCATTATGGAGATATTAGTACAACTTTGGGAATTTTTGTGGCACAATGGAACCACAACGTTCACCAGAAATATCTCCTGAAAAGTCTGCAAATCTTTAAATTTAGTCTCATCAAGTTTCTCATATATTACATTCCTATGGATAGNTGACTTTGAGGCCTCTTTTCATGCTGAAAAATGCCATTATGGAGATATTAGTACAACTTTGGGAATTTTTGTGGCACAATGGAACCACAACGTTCACCAGAAATATCTCCTGAAAAGTCTGCAAATCTTTAAATTTAGTCTCATCAAGTTTCTCATATATTACATTCCTATGGATAGTCATCTATTTTCTTTGCCACCGTCTAGCACTCCCCTTTCAAGTTCATCCAGAGTCCCATTTTTCAAGAGATATCCTTTTTCTAACAAAAAAATTATATATTCTATTAAGAAACTTACTATATTTAGCCTGAGAAGACAATGGAAAGTCACATTATTGTATACTTTTAAAAAATTCTAGAGATGACATGCATATACAAAATTTTCCACTTCGATCATTTTTTAAGGAACAATTCAATGATATTAATTGCAATGACAGTATCATGCAACATTGTTATTATTTTCAAAAATTTTCATCACCCCAAACAGAAATTCAGTAACCATTAATTGATAACACCTCAACCCTCTTTTCTGCTGATAAACTCTGATCAACTTTGTCTCCCTGATTCTGCTATTTTGATATATTTCATGTAAGTGGAATAATATTTGTTCTTTTGTACCTGTTTTATTTTATTTAGCATGATTTTTGATGGTTCATCATTGCTGTAACATGTGTTAGAATTTTATTCCTCTTTGTGGATGAATAACATTTCATTGTGCTGTGCTTAGTCACTCAGTCATGTCTGATTCCTTGCAACCCCATGGACTGGAGCCCACCAGGCTCCCATGTTCATAGGGATTCTCCAGGTAAGAATACTGGAATGGGTTGCCATGCCCTCCTCAGGGGATCTTCTCATCCCAAGGCTCAAACCTAGGTCTTTCAATTGCAGGCATATTCTTTACCGTCTAGCCACCAGGGAAGCCCAATATTTCGTTGTATATATATATGCATTTTGTTTATCCGTTAAGTCTGCTGATGAGTACTTGGGTTGTGTCCAGCTTTTGGCTACTATGAATAACTCTTCAGTGAATACTGGCTCGTAATTATTTATTGGAGTTTCTGTTTTTGTTATTTTGTTTACATACATAGGTTAGAATTGTNTATCCGTTAAGTCTGCTGATGAGTACTTGGGTTGTGTCCAGCTTTTGGCTACTATGAATAACTCTTCAGTGAATACTGGCTCGTAATTATTTATTGGAGTTTCTGCTTTTGTTATTTTGTTTACATACATAGGTTAGAATTGTTGGATCATATGGTAATTTTTATATTTAGCTTTTTGAAGCAATCATTTTATATTCTTACCAGAAATGTACAAGCGTTCCAGGTTTTCCATATCCTTAAGTTGCTCACTTTTTGATAGCTACAAGTCTTATCATGAATACCAGTCTTCTGTCATGCAAAGTTCAAATTCACACTTGGGAAATATTACAAACTATACATCATTAATTATTTGCACATCTTTGAAGAATATTATTTTCATTAATAATAACAATAATAACACATCAATGTACATCAAAAGTCTACTCTAATCAGGATTATTTTAAAAAGTAGCTTAGATTGTTGAAAAAGACTGAGTTTGACAAAGTAATTTCTTTATGGATTTCCCTGGATCAGGCCCCATAAATGCATCAAATAACTGATTTTACTTTGTTTTCTTTAAATAGATTTCCTGCCAAGGAAAGAGATATTCATCCATTGTAAATCATCAAATGAGCTCTCCAATATGAATGAGTCCCTTGAGAGTTGAGGAAGGCAATGTATCTCTGTTTTCTAGCATGATCCCCCAGTGATCCAAAAGCCACAAATCTGAGAGGAAGAAAAGGGAATGAACACATCCACTGAACTCATACTTCAGGATGCTTCTCATTTAATTTTCACAATGGCATTGTAAGTTAGGGAGACAATACAAAGGAGTAGTGAAGACTGTGGGTTCAGATGACTGGGGTTTAACTCTAATTCAAATCCGGAATAGATGTATCACTTTTAGCAACTTAAGAAGTTTTTTCTTCCTTCCTTTCTTTCACTTGCATTTTTTTAAACATCAAATTGTGTGTCTGCAGTCCTCAAAAATGGCACAATTTCAAAAAATACAAACTAGTTGGAAATATAAGTATATAAATGAAGATACTATAAGCAGAAAGTAAAGCAAGGGTAGAGATTATCATCTGAAAATCGGATATTAAAAGTACTTACCCTGTGCTCGCTTTGGCAGCACACATATTAAAAATACCTTCCTCAAAGTGTTGTTGTGACAGTTAGAATGGGATAATCAGTGTAAAGTGCTTAGCAAAATGTTTGATTCATAGGGAGTATTATTAGGTGATGAAGTTAAGGTCCAGATAACTTAAGAATCACTCAACTAGGAAGTGCAAAGCATGAACTGACATATCATTTGCCTACCCACCAGGATCTTTGCATTACTCTATGCTTCTTTCCAGAGATTCTAAATGCTAAAAGAGAGCAATATTGATGCATGTCTTGGAAAATATCTTTCCTCTACATTATTAAAGACATATTTCTCAGAAATCATGTAGCTACCATGAAAAGGGAGTTGAAATGAGTCATTTCTAAATTTAGAGTCAAAATCACACAGTTCTTATGGGCTTCTCTGGTGGCTTAGATGGTAAAGAATCCACCTGCAATGCAGGAGACCTGGGTTCAATCCCTGGGTTGGGAAGAACCCCTGGAGAAGGAAATGGCTACCCATCCAGCATTCTGGCCTGTAAAACTCCATGGACATATATTTAGAGTCAAAATCAACATAGTCTTTAAATGAAGTGCTCAAGATAGGCAATTTATAAAATTCCTTTTTTCCCCCCTTCAAATGTTTCATTATCTGGAACAATAATAGCATATGATCTTTGAGTCTGAGTTCCAAGCAAAAGTTTGTCTGGGACAGTTCACGTAGATCCTGGTGGTCTTGCTATAATTATTACTATCTCCTTTTTTTCCTGTCAAAATCATCCCTCTTTGGATAATAAACTGCATGTTCCTTCCACATACAGGCACTCAGTCAGAGAGTAGGTAACATCTGTGATTAGAACTTCTCAACAAATGAACTTCACTTTGGGTTATTTAATTGAAGTCTTGGAAGGCAGTCAAAAATCCATCCCTTCTGGGTGCTTTGTAGTTTGATATGATGAGATGCAATTTGAGCTTTTACTAGCTCACAATGAAATTGTTAGTAAGTTCTTGTCCATTATTTTCTGTGCTCAACTGCACATATATTGCAAGTGAATAATGATTGTCCAAATAAACACCAGGAAAAACCGTTGTCTCTGTGGTGGTATTTCAGGTCACTGATGAAAGCTTGATAAATAAGGTTTTATCCCCCTTCTTGAATAAAGACAAAAACAAATAAGTGTGCTCAAGAGAAGCAATGTTGATCTGAGAGGGAGGTGAGGATTACTGTGCTTCCTGACTTAACTCGGCTTTATTTGCTTTGTTTTCTAACTGCAAATTGGTAAGCTGATTAAAAAGACATCAAAAAGAAACACAGTCTCATGGCAGGTGTTCATTGGTCATATTATTTTAGAGGAACTTCAAGTCAATATTATCCTCTTCTCTGGTGTGTACTGAAACAGCAAAAAAAAAAAAAAAAAAAAAAAAACTGTCTTAAAATATCCCTTTGTTTTGCATCAAGAGACAATTACTTGAGTAAAATTACATGCTCAACCATTGTCCAAAATCTGGTAGTTTCCTCATCTCAGTGGGGCTTCGAAATCAGAACTTTGAGGAAAATTGAAGCCTAACTTTCTTAACTTGGCATTTAGAGTAGACCATCTAGCCCTTAACCCTTTCTGTGCTACAACCAAATTGAAGTACTAACCTGGATACCAGAAAAGCTGCTCCTTCCTATCTTTATAAATGAGTTCATGTTCTTCCTTCCACCTATGATGACTTGTCCTTGCATGGCAATAAATCTAAATCCCATTTTTCCTTCAAAGTCTGTTTTAGCTGTCAACATTTTCAAATACAGCTGACCCTTGAACAATGCTTGTGGAATGGTTCTAGAACCTGCCCCCTCTACTCAAACCCTCAGATGCTCGAGTCCTATGGCTGTCCTCCGTATGCACAGTTTTGTATTTGTGGATTCAACCAACTGTGAATCGTATAGCACTATAGTGTGTTTTTTTAGGAAAAAAAAAATCCACTTATAAGAGGATCTGTGCAGTTCAAAACTGTTTTGTTCAACAGTCAGCTTAAATTCAATTTCTTCCTTCTTTGAATATCTACGCATAGTCTTTCTGAACCCCCTTTTCAGCTTCTGCTATAGACATTTATGCATTCATCTAATTTTTGTAATAAACTGTAAGGTCCTGAAAGGCAGGCTTCGTATTTGATCTTTTGTAACACTCTGATATCATCATTGGAGAAGGCAGTGGCAACCCACTCTCCTATTCTTGCCTGAAAAATCCCATGGGTGGAGCAGCCTGGTAGGCTGCAGTCCATGGGGTTGCTAAGAGTCAGACATGACTGAACGACTTCACTTTCACTTTTCACTTTCCTGCATTGGAGAAGGAAATGGCAACCNCCTGGAAAATCCCATGGGCGGAGCAGCCTGGTAGGCTGCAGTCCATGGGGTCGCTAAGAGTCAGACATGACTGAATGACTTCACTTTCACTTTTCACTTTCCTGCATTGGAGAAGGAAATGGTAACCCACTGCAGTGTTCTTGCCTGGTGAATCCCAAGGACGGTGGAGCCTGGTGGGCTGCTGTCTCTGGGGTTGCACAGAGTCAGACACGACTGAAGTGACTTAGCAGCAGCAGCAACAATATCATCATGGTTTTTGCTGAAAATGTGGTATCCAATACAAATTGAAGATTAAATGAAGACAGAAAGGAAAGATGAGGAAAAAAAGGAAAATAGAATGGGAGGGAGATTTAAAAAAAACTATGAGCACAAAGTTTTCAAGGTGTTAAAGCATCTGTCATTGTTATATATTGGTTGACCATAGTAAATAACACATCTCTTTAAAAAAAAAAAGATTAAAAAGTGTACTCTTTTGAAGTGCTGAGTTAATCTATATAAAGTCCTTAGAAGATCCTGGCACATAGTAAACACTTTTTATGGTTATTATCTGAAGCAGTTTGCCAACATCTTACCTTGCTGCTGCTAAGTCGCTTCAGTCGTGTCCAACTCTGTGCAACCCCATAGACGGCAGCCCACCAGGCTCCTCCATCCCTGGTATTCTCCAGGCAAGAACACTGGAGTGGGTTGCCATTTCCTTCTTCAATGCAGGAAAGTGAAACGTGAAAGTGAAGTCGCTCAGTGGCGTCTGACTCGTAGCGACCCTACGGACTGCAGCCTACCAGGCTCCTCCATCCATGGGGTTTTCTAGGCAAGAGTATTAGAGTGGCTTGCCATTGCCTTCTCCAAACATCTTACCTTAAACCTACCCAAGTGGTAGTTCACCATGTAGAGGCATAGATACATAATTTGACTCAGATAATTCAGATCTATGCTCACCTATTTATAGGACACATTCACTTGGCCAAATTATTTTATCTCTTTTAACAAGGATTTCATCATGTGTAAAATGAAGATTGTAGTAAAACTAATGTCACAAGGTTATGGTAATTTTTAAATGAAATGGTGTCTGGGACATAATAGTCATTTAACGAGTGGCAGTTTTAATAGTATTAAAAGGAACATTTTCTTAATCAATTTATTGTTTTTTAATTTTTAGAAGGACTCCAGAGTTATTAAGCTGTTAATTGTAATCTTTTCAATGGTACATAATTGTAATAGATATTGCTGGTACATCATCCAGATTCACTTGAATCCTTTTACAAATTTCCAGTATATTATCATGCTTCCCTTCTGTTTTTCTTTTCTTAATAGACTTAATTTTTTATAAAAGTTTTGGGCTCATAAAAATTGAGGAAAGTACAGAGATTTTCCATATCCCTGCCCCCACACATTCTATTCGTTGTTGTTTTGTCTCTAAGTCATGTCCGCCTCTTTGGCAAGCCCTATACCGTGGGCTGCAGTCCACTAGTGTCCTCTGTCCATGGGATTTCCTAGGCAAGAATACTAGTGTGAGTTGCCATTTCCTTTTCCAGGGGATTTTCTCAACCCAGGGACTGAAACTGGGTCTCCTGCATTGCAGGCAGGTTACTTACTGTCTGAGCCATTTGAACTACAGATTCAATATAGACATAGATGATATAGAATATAGATATAAATAAATATAGATGGGCTTCCCTGGCAGCTCAGCTCATAAAGAATCCACCTGCAATGCAGGAGACTCCGATTCAATTCCTATGTCAGGAAGATCCCCTGGAGAAGGAATAGGCTACCCACTCCAGTATCCTTGGACTTCCCTGGTGGCTCAGACGGTAAAAAATCTGCCTAAAACGTGGGGGACCTGGGTTCTATCTCTGGTTTGGGAGAAGATTCTTAAGAGTCCCTTGGGCTGCAAGGAGGTCCAACTGGTCCATCCTAAAGGAGATCAGTCCTGGGTATTCACTGGAAGGACTGATGTTGAAGCTGAAACTCCCATACTTTGGCCACCTGATGTGAAGTGCTAACTCATTTGCAAAGACCTTGACACTGGGAAAGACTAAGGGCAGGAGGAGAAGGGGACAACAGAGGATGAGATGGCTGGATAGCATCACCGACTCAGTGGACATGGGTTTGGGTAGCCTCCAGGAGTTGGTGATGGACCAGGAGGCCTGGCGTGCTGCAATTCAAGGGGTTGCAAAGAGTCGGACATGACTGAGCGACTGAACTGAACTGAACCTGGAGGAAGGCAGGGCAGCCCACTCCAGTATTCTTGCCTGGAGAATCTCCATGGAAAGGGGAGCCTGGCAGGCTACAGTCCATGGAGTCACAAAGAGTCCGACACAATTGAGTGACTAAGCACAGCATAGATATTGATATGTTGTCAATGGGCATGGCTTAACAGGGTCTCCTGCTCAGGGTTTCACCAGGCTGAAATCAGAATGTTAACCCAGGCCATGATCTCACCTAAGTCTCAGGGTCCTCTTCTAAGGTAACTGGCTATTGGGTGAATTGAGTTCCTTACAGTTATTGGAATAAAGTCCCCATTTTCATATTGGTTATTGGCCAGGGAATGCCCTCAGCACCAAGAGCTGAGCCTTGTGTCCTTGCCATGTAACTTGCTCCATGCTAGTTCACAACATGGCTTTCTTCTTCAATGCAAGCAGAAGCAATCTCTTATTTTGCATCTATCTGATTTCTTTTAGGGTTTCCCTGGTGGCTCAGATGGTAAAGAATCTGCCTGCAATGCAGGAGGTCAGTTTTTGATCCCTGGGTTGGGAAAATCGCTTGGAGAAGGGAATGGATTCCCACTCCAGTATTCTCCATGGAGAATTCCATGGACAGAAGAGACTGGCCGCTACAGTCCATGGGCTTGCAAAGAGTCAGACACAACTGAGCAATTAACATTTTCACTTTTTTTCTTTTAAGGACTCATCTGATTAGGTCAGGCACACACAGGATAAGCTCACTTTTTACTAACTCAGTGTCAGTTGATTAAGGACCTTAGTTACATCTGAAATATCCCTTTTGATGTATAATGTAACATACTCACAGGTGCAATGACTCATTGTACTCCTGAATCCCACTCACATTCAAGGTGAAAGGGTCATACAGGGAACATATAATGGCGAGGGGCAGGAATCTTGGAGATAAACGAGATCTGCCTGCCACACTCCTTTTGACCTCTAGGCACTTACTGATACAGAACTTTTTCCTTGAGAGTGATGCTTTGTAACCTAAAATTATTGTGGATTTTAGGTGGTGGCTCATGGCTATTACTGCTGCTGTTTTTTAAAAAAGAGAAGTAATATGACTTCATTACCTAATTCCCACAATCCAAATATCAGATCAGAAAACTGCCCCAAGTACTTTTGAGTAACACAGATACTCAGATTTGGGTTTTGTTTATATGGCAAGTGATTTGATTTCTACAATTCTTTTTCCTAGTGTAAAATGAGTATAATGTTAACTTGTATCATAGGGTTACTGAAAGGATCAAACAAAATCATTAGAGGAGTGCCTGACAGATAACAGATGCCTAAAACATGAGAAGGACTTCATTTTCTTCTTTCTTGTATTACAGAATGTCTTCAATGTAATTTCTAGAAAGAAAAGCCATTTTAACAAACACGTGGAACATGTTTGCCTGACAAGCAACAGATGCTCTGCAAAGTAATTAACCAGTGCATATAGCCAAAGAGATTTAGCAGTCGCAGGAAATGTTTTACACTAAAAGTTAGTCTAAAAGAGGTGAGGAGAATCAGAAAAAGGAAATTGCAATGTGAGTTTTTTCCCCAGAGTAAAACAGAAGGGGAGGGAGGGATTGTGTCATGGAAAGTTGTCAGAAGAGCCCCACATTTTGCAAGTGGTAAAATATACAAGCCTCAAGGTATGCACACTTGATGGATTTTATGGACTGGGGGAAATTAGACGTTTTCTAAGGAAGTATGTCTTACCTTCAGTGTCTGGGTACTCAGGGATTCCATTATAAAAGGACAGAAATGGAGGCATAGTAAGAATTCAATAGTGGTTAATAAACTATTTAGAATGCTGGAAAACATATTACTTCTTTATTCAAAGAGTCCAAAAGGGATTTAAGTTTGACCGATTTCTTCTTGGTCTTGAATTTCAAATAACATTTCTTGAGTGCTCACTATGGACCAGGTAGTGTGCTGTGCATTTGCATATATGGCCTAATTCAATCCATGATGAGATGAACACCACCATTACTGTCACTCATTATCACAAATGAGGAAACTAAGACTCAAAGAGATTACGTAACTTGCCCAATCAGGTTAACATGAAGGATGGAAAAGGACAGAAGCAGGGTTGGAATCCAGCTCTAATCCCCAAGTTCACTATGAAGTTTTCAGCCACACATTTAAAGCCACCTGCCCTCAGCATTCTCTTGCATGAATTTTGGCTGTCTGGGGACCACCCTGTGAAGATGTCTTCAGAGGACCTTTTTTACAGGGTTTCCTGATCTGCATTCAATGATGTTTGTGTTGGCTGTGGAATGGAAGTCAAGCCAGGTATGAGAAATCCTAGCAGGAAGAAACCTCTGATGAATGCTTCGTTTACAGAGATGGAGACGTGCTCACTGGTTTCACCCATATTCTCTAATGCCTTCACACATGTGAGTGTGTTAATAGGGAGACCCATCACAAATGACAATTTCCACTTTCAAATCATCTCTTATTATCTCTGCTCAGTGACAGTGAGCAAGTTTAATCTATTCTTCACCATTCAAACTGTTTTATTCTAACTACTGAATAACATTTCCCATTTCCCATACTCAAGGAGAGGTTGACTCATTTAAAGAGTTTTGCCTGAGTTACTTAAAGCTGACAGTTTGCACGTGTGGAATTCAGACTCTAGAAGCCTGATAAATGCCTCTAGATTTTATTAGTGTGTAATTTTTATTTTTGAAAGATGAAATAACACCCTAGCTTGAAGGGATGATGGTAATACAAAAAAGCTTTCGTAATATCAAGACCAATCTCTGAGCCAGGGTCAGTACTGCATCTAAATGGTAATTTTCCAGATCCAGATGAAGAATTATGAATTCTGTCCTCCTTGCTTATTCTAAATCACTTCTCCATGAATTGGAATAGATTTTCCCTGGGGACTTTAGGCATCTTCCATAATATCTGGGCCATATTTGTATGACAGTAAATAAATGTGATTGGAAAGAATTTACCAGAATGTACAGATGTGAGCCTTGTCACAGAAAACAGCTTAGTGTGCTCATAAAATTGTAAGCTAAACTACGTTTCTAAAGAAGTTCTTCAACAGAGCCTTCACTCCGGCTTACTGGGTAGATGAAACGACATGCGGTTTTGCACAGAGAATATTCTCATTAGGAGAAAATAAGTAGAAAGTTAATTAAGAATAGTTGCCCATGGAGAATGGCCCCACTATCATACACACAGAAGACACACGCTACCCAGGAATGTTATAGGAGCTTCAGAGTCATAAAACCTGTGAACAAATTAGAGCAATTCTAAATTTCACACATTATAATTGGGTGACCACAGGAAAGACACTTAGCCAACATAATATTTTAAGTTTTCTTGTTTGAAAAATGGGGATGATGGCAGGTATTTTACAGTTAGTAAAGATGAAGTGATATAGAGGTATGTAAATAACCTTTCAAAATATAATTACTATTTCCTTTTGTTTCCATCCTAAATATATTCCAATTTAATTAGCAACTTGCTTACAACCAAATCATGCATCTAAAACTGGGGGCGGGGGGGAGTCATGAATGCACTTTATTGTCTCAAAACACTATGCATTAATTGAACCGTGAACCAAACCGGTTTGAATTATAACTTCTCTTTGTGNTTTCCATCCTAAATGTATTCCAATTTAATTAGCAACTTGCTTACAACCAAATCATGCATCTAAAACTGGGGGCGGGGGGGAGTCATGAATGCACTTTATTGTCTCAAAACACTATGCATTAATTGAACCGTGAACCAAACCGGTTTGAATTATAACTTCTCTTTGTGTTCATATTTAATTGAACTAGATAAGAACCAGAGTAACAAAATATTATCCTAATGGAACCTGAATAAAACTATGTTTGATTCAAATTTAGTTTCATCATCTTGTGGAGACTGCATATTCTTTGACATCTAAGAAATACATTATTTCACTCTGTCACCCAACCTAGCTTATGTTTAATTTGTTTTAAAAATAAAGTCATTTAACTTCTGCCATAGTTTTTTCATTTAAATTATGGTGATAACAATACACACTTTAACTTGCTAACCAGGTATATAAAATCCTAAATCAGATAATAGGCATAAAATGGCTTTGAATATGTATATAATGTGCTTATCATTATTGTTTAAAATATGGCCAATATACTACCATGTAGTTTTGATACAGTATTAGTGAACTTTAAACACTGTTGTCAATATAATTCACCAGTTTTTGATTACCACCCCAAATATAATCATAATTGACCCAATTATATTCTGAAAAAAAGGTTTTAAAATATGGATATGGTTCCATGTACCATGGAAATAAGGCAAATATCAGCCAGATAATTAAGCTCCTAACATGTCACATCAGTCTTCATGATGCAAATTATGAGGCAAAATGGAACAAAAAAGCTAACTCAGATTGACTGCAAAGCCTTCAAATTCCTTCACTCTTGGAAAGTGAAAGTGAAGTTGCTCAGTTGTGTCCGACTCTTTGCGACCCCATGGACTGTAGCCTACTAGGCTCCTCCATCCATGGGATTTTCCAGGTGAGAAAAGTGGAGTGGGTTGCCATATCCTTCTCCAAGGGAATCTTCCCAAACCAGGGATTGAACCCTGGTCTCCCGCATTGTAGGCAAATGTTTTACCACCTGAGCCACCAGGGAAGTCTAGTTAATCTCATATTCTAGGTTTTGCTAAACTTGAATGTGTACAGGCTTGGAACCAGACCATGCTTTAGCTCCACTTTTTAACAATAAGACTGACCTGTANGTTTTACCACCTGAGCCACCAGGGAAGTCTAGTTAATCTCATATTCTAGGTTTTGCTAAACTTGAATGTGTACAGGCTTGGAACCAGACCATGCTTTAGCTCCACTTTTTAACAATAAGACTGACCTTGTAGGACTTTAAGAGATATTAACCACTTGGTGGTAGCCCGCCAGGCTCTCTGTGGGATTTCCCAGGCAAGAATATTGGAGTGGGTTGCCATTTCCTTCTCCAGGGGAGTCTTGCTGACCCAGAGATGGAATTCATGCCTTCTGCATTGCAGGCAGATTCTTTACCGACTGAGTCACCAGAGAAACCTTCCCTGTCACGTGAATTCTTTGGCTACATGTGGGTGTCACAAGGAGATGGTAGAGGTGGAGAAGAGTGTGCACTCAAGAGCTATACTTCCAGGAGCACAAGTCATCTGACCTCTCCTTGACTACATTTCCTCATTTTTAAAATGAGAGTGCTCTAAGTCTGTGAGTCTCTTTGCTGTCCACCTGAAACCATCACAACATTGTTAAGGGACTATACTCTGATACAAAATGAAAAGTTAAAGAAAAGAATACTAATAAAACTTTCCTTGGGCTTTGTGAGGATTAAACGAGATGATGTGTATGAAATATGCTTAAAACTGTCTCTGAATATTTATCCAAATATTTCTAAGGCTGACAATTGGCATTATTTGTTCTCTCATGCAAGGAAAGCTTCATACAATGCTTGGAGCACATCCCCTTCTGACATAACCAGGTGGCCATTCTAGCTACGGGGAAGGTGTTTTGGGCCATGTTTGTCTATTTTTCCTGTGTAGACACTGGGAACCAATATCGACCCAATCATATTTTTTTTTTCCTAATGGGTNATAACCAGGTGGCCATTCTAGCTACGGGGAAGGTGTTTTGGGCCATGTTTGTCTATTTTTCCTGTGTAGACACTGGGAACCAATATCGACCCAATCATATTTTTTTTTTCCTAATGGGTTTCAAAGGTATTTTCTATGGTGATTAGAAAGCACTGTGTGTCTTAACCATATGAAAGATTGCACTTCTCAGTTTCTTTTCCATTTGGTTGGGGTCATCTGACTAATTCTCACCAATGAACTATGAGTGGAATTAACATGCATCACTTTCGTGTTGAGGCAGTGAAAAGCCCTTGTGCAATAGTCCAATCAATAGCTCTTTCCTTTCGGAGCTAGGTGTGCAGGCAGAGATGGGCAGCCAAGATCTAGCAATCTGGATGGCTAAGGTCACCGTGCAAGGGGTTCTTCTTGGGGCATGGCCAGTAGACTTGTGAGAATGAGAAATACATTTTATGTTTGTGCTGCTGAAATTTTGAGGATTGTTTTAGTAGAGTATTCACAGGTATTCCATATTCTACCATGAATCTGTCCCTAGTTAGTGGCACATAATTATAATCTAATTTATTTAAAACAGTGAAAAATAGTCACAATTTGCTAATGTAATTATTTTCCCAGTAAGAAAGAAAAGATGAACTTGGTGACATCAGGATGAGTCAGCCTCCACATTAGAGAGTGAATCTTTTAAGAGCAACTGTTAAAAACCATAGAGATACATTAGCCATCAAAAAATGCAATAATATGCAAATAAAATAAGAACATTTCTTATCATAATTTATAGACCTTGCCCATACTCTGTCAAAAAGTTTGGAGAGGTTGAGACTTTACCTTGTTTGCAAACTAAATAGTTTTCCATGGAGGTTGGCAGAAGATATGAGACTACTGGATCAGAGAGAAAATACATTATCAGCTGCAGCCACAGCAGTATCTAGAGTATCAGCATTTGTGCTGGTTCTCAGAGCCACCTATCCCATCTGCTCAGTCATGTCCACCTCTTTGTGACNTAGGCTAAGGTCAAAGCTTTTAAATGTTCCCGATGGAGTATAAAGCATTAAAGTTTCAAGACATTCCAGACATTTGCCTCCATGGTTTGTGACCAATGTATGCATTAATTTGCCCTTTGGTCTTAGCTTTTGCCATGAAAGTCTTAGGTCAGGTAAACATCAATGTGTTCAATTTTTCTTCCATTCACTTAAGCAAACAGTTGCTCCCGAAAGCCCCAGGAAACGAATACCAAGCGAATCCACAAAAGACAAAAATGAAGTAAACAGACAGAACTGTTCATTATCAGATAGGATTTGCCCTGCTCAACTTACTTTTATCGTTGCAGAGCAATCGAGTGTAACGGTAATAGCGGAAGTGAATAGACCTTTAATTAGATTGGGCTATTATGGATCTGCTTTCTGCGGAAGCAGACTGTGTGTTCTTCATCTCTGCCAAGATGAAAATACAGTTCAAAAGCAACATGGAGTTGCTTGACGTCGCCATGAGCCCTTCCGGATTCATTTCGAGAGGGGGGCTTGGTGTGTTCTCGCGCCACCAAGACACGGCCGCTTCTCAAGGCGGTGTTTCCTGGCTATTTTAAAAAGCAGCAAAGCTTCCCAAATACCAGGAAAGGGACTCAACCTTCTCAATTTTCTCATATACAAATGGAAGAAACCGGTTCATGGAATCATCACATCACATTGGATTGTGAGTGTGAGGAGATAATGTTTGTGAGAGTGCTCTGAAAATTGGAAATCTCTTTATGGAAGTAGGATGATTATATTGTTACTGTCAGTCAGATTTTCCACGTATTGTCAAAGTTTGAAAGAAAGCTTGAAACCTTTCCTACTCTTTTAAATCTCCTTGTATCTTTTTCTCCTTTTAATTTCACTTTGGTGTGAAATTGCTCAGCTACAATCTTGATAGCTATTGAAGTGTAATTTAAACATGGTGGTGGTGGTGGTTTTGTTGCTAAGTCACATCTGACTCTTGCGACCCCATGGACTGTCTCTGGGGTTTCATTTAGCCATTAGCAAAACTTCATAGACAATCTTATGTGAAATTCGATATCCTCAGATTCTCATTCCATCCATATTGAGAAAGACATGAAAATATTCTCTGAAAATGGAAAAATTAGTGAAGATTCCTCAAATCTATGTTATGAATTTTTTTTAAGCGTGAAGTAAAAAATAGATGATTGTTCTATCCAGCAAAGCCACGTTTTGGCAGGTATTGAATTTGTTCCACTCACATTATCCTGATTAGAATTAAATCTAGAGCATAATCCATATATGCGTATACCTGTGCATGTGGGTATACACATGTGTGTGTGAGAGAGAGAAGCAGTAAACATCTTGGGGAATTCAACACAGCATGTTAAACTGATAATGCAGTTTTATCAGTTTTGAAAAACTGAAAATATGAAATGGAATAGCAAGAATACAAAAGTAAATAATAAATCATTCTGGCCCATAAACAGCTTTACACCTAGAGGACAAATAGAGAATTCCTTTGACATTTTCAGTTCTTTTAAATGAGATAGTTGAACCACATGATATTTAAAGTTGTTTCAAGTACGAAATGCTGTGGTGTTTCAGTTCTCTGACTCGTGACTATGTGGACTGTAGCCCGCCAAACTCCTTTGTCCATGGGATTTCCCAAGCGAGATTACTGGAGTGGGTTGCCATTTTTTCTCCATGAGATCTTGACTGAGGGATCAAACCCAGATCTCCTGCAGGCAGTCTCCTGCACTGAAGGTAGATTCTTTATCGAATGAGCCATGAGGGAAGCCCTCTAAAATGATGTGACTGTACTTAATTTTTACAATGTATTACTTTATTTTTAATTGGAGGATAATTGCTTTACAGTGTTCTGCTGTTCAGCAATGTGAATCAGCCATAAGTATGCATATATCCCCTCCCTCTTGAGCTTCCCTCTTATCTTATAGGAAATTTAATACCTTGGATTTAGGTTTTGGAGTAAAGGAGAGGAAGGTTTTGTGAAGGAGATAGGAAATCTTTCATCCCTGAAAGGGCCAGATTAACCAAAATACAACTTAGACTCTACAGGGCTAAATTTTATTTATTTATTTTTTTTATCGTTAGGGATAAACACATGCATACACACACACAAGCATTAGTGGAAAAAAAAAAAGTGACCAGTGGTATCAATTTTATTCTTTTTTTCTTTTGGTCAATTGTGCCCTTTTCACTCCCAGACCCCAGTGCAGTTCAGTTTAGTTCAGTCACTCAGTCATGTCTGAATTTTTAGGACCTCATGGATTGCAGCATGCCAGGCTTCCCTGTCCAACTCCTGGAGTTTACCCAAACTCATGTCCATTGAGTCGGTAATGCCGTCCAACCATCTTATACTCTGTCATCCCCTTCTCCTTCAACCTTCAAGCTTTCCCAACATCAGTCTGTTGCATCAGGTGGCCAAAGTATTGGAGTTTCAGCTTCAACAGTAGCCATTTCAATGAACACCAAGGACTGATCTCCTTTAGGATGGACTGGTTGGATCTCCTTGCATTACAAGGGACTCCCAAGAGTCTTCTCCAACACACAGTTCAAAAGCATCAGTTCTTTGACACTCAGCTTTCTTTATAGTCCAACTCTCACATCCATACATGACTAGTGGAAAAACCATAGCTTTGACTAGACAGAACTTTGTTGGCAGAGTAATGTCTCTGATTTTTA
>SJYW01021940.1:130995-148805 GCA_006410735.1 Raphicerus campestris | reverse complement strand
GACCCCATGGACTGCAGCCTTCCAGACTTCTCTATCCATGGGATTTTCCAGGCAAGAGTACTAGAGTGGGGTGCCAGCTTTTTTTAATTTCATGGCTGCAGTCACCATCTGCAGTGATTTTGGATACCCCCAAAATAAAGTCTCGTCACTGTTTCCATTGTTTCCCCATCTATTTGCCATGAAGTGATGGGACCAGATGCTATGATCTTAGTTTTCTGAATGTTGAGATTTAAGCCAACGTTTTCACTCTCCCCTTTCACTTTCATCAGGAGGCTCTTTAGTTCTTTACTTTCTGCCATAACGGTGGTGTCATCTGCATATTTGAGGTTACTGATATTTCTCCAGTCAATCTTGATTCCAGCTTGTGCTTCTTCCAGCCCAGCATTTCTCATGGTATACTCTGCATATAAGTTAAATAAGCAGAGTGACAATATACAGCCTTGACATACTCCTTTTCAGATTTGGAACCAGTCTGTTGTTCCATGTCCGGTTCTAACTGTTGCTTCCTAACCTGCATACAGATTTCTCAGGAGATAGGTCAGGTGATATTCCCATCTCTTTAAGAATTTTCTACAGTTTGTTGTGATCCATACAGTCAAAGGCTTTTGGCATAGTCAATAAAAGCAGAAGTAGCTGTTTTTCTGGAACTCTCTTGCTTTTTTGATAATCCAGCGGATGTTTGCAATTTGTTCCTCCACCTTTTCTAAAACTAGCTTGAACATGTGGAAGTTCAGGGTTCCCATATTATTGAAGCCTGGCTTGGAGAATTTTGAGCGTTACTTTGCTAGTGTGTGAGATGAGTGCAATTGTGTGGTAGTTTGAATATTCTTAGACTTAAATTTAGGTGGATATACCATGACATCAGAGTTGACTGGTGATTCTGTTCAATATTGTCCATCAGAAAACATTTGCCCCTTTAAAAAATGAGAATATATATATGTATATATATGGCTTTCCATGCCTTAGCCCAGCTCTACTGAACAAGAATTTCAAAAGGAAAGATACAATAGTTTGAAATTTTTGAATCTCTCAAATTAATTCTGATCTATCCAACTTGAACAACTTTTGGAACACCCCTGAGTTAGACTATTTTGCTTGTGAGGTCACTTGTTTTCTAATTAGTTCCACTTTATTCCATCTCAAGAATGCTTTATTTTTCATCTAAGGCCGCTGTTCCTCTTATATTTTTCCCTAGGTTAATTTAATCTCCATTCCAACACAGGCATTTTATGAATATCTTTTAATTTTCCCTCTTTATCAGCCTTGAAATTACTCAGGCAACTCTAAACTGTGATCGTTTAATGACTGACAAATTTGACCTATTTTTCCTTCTGACTTGTTAGGTCAGAGGTTTGTCATCTTCCCTCTTCCTCCCAATACTACATATTTTTCCATATATGACCCATTTTAAAGAAGATTGACTATAGTCAAAATAAGGATACGAATCTCTGAGAAATAGAGTCAAAGGGTTCAATCTGATAGACAGAGTGCTTGAAGAACTATGGATGGAGGTTCGTGACATTGTACAGGAGACAGGGATCAAGACCATCCCTGAGAAAAAGAAATGCAAAAAGGCAAAATGATTGTCTCAGGAGGCCTTACAAATAGCCGTGGAAAGAAGAGAAGCAAAAGGCAAAGGAGAAAAGGAAAGATATACTCATTTGAATACAGAGCTCCAAAGAACAGCAAGGAGAGATAAGAAAGTCTTCCTCAGTGCTCAATGTAAAGAAATAGAGGAAAACAATAGAATGGGAAAGACTAGAGATCTCTTCAAGAAAATTAGAGATACCAAGGGAACATTTCATCCAAAGATGGGCACAATAAAGGAAAGAAATGGTATGGACCTTACAGACACAGAAGATATTAAGGAGAGATGGCAAGAAAACACAGAAGAACTATACAAAAAAGATCTTCATGACCCAGATAATCATGATAGTGTGATCACTCAACTAGAGCCAGACATCCTGGAATGTGAAGTCAAGTGGGCCTTAGGAAGCATCACCATGAACAAAGCTAGTGGAAGTAATAGAATTCTAGTGGAACTATTTCAAATCCTAAAAGATGATGCTGTGAAAGTGCTGCACTCAATATACCAGCAAACATGGAAAACTCAGCAGTGGCCACAGGACTGGAAAAGGTCTTTTTTCATTCCAATCCCAAAGAAAGGCAATGCCAAAGAATGTTTAAACTACCACACAATTGCACTCATTTCACATGCTAGCAAAGTAAGGCTCAAAATTCTCCAAGCCAGGCTTCAACAGTACATGAACTGTGAACTTCCAGATGTTCACGCTGGATTTAGAAAAGGCAGAGGAGCCAGAAATCTAATTGCCAGCACCTGTTGGATCATCAAAAAAGCAAGAGAGTTCCAGAAAAACACTTACTTCTGCTTTATTGACTATGCCAAAGCCTTTGACTGTGTGGATCACAACAAACTGTGGAAAATTCTTAAAGAGATGAGAATACCAGACCACCTGACCTTTCTCCTGAGAAACCTGTATGCAAGTCAGGAAGCAACAGTTAGAACTAGACATGAAACAACAGACTGGTTCCAAATAGGAAAAAGAGTACGTCAAGGCTGTATATTGTCACCCTGATTATTAAAATTATATGCAGAGTACATCATGAGAAATGCTGGGCTGGATGAAGCACAAGATGGAATCAAGATTGCCGGGAAGAATATCAATAATCTCAAATATGCAGATGATACCACCCTATGGCAGAAAGTGAAAAAGAGCTAAAGAGCCTCTTGATGAAAGTGAAAGAGGAGAGTGAAAAAGTTGGCTTAAAACTCAGCATTCAGAAAACTAAGATCATAGTATCTGGTCCCATCACTTCACTGCAAATAGATGGGGAAATAATAGAAACAGTGACGAGACTTTATTTTTTTGAGATCCAAAATCACTGCATATGGTGACTGCAGCCATGAAATTAAAAGACACTTGCTCCTTGGAAGAAAAGCTATGACCAACCTAGGCAGCATATTAAAAAGCAGAGACATTACTCTGCCAACCAAGATCCATCTTAGTCAAAACTATGGTTTTTCCACTAGTCATGTGAGAGCTGGACTATAAAGAACGCTGAGGGCTGTAGAACTGATACTTTTGAACTGTGGTGGTGGAGAAAGCTCCTGAGACTCCCTTGGACAGTAAGGAGATCTAACCAGTCCATCCTAAAGGAAATCAGTTCTGAATATTCATTGGAAGGACTGAAGCTGAAGATGAAACTCCAGTCCTTTGGCCACTTAATGGGAGGAACTGACTCATTAGAAAAGACCCTGATTCTGGGAAAGTTTGAAGGTGGGAGGAGCAAGGAACAAGAGAGGATGAGATGGTTGAATGGCATCACTGACGCAATGGACATGAGTTTGAGTAAACTCCAAGAGTTGGTGATGGACAGAGAGGCCTGGCGTGCTCCAGTCCATGGGGTTGCAAACAGTCAGACACGACTGAGTGACTGCACTGAACTGAAAAGTAGGTTGACTATTGTCAAAAAAGGATATGGATCTCTGAACTTTGCAAGTCATTTCTTTGTATCTGATAGTTTTAGTTGTAAACCTAGCAAGCCAGACCTTTTTAATTTCCTCCTTACTGTTCCCATCTGATCAGTCTTTCCTTTGGATCAAATATCCCTGATGGTTTCTGAGAATTCAAAGTCATATATTATATTAATATCATATCATTCCACATTTCCAAATATATTTAACAGTAAACCTCAAAGCTCCCCAAATCTGATGCACAAGTCATAAGATGACTCACTCTTCCTGGAATATATCCTGTATGCCCAGAATATTAAATCATAGTGGAGGGCAAAGGCCACAGGCCACATCTCCATCATTCATTTTTATATTTTAATGTAACATGTAAAACAGTGCATGAAGTCAGTTCTTACTAAATAAATGTTGTACTATTGCTTATCATCTTCAGAGTCCATAAAGCTAATATATTTGTTGTTGTGGTTGCTAAATTGTATCTGACTCTTTTCAACCCCATGGACTGTAGCACACCAGTCTTCTCTGGCCTTCACTATTTCCCGGAGTTTGCTCAAATTCATGTCCATTGAGTTGGTGATGATATTTAACCATCTCATCCTCTTCCACCTTCTTCTCCTTTTGTCTTCAGTCTTTGCCAGCATGAGGGTCCTTTCCAAAGATTTGGCTCTTCACATCAAGTGGCCAAAGACCTGGAACTTTGGATTCCCTGGTGGCTTAGATGGTAAAGAATCCGCCTGTAGAGTGAGAGACTCAGGTTAAATCCCTGGGTCAGGAAGCTCCCTGGAGAAGGGAATGGCAACCACTGCAATATTCTTGCCTGGAGAATCCCATGGACAGAGGACCCTGGTAGGCTACAATCCATGGGGTCGAAAAGAGTCGGACATGACTGAGTTACAATACTTTAATTTTTAGACTTCTTTATGGTCCAACTCTGTCATCCATACATGACTAAATAGCTTTGACTATACAGACCTTTGTCAGCAAAGTGATATCTCTGCTTTTCAATACGCTATCTAGGTTTGTTAAGCTTTCTTCCCAAGAAGCAAGCATCTTTTAATTTCATGGCTGCAGTCACTGTCTGTAGTAATTTTGGAGAACAAGAAAATAAAATCTATCACTGCTTCCACTTTCCCCCCTTCTATTTCCCATGAAGTGATGGGACCAGATGCCATGAACTCAGTTTTTTTTTTTTTTAATGTTGAGTTTCAAGATTTTCCTCTCAAGTTTCACTGCTTTTCACTCTCTTCTTTTACCCTCATCAAGAGGCTCTTTAGTTCCTCTTCATGGTCTGCCATTAGAGTGGTATCATCTATCTGAGGTTGTTGATTCCAGCTTGTGATTCATCCAGCCCAGGATTTTGCATGATTTACTCTGCATATAAATTTAAATANTTAGAAAAGACCCTGATTCTGGGAAAGTTTGAAGGTGGGAGGAGCAGGGAACAAGAGAGGATGAGATGGTTGAATGGCATCACTGACGCAATGGACATGAGTTTGAGTAAACTCCAAGAGTTGGTGATGGACAGAGAGGCCTGGCGTGCTCCAGTCCATGGGGTTGCAAACAGTCGGACACAACTGAGTGACTGCACTGAACTGAAAAGTAGGTTGACTATTGTCAAAAAAGGATATGGATCTCTGAACTTTGCAAGTCATTTCTTTGTATCTGATAGTTTTAGTTGTAAACCTAGCAAGCCAGACCTTTTTAATTTCCTCCTTACTGTTCCCATCTGATCAGTCTTTCCTTTGGATCAAATATCCCTGATGGTTTCTGAGAATTCAAAGTCATATATTATATTAATATCATATCATTCCACATTTCCAAATATATTTAACAGTAAACCTCAAAGCTCCCCAAATCTGATGCACAAGTCATAAGATGACTCACTCTTCCTGGAACATATCCTGTATGCCCAGAATATTAAATCATAGTGGAGGGCAAAGGCCACAGGCCACATCTCCATCATTCATTTTTATATTTTAATGTAACATGTAAAACAGTGCATGAAGTCAGTTCTTACTAAATAATTGTTGCACTATTGCTTATCATCTTCAGAGTCCATAAAGCTAATATATTTGTTGTTGTGGTTGCTAAATTGTATCTGACTCTTTTCAACCCCATGGACTGTAGCACACCAGTCTTCTCTGTCCTTCACTATTTCCCGGAGTTTGCTCAAATTCATGTCCATTGAGTTGGTGATGATATTTAACCATCTCATCCTCTTCCACCTTCTTCTCCTTTTGTCTTCAGTCTTTGCCAGCATGAGGGTCCTTTCCAAAGATTTGGCTCTTCACATCAAGTGGCCAAAGACCTGGAACTTTGAATTCCCTGGTGGCTTAGATGGTAAAGAATCTGCCTGTAGAGTGAGAGACTCAGGTTAAATCCCTGGGTCAGGAAGCTCCCTGGAGAAGGGAATGGCAACCGCTGCAATATTCTTGCCTGGAGAATCCCATGGACAGAGGACCCTGGTAGGCTACAATCCATGGGGTCGAAAAGAGTCGGACATGACTGAGTTACAATACTTTAATTTTTAGACTTCTTTATGGTCCAACTCTGTCATCCATACATGACTAAATAGCTTTGACTATACAGACCTTTGTCAGCAAAGTGATATCTCTGCTTTTCAATACGCTATCTAGGTTTGTTAAGCTTTCTTCCCAAGAAGCAAGCATCTTTTAATTTCATGGCTGCAGTCACTGTCTGTAGTAATTTTGGAGACCAAGAAAATAAAATCTATCACTGCTTCCACTTTCCCCCCTTCTATTTCCCATGAAGTGATGGGACCAGATGCCATGAACTCAGTTTTTTTTTTTTTAAATGTTGAGTTTCAAGATTTTACTCTCAAGTTTCACTGCTTTTCACTCTCTTCTTTTACCCTCATCAAGAGGCTCTTTAGTTCCTCTTCATGGTCTGCCATTAGAGTGGTATCATCTATCTGAGGTTGTTGATTCCAGCTTGTGATTCATCCAGCCCAGGATTTTGCATGATTTACTCTGCATATAAATTTAAATAAGCACAGTGAAAATTTACAGCCATGATGTACTTCTTTCCCAATTTTGAACCAGCCAGTTTTTCCATGTCTGATTCTAACTGTTGTTTCTTCACCAGCATTCAGATTCCTCAGGAGACAGGTCAGGTGGTCTGGTACTCCTATTTCTTCAAGAACTTTCCACAGCTTGTTGATCCACACAAAGGCTTTAGTGTAGTCAGTTAAGCAGAAGTATATGTTTCTCTGGAACTCCCTTGTTTTCTCCATGAACCAATGAATGTTGGCAATTTGATCTCTGCTTCCTCTGTCTTTTCTAAACCCTGCCTGTACATTTGGATGTTCTCAGTTCACATACTGCTGAAGCCTAGCTTGAAGGATTTTGAGCATAACCTTGCTACTATGTGAAATGAGTGCAATTGTGCAGTAGTTTGAACATTCTTTGGCATTGCCCTTCCTTGAGATTGCAATGAAAACTGCCCTTTTCCAGTCCTGTGGCCACTGCTGAGTTTTCTGCTTCCTAAGGCCCACTTGACTTCACACTCCAGGATGCCCGGTTCTAGGTGAGTGACCACCCCACTGTTGTTATCCAGGTCATTAAGACCGTTTTTGTATAGTTCTGCTGTGTATTCTTGCCACCTCTTCTTAATCTTTTCTGCTTCTTTTAGGTCCTTACTGTTCATTATTAAACACATACTGATTGAATGCCTACTATATGTTAGAACTACTTGCAGGTACCAGAGACAAATGACTTGCCCCCTAGAAATGTAATTATTTGTCACAAGTTGGACCAAGCTAGAGAATGTGGAGTGTGCACTGTTGTCTCAGTTAGTGCAATTCTTTCACTTCTATTGGAAAAACAATCTGAATTTCTCCCTAATGATATCCTTAGTGATGTGTAAATTTTATTCTTTCCTTATTTAAAAGGGAAGCTTTTTTTTTTAATGACTAAAATAGTAGCTACACTTTTTGAGCACATCTAATGTATTAAAAACATTACATTAGACACACTCTATAGGGGTATATGTTATTTATTCTTATGAAAGTGAAATAGAAAGGTTCAATCACTTAAAATTCTGAATCTGAGATTTGAACCCTGTCCTGACTGCTCCAAGTCTGATTCCCTTCCACAGACTACTTTTCAACAGACCATGCTCAGAAATGCTCCCACGTGAGTTCTGATTCCCTGAGAATACTCTGCTCTCCTTCCATCTCCCTTCCCATTCTCCTTTGCCTGGCACCACAAGAGACCTTGAAGAAGGTTAGGAGTTTGCAGGGGTTCCTCTTTCATAGTCAGAAGCTTGCTGTGAAACCTATCACAGCAGCTGAAAGATATAAGTAAATGTTTTCCAAATAAAAATCCCTCAGTGAATCAAAGAAAGAAAAGGTATAATTTTCCTTTGGTAAATGCAACATGCACACGTTATTTGAAACAGCTGGTTCAAGTGGAAATGAATGACTTCCCCAGGGTCCCAATCTGACAGTAAGTGCTTGCTGCTTACATGTGTGGAAGAGGGAATGGGGACAGATATTGTAATGGAGCAGAACAATTTCTTCGCCTCATCAGTTCATGAATATTTGAATGGAGAGGGTGTGATCTGGAGAGTTTTTTCATGGCTTTGCTTTTTTATTTTCCCTCCAGTATCCCTCTCATTCAGCGAGCATCTATCATACCTACTACAGTCCAGACACATTTCTAGGCACTGTGGCCATAAAGTTCAATATGATACATTCCTCCACTTCAAGAAACATTCTTCTTTCATTATTCCCTAAATGATTAGACAAATGTATTGAACAAGGGAGGGCAGATGTCCTTGCTTTAAAGTGAGGGTGAAGAAATAAAGGCTCTTCAGCTGCCTACCCTATGACTATATTCTTTGCTACATGCATAGACAAGTGGGAACTTAGGGAGAGAAACATTGATCTTCATATACAGTACTTTTCTAACTTACTATGCTATCCAATTCAATGAACATTTTTTTTTTAGCATTTATATGAGATGTAAAATTCTCCATTCTAGTGCTTTTTCAACCAAAGACTTTTATTCTCCTGCATCACGGGCTGTCTTTTACTAAACAAGAACACTTATGTACCTCAGCTAAGAAATATTTACTGAAAAATACATTCAAAAGCTTTGTATCAGTCAGGATGCTGGTAAGCAAGAACTCTTTACAGAGACCAAGTGTAGTAGTTACTGCTCTTCTTAACCTACTTTCTACAGTCTTTATTGGAGAGACTGAATTACATGAGGAAACAGAAATCTGATCTGCTTATTCATACAAAGTTGCCAAGAAGTCAAGGTCATGCTTTTTAAGTTCTGTGGGTTGGAGCCAGTGATAACTTCATTCTATTTAACTAGAAAAAGTGGAGGTGTGTCTTTAAAGGAACTAAGGGATGGGAGAACAACATCTCCTCAATGTTCAAAAAGAGACGATTAATATAGGGGGTGAAGAAAGATTGAAATAGGATAATCCCACTTGTTGAAGTCTGTGTAAAGAGCCAGTATGATTTACTGATAGACAGGAGTCTGGAAATTCAGAATAAAATGGTCTAGGGAAAATAGTATGAAGGGATAATCACATCCAGTGTAACATCTAATTAAGAGAGGGAATACTTACTCAGTTCAAAACTCAGGGTGATGATAAATTCCCAGTGAGCTGGATTTGTGATTCACAATAGTCTTTAATACATGGAGGTTTCTATATTATCATCAGAAGACTGAGAAATTTGTAATTTCTAAGACAGTAATATGATACCAACAGGAAGACTAGAACCTTAGATGGAAAAATATAAGTCTATTTTCCTTCACTATCTACTTACCAAATATGATGCTGCCTAAAGAGTGTGCCTTTACCTTTATTTCTTTCTTTTTAAAGAAAAGTTATGAATTTGGGGATGTTTTGGTGGAAATATGCTCTGTGTAGGCATATTCTACCATGTAATAATGAGTTGATGACTAGGAAGACTCACCATGATGAGAAGGTCCCAGTCTCCTGTTGAAGAGTGGCAGATGGCAAAGTTCCAAACCAGTCTCAAGTCTAAGAGCTGAAGATTAGTGTGAGAATAGAGAGTTATTCCATTGTCTGCCTTGATTTCTGGGACAATACCCATTTATAGTCCAGCTCCAGAGAAGGGAGAATTATGGTAAGAATAAAGAAGAGATTCTATAATAATCAAAGTGAAAGAATTGCAGACCACTTTGCCTCCTAAGAATGGGAACAGAAGTCATAGGAGTTGCAAAGGCTCTGTGTATGTGCATTAAAACACTTTTCTCCCACTTTCTTGACTAAACTCACGGTTTTTTCTCCCTCAAAACCTGAGATCATCAGTCCTCCTCAAAACTAGTGAGCAGAAATAACTTGCAATTCATTCAGTGCCAAACAGTTACAAAAACGTCAATCACTACATAACTGTTGCTGTAAATCACTGAGTTGAATTTAAATTTCTCTGAAACTGGACATTATGAATAGAGAATTGCAGCAAGGGAGGTGGAAGTAGGCAAATAATCCAGCTGTAGTGTCAAGTAAGTGAAGTCGCTCGGTCGTGTCCGACTCTTTGCGACCCCATGGACTGTAGCCTACCAGGCTCTTCCGTTCATGGGATTTTCCAGGCAATAGTACTGGAGTGGATTGCCCTTTCCTTTTCCAGCAGATCTTCCCAACCCAGGGATCAAACCCGGGTCTCCCACATTGTAGACAGACACTTTACCGTCTGAGCCACCAGGGAAGGAAATAAGAGAGTATTTTACACACTCTTAGACTCTAATTGATCNTCTCCAGCAGATCTTCCCGACCCAGGGATCAAACCTGGGTCTCCCACATTGTAGACAGACACTTCACCATCTGAGCCACCAGGGAAGGAAATAAGAGAGTATTTTACACACTCTTAGACTCGAATTGATCCATGGGACTTGACAATCAATCTGTAAATGGTGAGTAACAGGTAGGTAAATATGAACTTCAAGTTCTTTGAGACGGTTCTCCACAATGCAGACATGAATCAGTGGCTCGGAAGTCCTAAGTGGAAGACAGTGTTGGTCAGTAGCTTGATTGAAACTGGTGCAGGAGGAAATGTAAAATTCTGATGAAGGTACCCCCAGCATCAGAGTATGTAGTGAGATGTACGCTGTAGATGGGTAAGGTACTTCAGTCTTTTTTTGACCCATGTACAAAAACAGATAGTGACCTTACACATACTTGCATTCTTTATATGGGGATACAGGAAATCCCTGACTACTATGCCCGATATCTCAGATGGATTCTGGAGGCCATAGCAGTTCAAGTGCAGACCTGGGATCTGATCACTGGTTCCTTCAGTTAGGTCATGCAGTCAAGTGGACAAAGTGCTGCCCAAATTGTGGTACCTAAGCCAGTGGCTTGACCATCATTTTGGGGATTGCTAGAAAGGAAAGTTATAATCTCTGTCCTGATTTAGTGAATCAAAATGTCTAGCTAGGAGAGGGGAGAGAGATCAGAATTTTTGAATATTTTAAAGCTTGAAATGCATTGGTATGAAGATAGTTTTCTTAGCATTCCATACATTCAACAAGTTTTTACTTTGTGCTACACACTTTTCTGAAAACTAGACTTTCAGTGATAAACAAGACAAGACAAAAATTATGAAACTGAGCAAATTTCAGCAGTGAAGAAAAATATTAAACAATAATTTATTCAATTAGTGATTTCAGTATGAAAGTGAAAGTGAAGTCGCTCAGTCGTGTCCGACTCTTTGCGACCCCATGGACTGTAGCCTACCAGGCTTCTCTGTCCATGGGATTCTCTAGGCAAGAATACTGGAGTGGGTTGCCATTTCATTCTCCAGGGGATCTTCCCAACCCAGGGACTGAACCCGGGTCTCCTGCATCAGAGGCAGATGCTCTTAACCTCTGAGCCACCAGGGAAGCCTGATTTCAGTATAGTTGTGGTCAGTGTGTTAAAAATAGACACAGGAAAATTCTGAGGTATTTGAAAACATATGCTGGGGAAAGCAATGCTGTCATTGATAATATCTTGGCATTGTGATGTTATATATGAAAAATAATAATGTAAAATAAAAACCACAAAAAAGGCTTAATTTGATGTGGTGTAACCCAAGGGATCACCTTTCATTGATGGCAGACTCAAGAAGGGACGGCCTGTGTGGAATATGGTACTATTGGCATCCAGCCATTTCTTATACTTCGACTCCCTTCTCTTTTTAAATAGAATGAAACAATTCAATAAAACCAATATCAGAATCTATTCTAACTCAGTCTCCAAGGGATGATTTAACTTGGTGGTGTTAGTGCAATGGTTCTTAAATGGATTTGGTATTTGTTAATCACAGCAGAAATATCAGGATGCTGAAGCTTGAAGGTTAGAACAGGGCATAAGCAAAGGTACAATGGGAATAAAGGATGGATTGCGTCACTGAACAAGGTACAGTTCCTTCTTCCATGGTCCCCACTGAATGCTTCACAATTCTATCCTGTGAGAGAACTATTTAGATGAGATAGATGAAGAATAATGAACCAAAATAATGTACTTGAAATGTACTTGCCAAGTACATTTTAAAAGCTTTTTTTTTTAAATTCTATGAAACTTTCACTTATTCAATTGGAATTGAGAGATGAACAACTTATTTTTGCATTTTGATGTTTTCCTAAATTTTGAGCAGGAAGACAGGATGTGATTTCCTCAGTGCTGAAACCTCTTATTCCTCTTCGCTACCAAGAAGTTTTCTCTCTTCCTTTGTTCTCTTATATTTAAGTCAACACTTCATTTTCTGGTAGTTGTTGTGTTCTATCTGATTCAACACTTTATAGTGCTAGTAAAATGGCAACTGTGTCCTGCAACGCCTGATCCATATCCAACTCTTGATAAAGTTTTATTTGGCAGATGAATGAATGAATGAATGAAGTGTGTTGCTTTAACACCTACTAGCCTTCTAGAAAGAGTTGGAGGGAGGAAGAAGAAGGACTCTTTACAGAGCTGCATTCAGACTTGGATTATGAGATGGGATTGTGATGAATCCAAGGGATTTGATACATTTCATTAACTTTAGATGTTCTTTATGCCATCTTATTTCTCCTCATAGCAGTTAAACAATTTTAATTTATTTTTGACATAATGAATCTCTGTTTCCTCCACCAAAATATTGACTCCATGACAACAGAGCTGATTTGCTTTAAATCGTTTTTCACAAATGCAGCAACTCCTACAATAGTACTCTGAACTTAAAAAGATGGTCAAGTAAATATTAGTTGAATGATGTCTTATCTTGAAAGTGAGCCTGCGGCAAGGATTTAAGCACAAGTATTTTATTTGAGAGGTGAAGGAAGCAACTGAAGAGGAGTAGAGAATTTGGAAAATGGAAGAAAATGCAGTTAAAAGAGGGTATCCTGTTAATGGAGGGTAACAAGGGTCTCAACGAGCCTCCATTGGGAATGAAGTCACTTTGCTTCCCTGAGGCTAGATGGGGTGGGGGCCCAGCCCCCACGGCACCCCTCTGACACAGAGGTGGGGAGTTATGTGTGACGAGAAGTGAAGTGTTAAGTGGCCTTGCCTCCCGCTGTTTTGGTCATTCCCAAATGACCAGGTGGGTTGCCAGGTGGGTTTGTGGGCTTTTGACTCTCTACAAGATCCCATTGACACACCAGAGGTGGAGGAAAGAAGGGTGCTGATTTCCTCTGACTTTTGCCACTGAGTGGAATCTCATTGCTACCAGATGGAGGTGGAGACTCAGCTAGCCACTGGATTTGTAACTGGGCAGGACCCTATGGGGTCTTTTTAGGACCATGTCCTTTGCCTGCCTCCTCTTGTCCATTAAAAACAAAACAAAACAAAACAAAACTTTAGCCAAAGAATAAATTGAATCAGAGAAGCAAGAAAATGCAGAAACAAAGGAGAGCAGTCAAACAAGACAAAATAATAGCTCAGTCATTAAACAAGTCAAGCATCTTTAGTTCCTTCTTAAGGACTATAGATAATATTCCGAGCCACATCCTTTGTGCTGGTTTGCAGATACTGAAAGTCCCAGGTAGAAAAAGTTAGCTGAACAATGACCAGACTGGAGCATGACATGGGCTGTTACATCTTGCACAATTTCAAGAACTGGCCTCAAGGAAATGAAAACCAACTGACCCTTGAACTGCAGATCAACTGTACTTAAAACAGTCAAGATGACATGGATCAGACCACCACAAGACCAGTTTCAAGATGAGTCTTGAATCTGACTGCTGTTCTAAACGTAGCCCCCTCCCTCTGACTCTATATCCCTGAAACTCCCCCTTTAAAAGCTCTTGTCCTCTGATTGGCAATGGAAATTTAGTTCTCTGAGACATGTTCTTCTCCCCACATTTCTGGCCTCTGAAATAACCCTACTTTCCTTTTTTACCAATACTGGTCACTTGAGTATTGGCTTTCAATATGGTCAATTAACCTATAGTTATTTAATTAACCTATGAGATGGTCATTTAATTATTTAACCTATATAATATATATAACCTATATATATATAATAACCTAGGTTATTTAATTAATTAACCTATGAGATGGTAATTTAATTATTTAACCTATATAATATACATAACCTATATATATAATAACCTAGGTTATTTAATTAATTAACCTATGGTTAATTAACCTATGAGATGGTCAGCCTAAGGTGAGTTTGGTAACAGATCCTGCTAAAATTGTACTTACAGCCTGCTTCTGCTGAATGGAAGATGGAAGAGTAGCTCCCAGCTTAGACTTGCATCTACTACCTTGGCTGGCTGGGGAAACTGACCACCTCCTGCTTGAACTGAGCTGGAATGAAGGATTAGCAAGTTACCTAGGCACTCTCCCCATAAGGTAGATGAAGCTCAGACCATGTCAGCTTCTGTGGGTTGGTGGGGTGGGTAGACTGCAAACAAGTCAATCAACCCTCCTGAACCGTGGAGAGGTGGGTAGCAGGCTTTCTGTGAGTGCTTCCTTGATTAGGATCAGTATTGCCAAAAAGGTTTCTTGTTGTCTTAAGCCATGACTTCTCCAGTCATTTAGCTACAAATTATAGACTTTCTCAGTTCTTCTTTCAGCCTGCTGAATGTTCAGGATTGAGGGTTTATACAGCGCTCTGTTTGGAATATGTGGGAGCAAATGAGGACACGGGGAATTCCACGCTGTCACTTTTCATGTCCCCAATTTTCTAGGCAACGCACTGGCTTTCCACCTTTCCTGTGCTTGTTTGTTGTGTTGTGTCTGGATTTTTTTTTTTTAGCTTTAAATAGGAGAATCCAGAAGGAATGGGTTACTCCATTTTGCCTAGAACCAGAAACCCCTTCAAATTATCATTGAAGACCTATTGCTTACAGAAAACTTCAAGCATATGTTCTGATGAGTTCGGCATGTGTTTTAATTGTGTTTCTTGTTTTCCTCCATAGTTAGAGAGCTAGTTGCGTGGAAAAAAATCTATTTCAAGTGGTGCCACTAGTGGATGTTATTATACATGTTTCATTTACAGTCTTCCTAGTTGTGATTATTTTATGAGGGAAGATAAACAAAAGTACTATAGCATGTTTCACATGGTAAATTCTTTTCTTCTTAATAAACAGGGCTTCCCTGATGGCTCAGATAAGGAAGAATCTGCCTGCAATGAGGAAGACCTGGGTTCGATCCCTGGGAAGGAAGAAGGGAGTGGTAATCTGCTCCAGTATTTTTGCCTGGAGAATTCCATGGACAGAGGAGACCGGCGGGCTATAGTCCATGAGGTCGCAAAGAGTCAGACATAACTGAATAACTAACATCTAACATTTTTTTCTCAGTTGCTTGAAGGTGCCATGTACTATATTTTTCAGCCTTGTTTATTTAGAAATTAATCTCACACTCAAAATCCAAAATCATTTTCTATTCCCAGCTGCAGTGACCTAAAAAGTTTNCGGGCTATAGTCCATGAGGTCGCACAGAGTCAGACATAACTGAATAACTAACATCTAACATTTTTTTCTCAGTTGCTTGAAGGTGCCATGTACTATATTTTTCAGCCTCGTTTATTTAGAAATTAATCTCACACTCAAAATCCAAAATCATTTTCTATTCCCAGCTGCAGTGACCTAAAAAGTTTGCCTTAAGTATGACTCCATAGACATATCTATATTTAATCAAGCCTTCTTACTGACACTCCTGGCTACAGCTGCTGATTCTGCTGCTGACAAGGACAGGAAGGACTTTGAGTAAAGTGTTACGATGTCTAGCTAGTTCAGGGCAGGAGTTTTGCCTTCAGACATCACACAGAGGTCATATGATGTGATCTATTTATATTACCATAGTTTCCAATAATATGGTATACAAAACAGAGATCTAAGCATGAGGAAATATTAGAAGCAAGAAAAACAACCGGCAGCATTGAAGAGAACACAATCAGATTATTTTACTCCTGAACTTGTAAAAATAGTCTTGTGAATAAAACACTGACTCAGTTCAGAGGGTATTTAGTTTGCCTGGGTTCGAACCCTCACGTTCCCACTTATTGCATGTGTGAATTTTGGCAAATTATTAACACATTAACATCTGTGACTCACTTTCCTTATCTGAAAAATGGTCATAATAATAGTACCTATTGCAGAGGTGGATATGAAGTTAAAAGAGATAGTAAATGTGAAATACAAAGTCCAGTGCTTTACGAGATATTTGTGCTCAAAAAAATGATGGTTATTTTTCACTAATCATTGGGGTAATCAGCTACCAAATTTTTGTCAACTCAAAAGGTTTAAATCTATGGACATTTATAGATTTATCAGGGACACCAAGATACATAAGCATAGTGTCTGATATTTAAAAATTACCATCTGTTAGAAATGAAGGAGCAAGATCACACCTTTAATTAACAGTGTGAACACTATATGCCATTTAGTAATAGTCATTGTTGTTCCCAATTTGCAAATGAAGGTCAGAAAAATTGAGGAATGTGATCAAGATCACGCAGTTAAATTTCTAGATTCAAGTGCAGGTGTATTTGAAGTTACAAATTACAGGAAATTCTTATAGCATTAAAACAGCTGATAATCAAAGGAAAAACAAGTGTTGCCTAATAGGTGGCAAGTGATTCCAAATACCATGTCCAAATATCAGTTGTACCTTGTTTATGACCAAGGACTTGCCTGGGTGATGTTCTAAGCCTCAGGAATGGAAGCATTTTATCAATACAGTCTCCTCATCTGTAAAATGAGGTGAGAGTAGATATCTCTAAGGCCCCTTTCCTGCTCTAACAGTTCTCAAGCCTATGAATGTTTATGTCCTGAAACTCCGTCTCTATATTAGTAAGCACAATACTGGGTGTTGCTTGATAAACTGGAATCACATTTAGTAGATGGGCTTGCAGTCAACTGTGAAGATTGATGTCATTTGATAAATTATTTACAAAACTTTTATGACATAAAGTAAGAAAGGGTTAGACAGTTAGTGATTAGGGGTGAATTAGGGGAAAGAAAAGGGCAGGACAGATCTGAAATCCTTGGAGGTACCATAAGATTCTATGCTCATTCACTGACTGGCTGAAACACCATGACTATAACCAACATTTAATACACATTATCTTATTTCATCCTTACCAAAGCCCAGTGGAGTTGAAATATTTGATCCCCGATTTTATGTTGATGTTGGATTCTCAGAGAGGTGAAGTAATCAGAGCTACAAGGTCAAGAAGTTAGTTTGCAGGGATGCTGGAATTAAAATTCAAGTCTACACGTAGCAGTGCCTATGGTCTTCCTGCTGTTTTATAAAGACTCAAAGTTTTCTTTGTATACAACGCACTTTGACTCTCATCCATTTATGTAAATGACAGTACGGGTCATTACTGATGCAATCATTATTTATAATGTGTATTGACATTAACCTTTCCGAACACTGAAATGAAAGTGCTATTTTCATTCACTGATGGAGCTGGTCCTATTAAACATTGTAACCTCTCATTGTAATTTTCTTAGAAAGTGTTTTCAGGGATGGAAAGGAAAAGAGATTGACATTTGTGAGTACTTACTCTGAGCCAAGCACTAACAGTTATTATCTTATTTAAATATTATAATAACTTTGGGTAAGAATATTATTTTCCCTTTCTCACAGATTAAGAAGTTGAAGCTCAGATTAAGAAAAAAGGCCACATGTTCCCGAGATTCAAAAGCCCCTGCTTTATGGTACTTCACAGTTTTCCATGGCCAGGTCCCAAATCGGGCTTTGGTTTGTCTGTTTCTTTGAACTTTCAGCTGGAATATTGTTTTTATTTTAGGGCATCTCCAAAAGTTCATAAATATACATTGACATCAGTGATTAAAATATACATTGTCCAGGCAATGATTAAGTCATTTTAAAGACTCATACC
>SJYW01021940.1:116872-130068 GCA_006410735.1 Raphicerus campestris | reverse complement strand
TCCAGGCAAAAACACTGGAGTGGGTTGCCATTTCCTTCTCCAGTGCAGGAAAGTGAAAAGTGAAAGTGAAGTCGTTCAGTCGTGTCTGACTCTTAGTGACCCCATGGACTGCAGCCCACCAGGCTCCTCCATCCATGTGATTTTCCAGGCAAGGGTACTGGAGTGGGGTGCCACTGCTTTCTCCTTTAAAGAGCATAATAAAATATAATTCCAGTAATTCCTGATTACTGTAGGCTCTCAGCATGCATTTGATTATTGAGTGACTCAGTAATTTTTATTAATGAATAACAGCTAGCATTTGCTGAGCACTTCTGCCTGGCCACCATCTTGAATCCATTTGACAGTAAATAGTCCCAGTCTCCTCATTTTTTCCCTTAAATGATTTTTCCCCCTAAGGATATTTACCTTCAGCCATTTAAAATTTTCTTGAGTTGAAGAATACATATCCTTTGACACACACACCTAGATCTTTGTAATTTTGGAGAAAGAGCATGATTTGCAATGCCGTATATATGCCATAAGCTAAATGGATAGTTCAGGGGCACACATTTGTCTGGAAACAAACTCTTGCTCTAAACAACAGTTTAAAATGTTTCAATGAGCCCCTATTGAAGTGATATGTTATGCAAGCAGTTTCTTTGTAGTCATCTGTAGAAATAGCTCAGCTACTTAGGCATAAATGAGTGGTGAAGCCAAGGTGAAGAGTTCCCCGAATCCCTATGCTGAGTTGTTTGTTCTGTCCTTTGTACTCCCACAGCAATTTTTTCTTTCTTCTGAAATAGCACTCACAATCTTGCATTTATTACTTTACATACAAGTCATCTGTGACATTCGATCATTACCTTTCCAAGGTCATGGGCCAAGTCTTATTACTCATTATATCTCTAGTACCTAGCATAGTGCCATAGACATAATCAGTGCTCAACAAACATTTCTTGAGTAAGAAATTGAATGAAAGAATAGAGGTCTCCATTTTCTTCAAATATATTAGGATTTCTGGGACTTGATGTTATATGCTACCTGGATTCCCCTTCAACTTTTTGCCCTAGCTTCCAGAAATATTGTCAGCAGCCTTCAACTATCAGCACCTTCAGGAACTGTCTCAGCTGCAAAGAGCTACTTAGCTCAAGGTCATACTCCTTCCCAGGGTGCGTCATAGCAATGATGAACTAACACAGGACTATTAAGGTGTGACCACCTCAGCCAAACACAGAAAAATTTTGAGGTGCCATTTAAGCTCCAAAGGTCTTGAGGTTTGCTGAAGAGTGCCATTGGACCTACATACCAAAATAACTTTTCCCTCTGCCCAATCCTACTTCTTTTCAATTTCATGAGCGCTGAAACTAAGGATACTCCTTCATAAACATACTGCAAGCTGATCAGTGTCTTAGAATCTATTTTCCAAGGCACTCAACCAGAAACAAGTTTTTAAAACACATTTGGGGCCTCCCTGGTGGCTCAGAGGTATAAAGACACCGCTTGCCAATGCAGGAGATCCCTGGTCCTGCCCACATAGCAAGGAGCAACTAAGTCCATGTGCCATGACTATTGAGCCCATGTTCTAGAACCCAGGAACCACAGCTATTGAGCCATGTGCTGCAGCTACTGAAGCCCTCACGGCCTAGAGTCTGTGCTCAACAACAAGAGAAGCCCCTGCAATGAGAAGTCCCCCACCGCAACTAGAGCGCAGACCCGCTCACTGCAACTAGAGAAAAGCCCCCATAGCAACGAGTACCCAGCATAGCCAACAAACTTAATTGATTAAATTAAAAAGCCCACATTTAGACAAAAGTTGTGAGAATCNTGCTGCAGCTACTGAAGCCCTCACAGCCTAGAGCCTGTGCTCAGCAACAAGGGAAGCCCCTGCAATGAGAAGTCCCCCACCGCAACTAGAGCGCAGACCCGCTCACTGCAACTAGAGAAAAGCCCCCACAGCAACGAGTACCCAGCATAGCCAACAAACTTAATTGATTAAATTAAAAAGCCCACATTTAGACAAAAGTTGTGAGAATCTGTTTGGGGTCTTACCTCTATCCTTACTCTTCCAACGGGAATCTATGCTGATTTATCAATCATATGTAAGGAATTACATTAAGTCATTTCACCTACATGCTGCTGCTGCTGTTGCTGCTGCTAAGTCACTTCAGCCGTGTCCAACTCTGTGCGACCCCATGGACTGCAGCCTACCAGGCTCCTCCGTCCATGGGATTTTCCAGGCAAGAGTACTGGAGTGAAGTGCCATTGCCTTCTCCGCACCTATATGACCTTATATAATTCTTATTTTAACTCTGAAAACTAGGGACTTTTGTTTTCATTCTAAACTTTGCATTTATGTAACTCAAAGAGTCTCACAAAAATGGCCACCATCTTAAAGCTCATCTGAAACTAGTGGTTAGATTTTCCTTATCCCCAAAAAGTGTGATAAAGGCCAGAGCTAAATTGATAGCATGAGAGATTTTATTTTATCCTTCACACATGCCAGGAGTCCAAGGACTTGCTTAATATGTGATTTTTAATAGGTGCTCATTGAAATGTTTCAGAGAAGTAACCTTATCCATTTCACTGCCTTCTATATTTTCCTTGAAAAATAAAATAAAAGATTGGAGAGGAGGGATCTACATTTTTAAATATAAATTCTCACCTTTTTTTTTTTCAGTGATCTTAGGTTGTGTTCCCTAGGAGTAGAATTTGAAGTGAGATCATCTTATTCAAATGATTTATTAAAAGAGGAAAATGAGGAGCTCAGTTCAGTCACTCAGTCATGTCCAACTCTTTGTGACCCCGTGGACCGCAGCATGCCAAGCCTCCCTATCTATCACTAACTCCTGGAGTTTATCCAAACTCATGTCCATTCAGTCAGTGATGGACAAAAAATCATGTCCTGTTAGACCTAATATTCTAGGAGAGGGAGACAAGTAATAAACAAGTAAATGATTTAATATGTCAGGTTGTTAAGGAATATGGAGAAAAATAGAGAAGGGGATGCTGCAATTCTAGATTCTGAGATTATCCTTGGTCAAGGAAAGCTTCATCGAGAAGATAATGTTGAAACAAGGATCTACCTAGAGGAGGTGAGTAAACAAGTAGGCAAATATTCTGAGGAAGAATCTTCTAGCAGAAAGAATTGCAGGTGCAAAGTCCTCAAGGTGGGAGTGCTGGTCATTTGCAGAAAGAACAGAGATGCCAGGGTGACTGGAATAGAAAGATCAATGGGGAGAGTAAATGAGATGGGATCTTAGACAAGTGGCAAGGTCAGTAGGATCTTACAGGTCACTGGAAGAACCTGACTTTACTTTGAATGAGGTAGAAAACCATTGGCAGGATTCTCAGCACAGTGACATCATCTGCCTCCCATCTTGAAAGGAATACTTTACCTGCAGTTTTAGGGAAAGTGGGTGGACAGAGAGAGAACAGACACACCAGTCAGAAGGCTATTACACCATCTAGGAGGGAGTGTTCTATGGCTAAGATCAGGATTAGAGCAGTGCAGAGCAGTGAGTTTGTTTTTCACATTTTCAATATATTTGGAAAATACAGCTAATGTGACTTGATAGACTGAATATGTGGAATGGAGAGAGAAAAAAAATTGAATAAGATTCTAAACTGCAACACTCATAGTGACTGATCAGCAGCACTGGCCTTGTTTTCCGACTGATGCCAAGTTTACTGGATACAGTGTTTCATTAAACATCATGTTTACTTAGCTTTAAGAAAGGATGCAGGGTAAGAATCAATGTAGAATTCATGACAATAGTATTGCAGAGATCTACTGACTCACATAGCAATTTCTGAAACTTTTAAATCACTTCGCATTCTGCATGCACAAGTTCTTAAGAGAAGCTGAGTGGGACAGGTTGATGTCAGCTCAGGGAGACCATTAGCTCTGTGGTCCTTTCAGCTTTTATATTTTGTGCTCATTTTCTGGTGCAGGTGTATCTCTTAAATATCGGTTAGTCATTATTTGATAAGCAGTTTCAATAATGAGGTACAGGTGCTTTGTCCTATAGATAATAACCTTGGCCAGAATCTCACTCAGTTTGGATCTATTATACCCCCATTAGTTTCATGAGTTACTGTAGTGGGGGAAGATTTGATCAAGATTTGAATCACCAATTGTCCCTGAGAATAAAAGATGGCACTAATCAACCACTGGCACTTTCCTCCCATGAATGATTTGGCCTCAGCACCCAGAAGGAAGTTGTTACCATACTTTGGGAACAGTGGCTTTGAAAAGTAGAGGAGGAAGTATATTAGGAATTCAGTTTTGCACACATTAAGTTGAGATGTATTTTATATATCCCAGTGGAGATGATGAGTAGGAAATTTGAAACAAGAATCTGAATTTCCTAAGAGAAGGTTGGGATAAACATATATATTTGAGGGTTAACACCAGATAAATGGGTTTTCTTGGTGACTCAAATGGTAAAGAATCTGTGTACAATGCAGGAGACACATGTTTGATCCCTGGGTCAGGCAGATCCCCTAGAGAAGGGAATGGCAACACACCTCAGTATTCTTGCCTGGATATTTAAAGCCATGAGTCTAGATGAGAACAATGAGATTCAAAGAGCTTTATATAGATATCTATTTATATAGATAAAGTCTTAGAGTTGAATATTTTGGTTGTTGAAGCAATGAAAGAAGATGAGCAAAGGACACTGAGATGGAAAGCTCACTAAAATAAGACAGAAATCAAGACTTCCATGCTCTGTAAACCATGGAAGGAAAGATTGAAAAATTAAGCACATAGCAATCAGCTGCAAATTCTGATAACCAGATGACTGGATTCAGGACTTAGGTTCAGTTACAAGAAGGACAGTGCCGACGTTTACAAATGCAGTTTTGTGAAGTGGTGTAGAAAAACTGATTAGAGATGATTTAAGAGAGAATAAAAGAGAAAAGGAATTAGAAACAGTAGGCAGAGATAAGCAGGATCAGAGAATTATAGCAATAAATGGAGAGACAGTAATCAAATGAAAATTTTTTAATAGTTGTGTTTTTTGTGTGTTTTTTTTTTTTGGTGGCACTGGCTCTTAGTTGCCACATGTGGGATCTAGTCTCCTGACCAGGGATCAAAACTGGGCCTCCTGCATTGGGAGCAGAGTCTTAGCCTCTAGACCACCAGGGAAGTTCCTCAAATGAGGTTTTTTGCTGTTGCTGCTGTTGTTTAAGATGACAGCTATTGCAGGCCTGGGAGAACAATCTGCGAGATAAGGAAATTTCATAGTGAAGGAGAGTTACTGGGATGATGTTCTCAAATGGGTTGGAGAGGATGGGACCAGTGCACAGGTGGGATGCTGCCCTAGAGAGGAGTACACACAGTTCTTCCACATCAGCAGGAGGAGAGGAAGACATACATGGGCAAAGATAGTCAGTGGGTGGAAAGTATTTTCTCAGTGTCTATTTTCTCAGTGAAATAGAACACAAGGCGGCAGGTGTCTGAGATGGAGGAGAGAAGAGGAGGTGCTGAATGTTTAAGGAAAGAAGAGAAGAGGTGAACGAGGTTCGTGGGAGAGTGAATGGATAGAAAAATGCAGTTAGGTTTGCTGGGCAGAAGAGAGTCCACGGAGGACAGTGGCCAAGGGTTCACAGTGAGGCAGAGATGGATGGTCGTGTTTTTCTCCATCTATGTCAGTTGTGATGTTTAGACCAGCTATGGGAAGAGAGTTAGAGATAATCAAGGTTAGAATTTTGTCAGGTGAGTATATAAAGTGAGACATGAGCAAGAAAATTAATTGAAAGAGTGTGCAAAGTGATTGCAGTGACGGTCCATGACATCCAAACTGTTCAAGGATCAAAACAAGGGCACGGAAGGAAGGGGAAATAAAGGTCATTCAAAAGGAGAAGAAATTCAGAAGACTGAGGGTCCTGGTAAAGCAGGAAATTTCTTAGTCAAGTGCTCCAAGGAGCAACTTGTAAGAGATGATGATCTAATTGTGGGATGCCCACAATTTAGGCTACAGAGAGACTGCCTTTACAGGTCACACGTTGACCTAGGATATGACTTTGGCAATAAGTGCTTAACGTAGTGGAGGACACGTTTATTGAATCAGAGAAAGTTAAGAATTTACAGCCTAATATAATGGAATGCCTGCAATGCAGGAGACCTGGGTTCGATTCCTGGGTCAGGAAGATCCCCTGGAGAAGGAAATGGCACCCACTCCAGTACTCTTGCCTGGAAAATCTCATGGACAGAGGAGCCTGGTGGGCTACAGTCCATGGGGTCACAAGAGTCAGACACAGCTTAGCAACTAAACCAACACCCCCATAATGGAACGCTCATCCTGACGGACATTAAAATCGCTAACAGTTTGGATGAGATAATGTTGGAGACTGAAACAGTGAACCAAGAGCTAGAGTATTCAAAGAGTTAAAGAGTGACCCAAGAGACTGGAGGTGAGGACAGCAAGGCTGTGTAGTAAGACCGTGTGTAAAGGTGGGAGGGAGGGTTGTCTGGAAACAGCAGCTGGGAGCAGAGGTTATCTACTGCTGTGGCAGCCCAGAGGTGGGCTGCCGCACATGCTGTGTCACATGGGAGCAAACATTAAGGATCCAGAGACCACCTCATTCACAAGCATTTCCAAATTCTGGCAGAAAGAGTCATATTTGTCCAGTTCATGTTTGGTGATCACTCTTGATCCACAGAGCTGTCACTGGGAGGCGGTCACAGAGGACTATCGTGGTTGCCAGGGGCTTCTTCTGGTACCTTATAAACAGAGACCAAACACTTAAGCATATTTCCTAGCTTCTTTCTACCACGGAAGAGCTGCCTCCTAAAAGATCAGTAACCTTTCCATTCTAGCACACACAGCCCCTTTTCTGTTCCTTTTCAAAATTCAGGACCAGCAATTTTCTATCTAGGANCCTAGCTTCTTTCTACCACAGAAGAGCTGCCTCCTAAAAGATCAGTAACCTTTCCATTCTAGCACACACAGCCCCTTTTCTGTTCCTTTTCAAAATTCAGGACCAGCAATTTTCTATCTAGGAAGAGCTGCGTCAGTGGTCAGGCAATGGTCCAAACAGTTGAGTTCCAGTTGAACATCATAACACGCTATTCATAATTACACCACTATCCCACAACTAGAAACTTCTCAGCTTGAAATGAGCTCAGAAAGAAGCTGCAGCAACTCACCTGGCACTGCCACTGTTTATTGTTGTGCAAGCAGCCTGCTTGGCACAGGACATCTTGATTTGTGTTAACATCCTAATGCACTAATCTTCCTAATACACCTTATATTTATGTATGACATAAATCAAATCCTGCTCAGAACGAAGCTGTCGCTGCCTTTTTATTTTTTCCTCTCCTACTCTCCTGCTGGGTGTATTTATGTTAGGCTGTGTTGTGTCGCTACCCTTGCTGCAAATTTATCTGAGCTCCGACTTTTACTGCTGATTTAGCAAACATTTTATATTCTGCAATGAACTGTAAACATTTTTTTTTTCTGACAGATCCATTATGACAAGTGTTATAAACTCTTCACTGCAGACTGTATCTCTTCTATTGAGCTCCTCTTTATATCAATTTTACTATGCACAGAAAATGATGCTGGTAATATTGCACCTGTCTGAGCTCAGCCAGGACAGTCAGTGAGTCCTGCAACAGAAAGTATCTATATACTTAGTTTTATTACATCTGTTTCTCATTTATACAGTAGTTAGTGGGAATCAAGTTTTAGGAGTAGTCAAATGAGCTGAAACTACCCGTGAGCTCCCATTTCTTTCCATTTAAAAGTTTGTATATAAACATACACAATGTTTTTAAGTAGCTTATAAATTTTTCCATTTCCTATCAGGTCTAAAATGTCATAAGATATCTACATTAAACTCAAGATACACCTGAGAATACATAGTGATCCCAAAGAAGAACCTTCATTCTGCTAAGTCATGCCCATAATTTGCTTAAATTCTGTGATGGTGGGGGGGAGGGTGTCTTTCATTTACCAGTAGCTTTCAATGGATAAGAGTATCAGAATTCTGTCCCCGTTAAAATGAGGAAGAAATAAGGAAGGCAAGTCAAGTGTTATGGGATGAAATGTGCCCTCTAAAATGTCACAGGTTGAAGTCTTAATTCCCTAGTACCTCCAAATGCCACTCTACTTGGAGGTAGGGTCTTTAAGGAGGTAATGAAGTTAAAAAGAGATCATGAGAATCAGTTCTAATCCAATAAGGAGGAGAAAACTGGAACACAGGCCTAAACACAGAGGAAAGACACTTGGGGACACAGGGAGAAGACATCCATCTCAGGTCAGAGGGATTGGGCCCAGAAGAAACCAAGCCTACTGACATTTTGATCTTAGACTTCTAGCTTCCAGAATGGTGAGAGAATAAATGTCTGCTGTTTAATCCACCCAGTCTGTGGTACATTGCTATGGTAGCCCTAGAAGATTAATATACCATATTCGACATCTCTAATCTTTAAGGAAATTTTCACACATTATTTTATCTCAAGTCCACAATAATCCTGCTGCTGCTGCTAAGTCGCTTCAGTCGTGTCCGACTCTGTGCAACCCCAGAGATGGCAGCTCACCAGGCTCCCCCGTCCCTGGGATTCTCCAGGCAAGAACACTGGAGTGGGTCGCCATTTCCTTCTCCAATGCATGACAGTGAAAAGTGAAAGTGAAGTCACTCAGTCATGTCCAACTCTCCGCGACCCCATGGACTGCAGCCCACCAGGCTCCTCTATCCATGGAATTTTCTAGGCAAGAGTACTGGAGTGGGGTGCCATTGTCTTCTCTGACAATAATCCAACCTTCATTTTTAAGGATGAAGAAACAAACTCAGAGAGGTTAATCAATTTATTCAAAGTCACCCAGCTAGATGTTAAAAAGCTATGGGTAAAATCCACATTGTAAGTGCCTGAATGCTCAGTCACTCAGGCATGTCAGCGCTTTGTGACCCCATGACGGGCTTTGTAGCCCGTCAGGCTCTTCTGTGCAGGGAATTTTCTAGGTAAGAATACTGGAGTGGGTTGCCATTTAATCCTCCAGGGGATCTTCCTGACCCAGCAATCAAACCCGGCTTCTGCATTGCAGGCAGATTCTTTACCCCTGTGCTACCAGGGAAAATTCACTTTGTTCTGACTCAGATCCATGTTCTTTTCCCTTTACATGTTGTCTGTGTGGTTTAGCTCTCCAGTTAATTATCATTAATAAGACTGAAAGGAATGCCATGTCTGGGCTATATGCAAATCTTCAAAGAAATTTTCCACCCGTAGCTGTCTCCTATTCTTGATGAATAAGTGAACTTTTCAAGTCTAAGAACAACTCGCTTACAACAGACTTAATCACTGACATTCGTGGAATTGCCTCTAAGAAAGAAGAGTAATCAGTATTTTATCTGAAAGAGGAATTTTGGTTCACTATACCACATACCTTGAGAATACTTTGAGAGTTTCACTTTTCATTCACTAAATTAAAGTTGAACAGATAGCTATTGATGGCTTCCTGCATTTGGGCCACCGTATGTGCACAGAAGATGAAAAGTGGATGCGACAGACTTAGTCCCTGCCCTCACACAGATTTCATTATAATAGTCACACCAAATTTGGTGGGTTTGCCATTTGGCTTGCTTTTGTTTCTAAACACGTCTCTCTTCGGTCTAAATGGAAAGCCCCGAGGCCATGAACTGTGTGTTTTTGCCTTTGAGGCTCCAGTGCCTGGCAGAGTTCCTGCACATATTAAGAGCTCAATAAATATTCTTAAATTAAATTGGGATTCCAAATTTATAGCTGATGAAGATGAATGAATATCCTGTTACTTGACAGGAGTTCAAGTGACATTCTGAAAACTGCTGAGGGCAGCTCAGCCTTTGTATACCACACATAAATACCAACTGTTCAAATGGTTCATAAACCTGCATTAATGTGAAAAGGTGATCTTAAACCCCAGACCACTCATTGTTGGCTTCTCTTTCCTACTGCCTCCACTCCTATTTTTATACCACAATGTGTTTTTTTAATAATGTTTTTACTTTGATTTAAGAACAAGAATTATAGAAATGATGAAACACACTAAATATAAGCTGATTCATCTTTGTGCCATAACCTAGATATAACCATTGTTACATTTTTTTTTTAATTACCCTTCTAGTTTCCTATGCCTATCAGATCAGATCAGATCAGATCAGTTCAGTCACTCAGTCGTGTCTGACTCTTTGCGACCCCATGAATCGCAGCATGCCAGGCCTCCCTGTTGATCACCATCTCCCGTAGTTCACTCAAACTCATGTCCATCGAGTCGGTGATGCCGTCCAGCCATCTCATCCTCTGTCGTCCCCTTCTCCTCCTGCCCCCAATCCCTCCCAGCATCAGGGTCTTTTCCAATGAGTCAGCTCTTCACATGAGGTGGCCAAAGTACTAGAGTTTCAGCTTTACCATCATTCCTTCCAAAGAAATCCCAGGGTTGATCTCCTTTAGAACGCACTAGTTATCCTAAATATATTCTTTTACATATGGGCATCAAACTATACAGGAAATTCTACAACATGCTGCACTGTGCTGTGCTTAGCTGCTCAGTCATGTCCACTTCTTTGCAATCCCATGGACAGCAGCCTGCCAGGCTGCTCTGTCAGTGGGGATTCTCCAGGTGAGAATACTGCTGTAGGTTGCCATGCCCTCCTACAGGGCCTCTTTCCAACCAAGGATCGAACCCACCTCTCCCACAATGCAAGTGGATTCTTTACCATCTGAGCCACTAGGGAAGTCCAAGAATACTGGAGTGGGTAGCCTATGCCTTTTCCAGGGGGTCTTCCTGACCCAGGAATCAAATCAGGGACTCCTGCCTTGCAGGCAGATTCTTTACCAGTTGAACTACCAGGGAAGTCCATACCACAATGTGCCTCTTTCACAAAATATTTATTGAAAATATCCATATCATTAAATATTCAAGCATGATTTGATGGACTTGAACGTACTTAATGGATTTAATGAGTAGTACTTAGTTTTCATTGATTTACTCATTGCATATCTACGGTTTACCAGACACTGTGGTAAACACCAGAGCTACAAAGATTACGAGGCATAAGACCTACTCTTAAAGGTTGTATATGACCTTTGGGTGTTTTCTCTTCATTGTATGACGTTAGTGTTAGTCACTCAGTCGTGTCTGATTCTTTGGAACCCCATGGACTGTAGCCTGCCAGGCTCTGCTGCCCATGGAATTTTCCAGGCAAGAATTCTGGAATGAGTTGCCATTTCTACTACAGGGGATCTTCCCAACCTAGGGGTTGAACCCAGGTCTCCTCCCAGGTGAGACCCCAAATCTCACCATGGACTTCCCTGGTGGCTCAGACGGTAAAGCGTCTGTCTATAATGCGGGAGACCTGGGTTTGATCCCTGGGTCCGGAAGATCCCCTAGAGAAGGAAATGGCAATCCACTCCAGTACTATTGCCTGGAAAATCCCATGGACAGAGAAGTCTGGTAGGCTACAGTCCATGGGGTTGCAAAGAGTTGGACATGACTGAGTGACTTCATGTTTTTCACTCCTGCGTTGCAGGCAGATTCTTTACCATCTGAGCCTCCAGGGAAGCCCTGCAGTTATGTTATCTAAAGTATAAAATTATGTTACCTGAAGTTATCCTGTATAAACTTATTTCTTTGCCTGTATTAATTTTTTAAGTATTATTTATTGACCATAACTTATTTGCTAGCTCTCACTCCTTCAATCCATTTTTTCATTCAATAATATTTATTGAGTATCTAAAGTCAATGAGTATTTGAATTTAGAATTTAAAGTATGAAAATCTCTATTCTAAGCAACAGGAAGATATCAGTGAACAAGGCTGTTCACATTTCTGTCATCACAGAGTTCATTTTTCAGTGGGGGTATAGAAGCAAATAAATAGGATAGTGAATAAATTAGCCTATGATAAGGGCATAGAGAAAAATAAATCAGATTTGAGGGGATATAAAACTGTGGATCGAAGATACAGCTTATACAGGATAGCCAGGGCAGACTTTAAACATAAGGAAGCAGTTCAGCTGTGACCTTAATGTTGTGAGAGAACAAGTACTTCAGAGGTTTGGGGAAAGAGTTTTGAGTCAGAGCAAACAGTTAAGTGCCAAAGCCCTGAGGCAGAAATACAGACTTGCTGGCTGGAGGAACACTGCAGAGGGCTGTGTGCTGAGCAGGGGTGACCCTGGTAGGGAACAGAAGGAAATAAGTCAGACACAGATCAAGGAGGGCTTCTCAGGGGGTGCTAGGGGGTAAAGAACGTGCCTACCAGTGCAGAAGATGTAATAGATGAGGGTTCGATCCCTGGGTTGGGAAGATCCCCTGGAGGAGGGCATGGCAACCCACCCCAGGATTCTTGCCCAGAGAATCCCGTGGGCAGAGGAGCCTGGTGGATTTAGTCTGGGTTGCCAAGAGTCAGAAATGACTGAAGTGACTAGCATGCATATACACACACGGGGATCAAGGAATGGTGGAACAGTAGCTAGGTAAAATGGTATAGCGAACATCTGGAAGTTTTTTTCTAGATGCTTTTATTTTCTCAGTGAAATAGGGATGAAAGCTTTTGCCTTTTTCTACAGTTAGGCTAATTTTGAAAATGTATGAAATTCTATGCAACATTTGTGTTGAAAGGTTTCTTCCCAAACTGCCAAGAATTTTACAGGCCATAAATGGGATGGGAATTCCTTTTAATTTAAGGCGGTTGGTGGGACAGGTGTGGGACATGGAACGAGACTTACCTAGATCTTTGTTTTAACCTTGGGGGCATTTTTAAATTTTATTGTTGATGCTTAAATTTCAAAATTCTGTGTATTCAGATTTGGTCATGGCGAATCTACTTCTAAAGAAAAAAAATAATCCAACTTTGTGGATATGAAATGAAAAGTTTGCTGTTTTGATCTAGTTGTTTCCAGTGAAGTGGTTTATGAAATATGTTCTACAAGATGCACATTTTTTCATTGTAACATGAAAATTGTAAATAATTGATTAAAGTGCTGCATTTTGATGAATTTTTTTCTAGCTATTTTTAAAGAGCAAACTAGGAATTGAGTATTTGTGTATGGTATGTTTCCTTCCTCCCTCCCTCCCTCCCTATTTAATTTTCATTTATCATGAGGTTTTTGGATTTGCCAGTGATCTGCCGGAGATCATGCCCCATGTCATAGAGAATAAAGCTGATGATTGTACCAGTCTCAAATTATTCATGATTCAATAAAATTGATGCTTATTTATTAAAAAAAAAAAAA
>SJYW01021940.1:80234-107694 GCA_006410735.1 Raphicerus campestris | reverse complement strand
ATTTTCATTTATCATGAGGTTTTTGGATTTGCCAGTGATCTGCCGGAGATCATGCCCCATGTCATAGAGAATAAAGCTGATGATTGTACCAGTCTTAAATTATTCATGATTCAATAAAATTGATGCTTATTTATTAAAAAAAAAAAAAGCCATCATTTGAAAGTGGAGAGAGAAAGAAATAAGGAAACCAGTCTTAATGTGGGGAGTGGGAGGGCAGAAAGAGGAGCTTTCCTGGTTGCTCAGAGGGTAAAGAATCTGAGTGCAATGGAGGAGAAACAGGAGATTCAGTTCGATTCCTGGGTTGGAAAGATTCCCCTGGAGGAGGGCATTGCCTGGAGAACCCCAGGTACTGAGGAACGTGGCAGGCTACATTCCAAGCACCACAAAGAGTCAGACACGACTGAGTGACTATGGACGTTGCAGGAATGTTCGAGAAGGAGTCTGATTAGATGACTGGGGAATGGAATAGAACTGCAGAAAAGCACTAAGATCTCCCTTTGCAGCTATGAATCTGTATCACTTCTTCAATGGAGGTTTCCTCCTGGTTTCTGTCACTATCAACTGATTCTCCCTGTTTTGTACGATAGGACTTTGTGCATTACTTGTTTACAGGCCTTATCACATGTTACTGTAATTAGTCTCTTACCTGCCTTTCCCACTGAGTAGGCTGTGAGATTTCAGTAGCAAGGATAATGCTTGATTCACCATAGTAACCACTGCACAATTTTAAACACCCAGTAAATACCTAATAAATCTCTGTGGAATGAATGTGTGTGATAAAAGAATGTTCTTAATGACCTATTTTATTCCATTTTTTTTGTTAAGGGTCTCAGCAATGAAGACCAAGCATAAATACTAAGATTTACCATCACTGGAAAAAATCTTGGCCTTTTGTAGAATCTAAAATGACACAGTTTTCTCAGCAGCAGCGTTTTTATACTTCAAACAAGTAGTATTCATGTGACAATGTAGCACAAAAAACATGAACCTAGGAGAGGTTTAAGAACTTTAAATCACAGGCTTTGATTTAGTCTGTATAATCAAGGACATGGGTGAAAAATAAATTATTTCCCAAATGGCAAATGCTGGGAGTTGGAAGTAGCTGCAAGTTTAGAGGAATTATAAAGTCTTACATGGATTGAGAATGAAGGAGCAGCATCATTGGNTGATGAACTGGTGGATGCTAAGTGATGGACAATTAAGAGAGTTAAAATCCATGGGGACACAGGCACCGGGACTGTGAGGTTATGAGATTTCCCTTCAGGAGCTCAACCACCTTCTCATAGTAATTATCTGAGAAAAAAATCCCTCAGGCTTCTGGCAGGAGGAGGGAAAAGGACACATTGTGCAATATGCAATATGAACAGAAAAAACACTCTGTTCTTTTAACAAGGCTTATTCCAAGGAGAAACCAGTTAACCAGAGACTAATCTGCTCTGGTATTATCAAAATCTAATTTACCCGAGGGAAGGGAAATACCCAACTCCAGCGGCTCTAGCCATCCTCTGCAGCCCATGTGGGGAGAAAAACACTGCAACTCTTGTGAACTTCGCTACTCAGAGGCATAAGGCCCCTTAAAGACTGCATCCTAATCACAGGAATGCAGAATGCTCCACCCGCGCCCCCCAGCCCCACCACATCTCATCAACACATTACGAAAGGACCATATATGGAACTCATTTTACCCTGCTCTTCAAGAAAAAAATCATAAGCCCTACCAAAATTAGGGAAGTTCTGAAAAAGGAAATAAGGAATAAAGAGAAGCTAACCAATGAAAAGGTAGAAGCATGGTTCAAATACAGAGAAGAATGCTTTAGGGAGATGGCAGACTATATTCAAAGACCCCAAGGTAGGAAGGAGCATGGCAAGTTTGAGGAAATCAAAGAAGGACACTGAGTCTAGAAGCAAGGGGAAGAATAGAGTGAAAAATAAGCAGAGATAAGCAAGTTCCATATTATAATTCTTCAAATTGGATTAATAACATCAGAACTTATTTTAAGAGCATTAGAAAGGCTTCAAAGAGTTTTAATAAGAAGAAAGACAAAATTAATTGTGCAAGTTAAAATTACCCTCCTGCCTACCTTAGGCAGGATGAATTGTCAAGAATCAGGTCTGGTGATAGATAAGTAGATGTTGCAAATATCAGAAAAGAGATAACGGTGACCTAAAATGAGATAATGTCAAGGAAGAGGCAAATAAATGGAGTCGAGTAGGATTTATTTAACAAAATCAACAAGACTTAGTACATGATTAGAAGTTGGTATTACAAGAGAAAGGTACATGACCTTTAGGTTACTTATTTGACCAATGAGATGAATTAAAATAACATCCTTTGAGATAGGAGAATGAAAAGCAGGCCTGAAGAAGGTAGATTATAATTTGAATTTTACAGAGTGAATTTCTGGAGTTTGGGGAACATTTAATGGGAGATGCCCTTCAGGCAGTTAGATATATGTGTTTAAAGCTTATAACCACATATAGTAATTAAAATCATATATGATGATAAGATAATCCAAGGAAAGAATACAGAATGAAATGAACAATTGACATGGTTTCAGACATCTACCTGATTCTCCAAGTTCCACTGATGTTTTTGATTGTGGGGGAAAAAAAAAGTTCTAATCTGAACTGCCACCGTATTCCAAACCCGTGGCTTCTCCTTGGCCTGTGGAGTCTGGATTCCTCCTCATGTCTAGTCCGTTCTCAGGTCTACTTATTAGCAACAAACTTCAGCATTATTTTTTTAACTTCATATGCAATCCCCATGCTCCTACGGCAAAGCATACCATCTGTGTTGGCATCCAATATCTTTTTTCTGAATTTATTTATTTATTTTTGGCTGCCCTGGGTCTCTGTTGCTGCATTTGGGCTTTCTCTTGTTGCGGTGATCTGGGACTACTCTTCATTGAGATGCAGGGAATTATTGCAATGGCTTCTCTTGCTGGGCTCTAGGTGCACAGGTTTCAGCAGTTGCAGCACTTGGGCTCAGTCGTTGCGGCACCCAGACTTAGCTGCTTCGTAGCACATGGGATCTTTCCAGACCAGGGATTGAACTGGTATCCCCTGCATTGGTCGGTGGATTCTTAACCACTGGATCACCAGGGAAGTCATGGTATCCAATATCTTCAGTGGACCATTGAATTAGGGTGACTAGCCATGGAAAATAGGTGGGCACTTTCAGAGAAGAGATTCGACTTGCAGAGTTTTTGGTAATTTCTTAGACCTAAAGTAACTGTTTGTACCATGGGCAACAAGAACCTCTTCACTGTTGAATTTTTTTCGGTAGTCTTAAAAATTGCATTTCTGATCTCTTATCAACACACATTAGTGTTGAAAATTCTCATCAACTTGAAACAATCTCTTCCTTTAATTTTATGCCAACACATACAAAAATAATTCATTGTGGCCTCTCTAGATTTTCATTAATATCATTATGGTTTTCACCTTCTCTACTTAAATATAGATCAAAATCATTCAAGGTTATATACAAAATTTATTTTTCTCTTTTTCCATTTTATTTCAGTCATCTTATCAGTTCGTATGATTTCCTTCTCTTCCATCACCAATCTTTGGTCGTGTACCAAGTCCTGTTGATTTTTCCAAGGAAACCCTGACTCATCTCCATGTCTTTATCTTCCTCTTCCTTGACATTATCTCACTCTAGCCATCACCTTGTCTTGTCTTCTCATCACAATACCTGCTAGGTATGTCAGCGAGGCATGGGAAACAAGCCAATGCCAAGTCCATATATAGTCAATTTAAAACAGTTACATTTTGGTCCCTTCTTTTTCAAATGTATTACTTAATTAATGAGTTAATATAATTCAAAATAAGTTAAATTTTTAGACTTTTCAATTGCCAATTGTTTTATATTTTCAAGGGAAATTATCTTACTAACAATATGTATCACACAAACAGCTCAGAAGGGCATTATGAGTGATTATATCTCAAGACAATTTATACTCTGGCTGGCTTAAACAGTCTCTTGCTGCATTAAAGCCCCCTAGGAAATGATACTATTGTAATATCAATTCCATTTCATAAAGCTCTAGTAGATGTCATTGAGATTATAGCCAACACTCTTCTTGTTAAACAGTAAGTCATATCAATGTGTGTATAAAGCATGTTTTGACAAGGCAGTATAATATTATTATTATTTATTATGTCCAAGGCACCTCTCAGCCAGTAGGAAATTAGCTTTAATATCACATTATAGCTCCTCTAGCTTCTGCTTTAATGGGCTTCAGACAACAGCCTGTTTCCACTCCTTCAAGATGGCTTAGAGTCTAACTGCTCCTGCCGAGCTGGTCTCTGTGAACTGTGAAGGTTTTAATCTGATCTCTGCTCAGACCCAAGCATTTAACTTGTAGTTCAGGAATTAGTAGAGGTCTGCTGCGCAGATCAGCAAGGATGAAAACTGTTAGGCTTTATCGATACGCACTGGAGGACGCTGAGTAGGGAAGAGCAAACCGGTGCCCTGGGGGAAACTGCACTAAGACCTGAACGACCGAGTGTGAGTTTGAACACTTCCTGCACTGCCCTGGGGCACGGCCCCATGCTCTCTTCACAGAGGAACCTAAAGCGGGGGGGTTAGTGCAAGGACAGCTTGGTTTCCTGCAGCTCAGGAAAAGAATAGGGCAATTCAAACCAAAAGAAAGCAACTAGACAACCAACCAACCAACCAAATGCTTAATAGTTACCCAAGTGTGCGAGCTGGAAGCTTTTTCATCGTAAAGTGAACACACATGCACAGTTGTTGCTGGTTCTTATCTTTTGATGCAGAAAGAAAGGTCAAATCATCTACCCTGAAGATAGCGGCACCAACACAACACGACAGCCATTCCATTCATGATGCTCCACCTAATATCCCTTCCTACATCTCCCAGTTATTTAAATCCTACACACCACTGGCTCAAACCACATGTATCCATACTTACACCTTCTCAGGAGCTTTCTTGGCTAGTCTAAAATTATACCATTTATTTCTCATTTATTTCACATTTATATATATGTTAGGTAAATTGTATGTAAATTTAATTTAGTTATTTTACATATATACCAACACACAACTTTCACATGTGCTAGGTAAATGATATGTAAATTTAATTTAGCTATTATTTCACATATATACCAACATACATGAGACTAATTCAAAACAAACAATATGGTATGTGTCATTGATTATAACTACACTGGATCACTTCATTATTTTGAATTATCTCACATGTTGGTGGCTCTTCTTCCACATTTGGATTATAATTTCATAAGGAGCAGATACCTTTTCCAAGGTTCAGGTGTCTGGATCTTAGCCCTCATTTTGATGCCAACTTGCTTTGAGACTTGGTCAAGGCTGCCATAAAATCACATGGAAAATTCATATAATTATATAAAAAGGTTTGTTCCTATTACTTGGAACCTTCATTTCTTACCTTCAAAAGATAATGTTGGGGTATATGGACTTTTTTTTTTCTTTTCAATTCACAGTTTTACTTGCTTTTTGCTCTTTTTTCCTCATATTTTCCACAGAAGTTCATATAATGCTGGATGTCTTGCAATTATTCAATAAATGAATTTCATTGAGGTGGCCGGCTGGCTGGATATATGTATGGCTCACTGAATGGCTATCTGGACGGATGGGTGAATGGATGGATAAATAAGTGCAAGGTGCTTAGTTGCTCAGTCATATCCGACTCCTTGCAACCCCATGGACTCTAGCCTGCCAGGCTCCTCTGTCCATGGGATTTTCCAAGCAAGAATATTGGAGTGGGTTGCCATGCCCTCCTCCAAGGGATCTTCCCAACCCAGGTCTCCCACATTGCAGGCAGATTCTTTACTAAGTCACCAAGAAAGTCAAATAAGTAGAATAAGAGAAGGATATTTTTATGAACTGGCTGTTTGGTATCCAGTAGAAGGCATAGACTGATTTATAACTGAATGCTTGCTTTACCCAACATAGAATGTTATGAGTAGAACTTTAAGACTCTTCTCTCCTGGAGCTATCACAGGACAGAAATGATCTGCCTAAGAAAAGAATTTCTCTCTGATCTATTTCCCTGGACTACTAATCCCGAAGTGTTTTAAAGGAAGTGACCAATACTGAAAAATCTTTGGATACTTAGCCAGGGAATAGAAAAAGAACTATTCTGAGCCATTTATTTTTTCAAAAGGAAAAAGGTGCCCGCTATTCTCCATTCAACTATTGTAATGAAAATGTCTCCCAGACATCATCAGAGTCAGTTGAAACTCATAACCTGCAAGCTCATTTTTCACCTTGTTTCTGGCTGGTCTATTTTTCACTTTGCCTTAGCCTTTTGATAAGTCACATAAAAGAAAGGGTGAGAGAATGTCTCTGATGTCAAAGGCTGCTTCTCTCGCTCTCTCTCTGGAGCATATCATGTCATGTAGGCAGGTGAGAAATAACCCTATTACTATTGCTTCCAAGAACTAAGAATGACCGAGACTTTCCAAAGGAGCAATTTGCCCTGAACAAGAACGTTCCACAGACAGACAGTGCCTGCTTGGCCTGTTTATGTTCAAAGCCACATATGCTGTGTAATCACATTGCCCAATAGAGAAGAAAGAACCAGGTAATCTTTTGCAGTTGCTAATTTCTAGACAATATAGTCNATATTCTAGGTTTCTATCCCCAAACTAGAAGCATTTCAGATCATCTGGCAAATACATCCGAGCAGCATACCAAAATGTGGTCTATTCCGATATCAAAACTGAAAGATGCATACTAATCATTGGGTATAATTCTTAATACAGGTTTCTAGACTTTTCAAGCAACATCTGAACACGTCCCAGTTATTGGACCTACAGAAAGTTCACTGAGGTGATGTATATCTGTAGTGAAGTTTATCTCTAACCTTATTATGTGTATATGTCATCCTGAAATAACTAGGATACCAGCTACTTCCTGCTAAGATCCTATCAACATGAAGTCAACCTCTGCAGCATTGTATGGGTTGATGAGACACTGTAGATATCAGCAGGCTAAAGAGAAGAGCAGACTCATTGGAAAAGATCCAGATTTGGGGAATTAAAGGCAGGAGGAGAAGACAATGACAGAGGCTGAGATGGCTGCATGGCATCACCGACCCAATATATAAGATTTTGAGCAAGCTCCAGGAGATGGTGAAGGACTGGGAAGCCTGGTGTGCTGCAGTCCATGGGGTTGCAAAGAGTCAGACACAACTTAGTGACTGAACAACAACAAAAGTGTGATATTAATACAAAGCCAAAAAATGACATGCTCCTCATGCATTTTAGCAAAGGCGAATTGTCTTTTTAGCCAAATAATTACACAATAGTGTTTTCAGTTTATTAGGATCAAGGAAAAATATCAGATCAATAGCTGCATCAAGACGCCAGTGGCTGTTTCTGAATTTCTTAAACAAGATTATCTCTGGAACAGTAGTTTTAATCAGTTATCTTTGCAGAATTGTGGCAGCTATGGAGACATTCCAGTTAGCGACCCCTTCAAAAAAACTCCCTGCACAGCTTCTCAGGGAGTGCTTCCGGCTGATAGCACCTTCCGGTCTCATTTTTCACTGAGCTGAGACTATATTCTACTCTTCCCAGGGTGGCCCCAGTCAATGATTTACCAGGATGATGGGTGGCAAAGTTGGACCATTTTTGTCCAATATGGAACTTCTCTAACAGACAGCTTTGCCCTGGAGCTTCCTGTTGGGTTGGTAGGGATTTTGTCAGATCCGTATATGGCTCTATGGATTCCGTTTCAAAGTCCTGCTTCCCACTCCTTTCTTTTCACAGATGTTACAAATCAGTAAACTTTAGCACTCTTAACTCCATCTCAGCCTCTGCTTCCTAAAGAATCTCATCCGCAACATGAAGTCTGCATTAATTTCTTGTTTTGTTTCTCCCCTAGAAAGGTCTATCCTCTGCACCCAAGCTAGAAACTTAGAGGATTAATTTTTTTAATAGAAATCATCATACCTTATCTTTACTCTTTTTTTGTTTGTTTGTTTATTGGTGGTGGCACAAACTGTCAGGATTTTCAGAGGTGAGATTCTGGTTCAAATGCACTATTTTGGTAGGAAAGGTTTAGCACTAGTGCTCCTTCCTTGACATTCCTGAGATAATAATCGTCACTCCATATATTACAGCACCTCTCCCAGATGCTGATAGATTCTGAGCCTGTACCAGTTAGTAGATTCTGTTCCTGTTTTCAGGAACAGAAGAGACAACAGGGTTACAATGGTTCAGTTTTAAGTATCCCCCTGCCCTGATTTCTGCATTGAGTTTATTTGAATGAATAAAGGAAATTCATTTCCTTTATTTTTTTTCTTTCTGTTTTTATTTATTTATTTTTTTTGTCTTTAATGTTACAGGATTCTCTCAAATGTTTGGTGACCTTCAGCACTCTGCTCCTTTTTAAGACTGAAACAGAGAAGCTGGATTAATCATGCTTTCCATGCATCCTGGGCTTCAGGATGATCTTATTGAGTTTTTCATAGGAAAGATACCTAGTTATCTATTTCTCTAGGTATTTGCTTTTGAACTAGTCCATTTACTAGCCAAGAAATATCTGTTTTTCTGCCTAAAAAATTTAAGCCTGGCTGCCAGTATTCTGGAAGCTGAGCAAGGAGGGGTGCTAGTAATCTCATTTTTCACTTAACTTTCTTAATTTAATTATGACTGCTCAGCTCTCAGCCGTGCCCAGTGCCACTAAGATCAGAGTTTCCCTGGCTCATCATTTTCCAGTTTCCTTCTTGGGTGGGGAAGAAGATATGAGTGTCTAAACGATTTTTCCATAGGCCTCTGAGCAATCTTATGGCTTTCCACTACACATCCAGCCTATTTCAGAGGTATTTTCTGTCTTGAATGCTTGATGCTTTTTTTTTGTGGTTCCACAGTGGTAATCCCCTGGTTGTGGGACTTCTCTCACACTGGGTTAAGGTTCCTTGTTATCTGGTATGCTAAGTCAGTTACTAATCACCAGACATTATTCCTGTCATCTCCTCTCCTTTTAAAAATGTCTGTCCTTGTGAGTTGGAGCTTTCTGCTTTCCATCAGGTTTCAGAGTATAAAATAAGTTCATGATGAATAAGTGTCCAATAATATAGTACCCAATCTTCCTTGCGATGTAGAAATGTCCCCTGTATATATCTGTTCTCAGTCCAGACACAAAATACCCTTTCCAAGCATCAAACTGGCCAACCTGAAGTGTATTCTTGAGCCCTAGCTGTTGGAATTCCCAGAAAACAAATTAAGGCAGACACGACACAGGCACCTCCCACCAAGACTGACACAACAGAAGCTTTAAGCATCTAAGATTTCAAAAGCCAAGTAGGCGAAGAGCGCCGGGTGGCTGGGCTTGTATCTAACATGCAGCCAGTGCTCCAATACTCTTAACCTACTCCACCCCATGTAAGCTTGTCATTAGAGAGCGGTTTCTTCCTCAGCTTTCTCTCCATTAAACTATACCGGCTCAATATTTCAGTCTTCAGGAAGCTGACCTTAAAATGTATAATTAATTAATAATGATAGTGATAATGAAAATTACAATAACAACAAGAAGTGGGCTTTTATCATCCAACCTTGAACAATTCCTTCTGGTCTTGCTAATAAACAACACTAGGAAAGTGCCTCATTCTCAAATTAATTTGATAAACTCTCAGTAAATAAATGTAAACAGGCTTGTTTCTGGTAGGACTCCTTAAGTTTTATTAATATATGAGTGTATTAACAGGGAAATGAAAGGATATTACAACAAATGACAGAATACCAGTGCTGAAAATGATATCAAGAGCTATTTAGCCTAAAACACAAAATTTCCAGTGATATAATTCAGGTCTATCATAAAAAATTGAGTTACCTTAGCAAACTCGGCAGATTTTTGAAAATGTTAGACCAGTTATTCAGGCTTTTCTAAAATTTATGTTTCCTGCTTGGCTTACCAGAAGACACTGTAGTAAAGAATCTGCCTGTCAAAGCAGAAGATGTAAGAGACTGTGAGTTTGATTCCTGCATTAGGAATATCCTTTAGAGTAGGAAATGGTTACCCACTCCAGTATTCTTGCCTGGAGAATTCCATGGACAGAGGAGCCTAGAGGGCTATGGTCCATGGGGTCATAAAGACTCAGAGGACATGATTCAGCAGGCATGAACTTGCATTCCTTCTTGCCTTCCAGGAGCTAATTAAGGCATTATATATGAATAGCTGAAGGTGGATATATTTTTATAACAGGGTCTGCATTTTTCCTAATATTTAGGAAATTAAGGTAGATAATCAATTAAGACATGGGTTATGGTTCTGGAATCAGACAATTTTGAGTTAATTTAGGTTAAACTGCTTAATACCTAGTGATTCTGAACAAGTCATTTTTCCTCTTAAATGCAAATTTCCTCCTCTGTAAAATAAACATAAAACCTATTTCATAAGTTTGCTATTGAGTTGACATGAAGTAAACTTACTTAGATATGATACCTAGGGCATGATGATCATTTGATAAGTTATATATTTCTCACTAGCATTATTTTGGTAATTAGAATTCATGAAACAATGATAAATAGTTCAAGCCAGATTGTATAATAAGGGATTTTATTTGGAGGTCCAGTGGATTAATCAGGTTCTATGCTCACACTGAAATAACTTATCAGTGTCTAGCAGGTCAGGAAGCAACAGTTAGAACTGGACATGGAACAACAGACTGGTTCCAAATAGGAAAAGGAGTACATCAAGGCTTATATTGTCACCCTGCTTATTTAACTTCTATGAGAAATGCTGGGCTGGAAGAAGCACAAGCTGGAATCAAGATTGCCGGGAGAAATATCAAGAACCTCAGATATGCAGATGACACCACCCTTATGGCAGAAAGTGAAGAGGAACTCAAAAGCCTCTTGATGAAAGTGAAAGAGGAAAAACGAGGATCATGGCATCCGGTCCCATCACTTCATGGGAAATAGATGGGGAAACAGTGGAAACAGTGTCAGACTTTATTTTTTTGTGCTCCACAATCACTGTAGATGGTGACTGCAGCCATGAAATTAAAAGATGCTTACTCTTTGGAAGAAAAGTTATGGCCAACCTAGATAGTATATTCAAAAGCAGAGACATTACTTTGCCTACTAAGGTTCGTCTAGTCAAGGCTGTGGTTTTTCCAGTGGTCATGTATGGATGTGAGAGTTGGACTGTGAAGAAAGCTGAGTGCAAAAGAATTGATGCTTTTGAACTGTGGTGTTGGAGAAGACTCTTGAGAGTCCCTTGGACTGCAAGGAGATCCAACAAGTCCATTCTGAAGATCAGCCCTGGGATTTCTTTGGAAGGAATGATGCTAAAGCTGAAACTCCAGTACTTTGGCCACCTCATGTGCTAAAGCTGAAACTCCAGTACTTTGGCCACCTCATGTGAAGAGTTGACTCATTGGAAAAGACTCATGCTGGGAGAGACTGAGGGCAGGAAGAGAAGGGGACGATAAAGGATGAGATGGCTGGATGGCATCACTTACTCGGACGTGAGTCTGTGTGAACTCCAAGAGTTGGTGATAGACAGGGAAGCCTGGCATGCTGCGATTCATGGGGTCGCAAAGAGTCGGACACGACTGAGCAACAGAACTGAATATATCAATTTATCTTTATAGCTAAGCTTCTTGATAAGGGATGAACATATGCTCTACTTTTGTATGCTCTTACTTGCTTTTCAGCCAGCCTCAAAGAGCTCTTACTGTATCATTCTCCCAAAAGAATATTTGCTGTCAAATCATGACCTTCGTGTTGGCAAATCAGGTAGACGCTTTTTTTTTTTCTCTTGCCATCTCCCCTGGTTTTTTAGCAGAATGCAATGCAGCTGAACTCATTCTTTGTGTCATGTGTTTGATTTTTCTTTTTTTCCCTCACCTCATCGCCAGCGCTAAGCAGTGTCTGTTAGAATACTGCGGGGTTCAGGAGCCAGATGGGGCTAGTTAGGAGAGGTTGGACTTGGAATAAAGCAGACTTGGGTTCATATCTACCTACTTCTTCATTAGACAGACAGTTACTACTCATCTACCTAGTGCCAGACACTGCAATCGATACCTGGAGGTTTGCTCTCAGCCTCTTTTCATTTTCTCAGTCTACAGTCCAGGTGATGTTCATTCTAACGCAGGGGTCTCCAACCTCCAGGCCCAAATCGGTACTTTCTGTCAGATCAATGGCAGCATTAGGTTAGATATAAAGTGCACAATAAATGCAAAATGCTTGAATCATTCTGAAACCATCTCCCCACCCCTGGTCCTTGGAAAAATATTCTTCCACGAAATTGGTGAAAGTCACTCAGTCATGTCTGACTCTTGGCAACCCCATGGACTATACAGTCCATGGAATTCTCCAGGCCAGAATACTGGAGTGGGTAGTCTTTCCCTTTCTCCAGGGGCTCTTCCCAGCCCAGGGATCGAACCAGGTCTCCTCCATTGCAGGTGGAGTCTTTACCAGCTGAGCCCCAAAAGGTTGGGAACCTCTGTCCTAATGGCCACAACTCTGAAAGCTATACCTCCAGCCCAGATTGCTTCCTGAGTTTCTAACCCCTATATCTAACTGCTTTCTGGACATCCCCATTTGGATATGTTATTGATAACCTCAACATCAAACTGTTCAAAAATAAATTAATCATTTGTAAACACACCGTGAATCTGCTCCTCTTCTGGTGTTCCCAGTTTTAGGGAATGGCTTCAGCAATCTCCCAGGAACTGAATATAAACATCTGGGAGTTTTCCCTGTCTCCACCTTCTTCTTTCCCCCAACATTAATCCAATGCAGCACCAAATTCTATCTTTTCTGTTATCTGAGAGCCTTTCAAATTTACCAGCTGCATTCATGTATTGATTTATCATGCATTTATTTAGTAATTCTTTCTGCCAGAACTTGTCCTGGATTCTGAAAAAATAAAGATAAACCTGTACTTCTCAAACTGTCAGGCCCATTTTTTCCCCCTCCTTTTCTTTTCTATTTTATTTCCAGTTGGTCATGGGTATTCTTTTGTAAAATACAATGAAAATCAATCTGTAGACAAATAAAATGAAAACGGACATACAAAATTCAAGCCCCAGTTTTTCATTATTAGATTGAATAAACATAAAATTACTCACCAAATTGCTGTAAAATTACTAAATGCTTCTCTTAATTTCTGTACCTATCATTTTACAGACTAGTAAATTTTACAAATTGGTGTATCACCCATAGACCATGCTTTGAGTAACACTGAAGAGAGATAGCCTGATTGTTTTTTAACTAAAAAAAAAAAAGTTATACCATTAATTTGTGCTTATACTGAGGAATCAAACAGTAGAAGAATATGTGAATATGTAAATAGAAAAAATAGGATCCCTGTTTTCCCCATTCCCTAGCTTCAGTTTCCCCATTCCCTAGCCTCAGTTTCCGCTATTCCCTTATCTCATCCTGAAATTTTCCATATATTTTTGAGCATATTTATTTATATAGGAAATAAAATGAATGAAATCAAATAGGGTGTATTCTTTTGTAATTTGCTTTTCTATTAAATTAAACATAGTTTGAGAATGTCTTTCTTTACAAATACATGGACGTATTTTAAACTGCTAAATAATAATAATAAGTGGATTATGTGAAATTGCTGATATTCAATTGTTTTTGATTTTCAAAATGCCAAATTTAAATGGTTCCATGTCATATTTTATTGTATGGCCATACCATCATTGACTTGAGCAATCCCCCACTGATGGACATTAAAGTTGATCCCACTGTTTCATGTGTAACATCTTTACAAACTTTAATGGGAGTGACCAAGGAAATCTTATTTCTCCCAAAAGTTTACATTTTTTAAGAAACATTAATAGAATGGGTTTTTTTAAAAAAAGGTGTACCATGCCTAGGTTGATTATTAGCCATAAGGAATCTGGATCTTATTACTGTCAAAAAGATAGCATCAATAATTTGGAATTCTAAAGCACGTTTTTATAACAAACTAATAATTATATATGCATAAGTGCAAATGACTTCCAATGGCAGGGGAAAGTATTTATAAAGTTTGTCGCTGTCAGCTCATATAGAGGAAATACTAAAAATATCTCTGCAGGCAGCAAAATTACTGGTAAATAACCAGCACTAAAGGTTATCGCTAGCAAAAGCTTTAATATTCATTTTCCACCAGTGAAATGCTCTAAAGGAAATATCTGAAATAATGTCAAAACCTGATATTTCCCATTTAAAGACAGCAGCTAGAAGTATATGGTTATTACATTAACAAAATGGAATAGAAGAAATTAATAAAGTATATGTCTTCCTGATTATAAAACCTAGATTTCAGGTGCTTTAAAAACACATGGCTCATCAGAACTTAGTTGTTACGGTTATAACTTTTTCTTTCACTTCATAGTGATATATTGTATTTTCGTTTCCATAGAACAAGGCAAAAATGTGAGCTTTTAGTGAAAGTAACTGAAAGCCAAGCAAACCTCATGATTGTTTCAGCTTGTTTTCTTCTCTTCGCCGCCCCACCCCCACCTTTTTTTGAAACTGAATAAGTAATGGAATGTAAGAGTCTTAAGAGGAAAGGATTGTTGAATCCATTTGGAACCTGAGTGGATGGGTTTCACCTACCACCTACTGGTAGGTGAATTTTAGTCAAACTGAGACACATTTAAAGCAACTTCAGTTTTTCCCATTTATGCTATAGATAAGTAATAAAGAGAGTCCATTTTGAAATTGTTCAGCGTGTGCTGAAAGTCTTTGGTCCTTATTGTTTACAATTTGAACCCAGTCAGGTGTGAGCCTCAGGGGTAGAGAAGATGCCCTCCACAGCTTGTCATCATTCAAGGTATTTAAGACATTTAAGACTGATTTTTCTTTTTTTGAACATTATGGCTAACTTTCTAATGATCAGAAGACACTTGGTTAATGAATGATAGCTTGGTTAAGTAAAGAAACTTGGTAACTATATTGTTATCCAGAGTGGTCAAAATTATTTAAGTACAAGAAAATCAATTGATTCAGGCAAATAATGGAGTTTACGAAATTGTTCTGTATTTAGGATATCATTGCCTAATCATATGTGAGGACTGGAGGGGATAGTGAAAGTCATGGTCTGAGTGAGTGGGTCTCCTGCCTAGACTACACAGTAAATGCAGGGGCAGACCCTCTCTCTTTTGCCCTCACTGGCTGGGAAGAAACAAGCTTCAGTAGTGGGCAAGGACTCTCAGGGAGGGCCATGCTATGCTGCAAGGAATTACAGTGTCCTCTAGNGAGTGGGTCTCCTGCCTAGACTACACAGTAAATGCAGGGGCAGACCCTCTCTCTTTTGCCCTCACTGGCTGGGAAGAAACAAGCTTCAGTAGTGGGCAAGGACTCTCAGGGAGGGCCATGCTATGCTGCAAGGAATTACAGTGTCCTCTAGAGGCTAAGTTCAGTTCACTTCACTCACTCAGCCGTGTCTGACTCTTTGCAACCCCAGGGACTGCAGCATGCCAGGCCTCCCTGTCCATCACCAACTCCCGGAGTTTANGTATGGATGTGAGAGTTGGATTATAAAGAAAGCTGAGTGCTGAAGAATTGATGCTTTTGAACTGTGGTGTTGGAGAAGACTCTTCAGAGTCCCTTGGACTTCAAGGAGATCCAACCAGTCCATCCTAAAGGAGATCAGTCTTGAATATACATTGAAATAACTGATGCTGAAGCTGAAACTCCAATACTTTGGCCAGCTGATACGACAAACTGACTCACTGGAAAAGACCCTGATGCTGGGAAAGACTGAAGGCAGGAGGAGAAAGGGACGACAGAAGATGAGATGATTAGATGGCATCACCGGCTCAATGGACATGAGTTTGAGTAAGCTCTGTGAATTGGTGATGGACAGGGGAACCTGGCGTGCTGCAGTCACAAAGAGTCAGACACAACCTAGTGACTGAACTGGACTGAACTGAATTAGATTACGTGTTGGAGATTCATAATATGAAGCTGTGAGCAAAACTATTGCACACTTTTTTGTCCTTCCTGGGCTCCAATTACACATATATTGGACTGTTTGTCATTTTTCAAATGGTTATTTATATTGTTTTTTAAATATTTTTAGTTAGTTAATCCTTATTGATCTATTTCAAGTTTATTGATTTTTCTAAGTGCAGTGTCCATTCATTCACTAAGTTTATCTAGTGTTTATTGTTTTCATAATATTTGCTTTAGTTTCTTTTTCATTTTAGGTATTATACTTTTGAGTCTAGAATTTTGACTCAATTATTTTTATAGATTCTCTTTGTGAAGAATCCAGATCCATTTACCTATTCATTTTATCTTTTTAAACATATTTTAAAACATTATTATAGATTCTTACCTGCTAATTCTAATATTTGTTACATATTTTGCATTTTTATTGTCACAGAGGTATTTTAAGTAGAATAATGAAGTTTGAAGTATACTATCATTTTGTTCAGTTTTTCTCAGAAATGGTGGGTCTTTTTTTACATCTGGCAATGAAGATAAAGTGTCAAGTTAATCTGCAGCTGAGCTTCAGCTTTAATAAAATCGAATGCATTTTTGGTTAGTCCAACCACCAACCAGTGTGTTACTGTAGTCCCTTTTAGTCCCTATGACTAATCTCTCTTATTAGATTTGACCCGAAGAGAGTTGGTTCATGCTTTCCCCTTCAGAGTCAGCAGTAGGGGTCACTTTGTTCCAAGCATAGTGAGAGTACTCAAGACTGCAGATATTTTTTGTATTTTTCAGTCCTGTCTTCACAGTCATTTATTCAGATACATTGGGTGAAATTGTGAATTGCAAGGCTAAATGATTGCTTTTACTTTTGGGGGGCTTGCAACTTCAAATCTCCTTACCTTCCCCACCATTACCAATAGCTCACTCCTGTTAGGGGGTCTCCCCTTAACTCTGCAAATTTTCTAGAAGGCATTCTCTTGACCACATCTAAATATGAAAGTTCCCCCCAGAAAAGAGCCAGGACTCTTTTCACTTGTGAAAGAATATTTTCTTCTAAAATGAATTTTCCTGGACTCTTGAACACACTATTCTTTAGTAGTCTCATATATAATTTTATTAAAGTGTATTTTTGTGTTTTAATATCCTTTTACACTGTAACTTGAGATAAAGCTCCCTTTATTGACTTGCACATGATTCTCTTGACTGCCTGCTTCTGCTGCTAGTTAATAGTTTAAACTAGTCTCCAGTCTGATGCATTTACTAATGACTTACAAGCATCTGACTAATCTCACCCCAGTTTGTTAGTTGTAATCAGTATGCTACAAAACAAGATAATTGTATTTTCTTTGGTTCTTGGATCCTTCAGGTTCTGAGGGTGCACGCCTTTGTTCCACCTTTCCTTACTGGTTATTATTTTACATCTATATTAAGGTATATTCTTTAAATCAGAGCCTGATATTGACATTTGTGTACATGTGATTTATGGTGAGAAATGTCTCAAGAGAAATTAGTTTTAGGGTGAGAAGAATGGGACAGTAATGCTGAAGGGGCAAAGCCAGAATGTGGGTTCAGATGAAGTTTAAATTCAACACAGTTCATCAGGGATTTGAAGTCTAAACTGCATCAGAAGCTATCCCTTGAGACAAGGGAAGTAGAGGGCCACATAGCCCCCCAAACTCTCTAGGTTAGGCAGTGTTCATCTCTAAAGGACAGTCTTCAAGGAAAGAATGCAGATATGAGCTCTCAGTCTAAGAACTTTCAGCAGCTAGAGGATGGATGCTGCATCAGAGTTGAAAGGACTATTAGGGAACTGGGTGGGGCAAAAATAGCATTCCACTGTTTCTAATTCTCCTTAAATTACACATTGCTTCTACATTAAATCCCCCTGGGAATGACCCAGGAACAGAAATAACCTCACAATAGAGGGACTATGAAAAGATCTGGCATGCTAAAAATTAATTACCTAAGACAGAAGTTGTCCATCCCTACCTTCTCACAGGTGAAACTTTTATGACAGGAAAAAAAAGGAAAAGAACAGAAGCATCATTCTATTGCAGACAGAAATTCAAATGGTACGCTATGTTCAAACAATAGTTGGTGAACGCAAAGAGAGGTCAAAACATAGGTCCCATGTTTCATTAAGGAACTTTACCTATTTAATTATCTGGAATCAAAAAGAATCAAATTATTGGCCTATTTGGGATGACTTGGGTTAAACTAATGAGTCAGGTATCTTTACAGATTGCGACTGCTGCTTCCGATTTTTAGAACTCTCACTTTTAAAGGAAGAGACCATCTTGGAAGACTATTCAAAAATAAATCTTCTTTTTTTTCATAATACATCTTATTTCACTTTCCTAAACATGTCTATGTGTAGTCTAATAGCAATTTCTTGTCAAACATTAATCACATGAAGACTGAGAGTTCAGGAGACAGCCCGTCATGCAGTTTCCCTCTTTAAAGTCTGTGGCCTAGTTTTGATGGAGGATAAGGTTATAGAATGGATTTTCTGTCTGGGAATATGGGTGCATAGTCTATATAACTAGAATACTAAGTAATAAACTGTTCTGTTCATTATGTATAATTCTGTTCAGGATAAAATAACACGTATTTTTCTTAACTGTTCCTGTGTACATCTGTGTGGGGGCTGATTTTGGATAATTTATTAGTGCATTTTCTTAGGTATGTTTTGTGAGACTATATGAAATGTCTCACAGGAAAAAGCAAAAGGATTCCATGGTTAGTAATCATCTGTCTATATTACCATATTAAAGGCAAACACAGGTTCTACAGCAAAGAAGTCTGCTTACTTTTGACTATTTTAGCATTGGTCAAATTGTCTTTTGACCATCTATCTCTGTTTTTATTAGTGCTATATTTATTTCCTAATTCTATTGATATTTCAAAAAAACTGGAATACAGTTGGAAATTGTTCCTTTAGAGTCTTAAGGGCTTCCAGTATCAGGAATCTAGGCGCAATTAAATTGGAATTTCTTACATCATTTTTTTTTCCTTTTCCCTCAACATTCTTTGCATTCCTACTTTGTTTCCTGGGTACTGGAAAGAACACTCAATTTGACTTTAAAGCTCTGAGTTCGAATAACAGATTTGCTATTGACTTTGCAATGAGATCAAACCGGTCAATCCTAAAGGAAATCAGTTCTGAATATTCATTGGAAGGACTAATGCTGAAGCTGAAGCTACAATACTTTGGCCACCTGATGCGAAGAGCTGACTCATTAGAAAAGACCCTGATGCTTGGAAAGACTGAAAGCAGAAGTGGACAGGACCAGAGAGGATGAGACGGTCAGATGGATAGCATCACCAACTCGACAGACATGAGTTTGAGCAGGCTCCGGGAACTGGTGATGGACAGGGAAGCCTGGTGTGCTATAGTCCATGGGGTCACAGAGAGTAGGACATGACTGAGAGACTGAACTGGACTGGATTGACTAGCCATGTAACTTGGACAAGTTAACCTTCAGATTTCCGTACTACAAAAAAGAAACAATAGTGTCTCCACCTACCTTACAGTGTTAATATGATGAACAAATGAGAGATGCATTAATTAAGAAGAATAATTGTTAAATGTATATAGTTTAGATAGATAGATAGATAGATAGATATAGTTGTCCTTTGGTATGGGGGATTCATGGGGGATTGTTTCAAGAATGCACTGGGGATATTAAAATCCATGGGTACCCAATTCACTTATATAAATGAGCTAGTACAGTTGCCCTCCATATCCACAGGATTCATGGGGCATCATTAACTTTGTTTGCTAGTCATTGAAAAAGTAAATATGGAAAATATTTGGCTTCCATTGCTTTAGAGCCTGAAGATTTTTATCTAAGCATTACCCAAGATAAATGCTTTCAATTTTTAACACAGTATTTAAGACAGGATCTACCCTTTAATAATGGTTTATTCTGTTCCTTTCTTTCACAGCATTTGCATATTTTGAAGTTATTTATTAGATTTTTAAAATTAGTAATAATACTAATTCTAATACTAATCCTCCAGCCTATAGCTTGAAATCTCCCTGAAGGAAAGACCATGATTTCTTTAACTGCTATATTTTATCCTCTGACCAGCACACTTTGCTCTCAATAACTAAATGTCAAATAAAATGACTGAAAAGTATTTCTCTAACAAATACCCGGTTAGCAGAAATTCTTATAATGATTATCATAAGCCAATGAATATGAGTGAACTAAAACATAAAATAATACCGAGTGAGAAGCATCAGACTAAAACAAAACACTCTGTCTGACTCCATTTCTACACAGTTTACAAATAAGCAAATTTTCAACATCAGACACCAGGACATTGCTAGTTCTTGGGGAAAGTAGTTTTTGGAAGGGAACTATTTCACTGGATGGGAACATTACAGGGCTCCTGGGATGCTAAATGTTCTGTTTCTTGAACTGGTGCTGACTATACAAGTATCTTCAAATTTGTGTAAAATACACTGAAGTCTGATGTCTGTACTTTCCTATATGTGCTTTCTACATGTGTCCTTTATAAAAAGGTGTTCAGAAATAATACATAATCACCTGGAGCAAAAATAGATCATTCGACAGTTCTTTTTCCTGATGGAAACTATTAAATGAATATTCTGTCAAAAGTCTTAAAGACACTTTGTTCCTCTCTTCAGCTTAGTTTTTATGAGACATTTGCAGGAGGAAGAGTCACATCACCAATGATCATCAAATCACAGATTCTACAGAACAGACATGTACTTGAGCATGACAACCTTCACGGCAGACTAATTTTCTATTTTTCCAATACTCACTCTTTCCTCACATTCCTATTGTGCTACTAGATTTAAACAGGATTTCTCCCTATTCTCTCATTTAGATGCCATGAATTATATCATATCTTCCTTTCTACACGATCTNGAGTGGCACAGACAAGTTCAGAGATGACTTCCATGTGGTAGAGCCGTGGGTAATGGAAACTTTATTTCAAGAGTTGACTTCAGCTTTCTTTATCAATTCCAGCTATATTATGAATTGTCTTCATGAAAATAGCCATGTCTCATTTAGGAACTTAGAAGCCATACATTAAAATCCAAGTCTTCTTCTACTTTCTTGCTGTTGTTATTTAGTCGCTAAGCAGTGTGTGACTCTTTTGTGACACCTTAGACTCCAGCCCACCAGGCTCCTCTGCCCAGGCTCCCCTTCCCAGGCAAGAATTTTGAAGTGAGTTGCCATTTCCGTCTCCAGGGGATCTTCTCAACCCCATGGATTGAGCCTGCATCTCCTGCATTGGAGGATTTTTTTTTACCACTGAGCCACTCAGGAAGTCCATTCTTCTACTAGTCTTCAGTAATTATATTATATGACCTTGAAACAGCTATCTGACATCTTTTTGTATCACTTCATCTGTAATATGAGTTAATAATAGTACTGACTTTACTGATTCATTGGGAAAATTTAAGGTAACAGACTCTAGAACAGTGTGTGACATTTAAATCCTAAAAAAATGGTAGCTATTATAATAAAGTCATTGATACATGCATGTAAGAACTATTTATTGAGAGTCTTTTGTACTGAAATTAATTAGGTTATGGGAAAATAATGGGACAAATACAGTCTTAGGCTATGGAACTTTCATTCTTAGGAAAAAAAAAAAGTAACAGGACTTTGGCGGATCATTTAGTCCAATTGTTTTATTTTATAGAAAATGAAACAAGAGTCCCAGAAAGCCAGAACTAAGACAGAAAGCTAACAGTTACAGAAATGTTACTGTACACAGGCCTGGTACTTTCATAAATGCTTCAGATGTTTTATCATGTTTCATTAGCACAACTGGTTTCATTAGCACAAATATCCTGTAAAGAATATTTACTATGGACATCTCCATTTTACTAGTAGGAAAACAGAAGAATAGAGATTTTAAAGTCAATTGCCTAAGGTCACATGACTAACAAACAGCAGAGATATCATCCGAATTAGGCAGTTTGATTCCAAGATTCGGGCTTTTAATCACTAGGTAATGCAGTCTTATAATGACTTATCTAAAGACCCCCATCAAGAGGATAGTGACAAAGGAAGGGCTTTCAGATGGAGAGGGGTAGGAGGTCATCACACCTACAGCACTGTGCATTAAAATGTCTGTTAAAGAGAAAGTAACTTCAACTCCAATCTCCACTACATTGTTGGTGTGGGGAGTTTTTTTGGCTTTGATTTGTTTATTTGTTTGTGTTTAGATCACCATTCAAAGCAGCCAACTAAGTCTCTGCATTAATAAACAGGCACCATACACACACACCTGAACACAAAGGATTCCTTTAAATCGGAAGCATCAGCCTTTTTTCAAGGAAGAGAACAGACCATCTGAACTCAATTTTATCCATAATAATCTATTCAAAATACCTGAACTCCTTATCAGATAGTCTTACAATGATATTGCCTGTAATGTTTCCAGGGTTCACAGAAGAAATATGTCTTTCCTTGCTATTGAAGTATTATCATTGCCTTCATTTGATGTTAGTCACCAGGGAATTATTGTCCGTAAAGACCTTCTAAGAGAATTGTTCTTGTTCTGAAAATCATGATTAACTGTTCTTAAATGTACTAGTCATTATAAACCAGGTAATGCTGTAGTGACAAATAGCCCCCATTTTCACTAGCTTATCACAAGTGTGNAAGATTCGGGCTTTTAATCACTAGGTAATGCAGTCTTATAATGACTTATCTAAAGACCCCCATCAAGAGGATAGTGACAAAGGAAGGGCTTTCAGATGGAGAGGGGTAGGAGGTCATCACACCTACAGCACTGTGCATTAAAATGTCTGTTAAAGAGAAAGTAACTTCAACTCCAATCTCCACTACATTGTTGGTGTGGGGAGTTTTTTTGGCTTTGATTTGTTTATTTGTTTGTGTTTAGATCACCATTCAAAGCAGCCAACTAAGTCTCTGCATTAATAAACAGGCACCATACACACACACCTGAACACAAAGGATTCCTTTAAATCGGAAGCATCAGCCTTTTTTCAAGGAAGAGAACAGACCATCTGAACTCAATTTTATCCATAATAACCTATTCAAAATACCTGAACTCCTTATCAGATAGTCTTACAATGATATTGCCTGCAATGTTTCCAGGGTTCACAGAAGAAATATGTCTTTCCTTGCTATTGAAGTATTATCATTGCCTTCATTTGATGTTAGTCACCAGGGAATTATTGTCCCTAAAGACCTTCTAAGAGAATTGTTCTTGTTCTGAAAATCATGATTAACTGTTCTTAAATGTACTAGTCATTATAAACCAGGTAATGCTGTAGTGACAAATAGCCCCCATTTTCACTAGCTTATCACAAGTGTATTTATTTCTCACATATTATGCACTTAGGTTGTCTGGAGTTCTGTTCCACTCAGGATCTAAATTGGCAGAAATTTCATTATATTGTAGTTGTCCCGTCTGGAATAGGGCCTCACTAAGGCAAGAGAGAACTGAAGGGTCACCTGCTGGCTCTTCTGTACTTTTGCCTCAAGATGAAATACATAGACTCTGTGCCTAGTTTATTGGCTAAAACTAGCACTTTGCCCTGCCTAGCCACAAGGGGTGTTGTTCAGCTGCTAACTTGTGTCTGACTCATTTGTGTTCCCAAGGACTGAAGCCCACCAGGCTCCTCTGTCCATGAGATTTCCCAGGCAAGAATACTGAAGCAGGTTGCCATTTCCTTCTCCAGGGGAACCGCCTGACTCAGAGATCAAACCCACATCTCTTGCATTGCAGGTGGATTCTTTACCACTGAGCCACCTGAGGTTGGGAATGTGTAATGTTATTCCAGAAGCACAGGAAGAAAAGGAACAAGATTTGGATAAGCACTAGAATTTTCTACCATGATGCATCTGTACAGATCTCCTGCTGTACAGATAATGATGTTAAACATTTCAATGTAATGCAACAACTGCTATTATTACTGCTCCTACTATAGCTGCTGCTTTTACTATTGCTGCTACCGCTACTGCTATCCTGCTTACTACTACATCGCATTATCCACCAAGCATAGGCAGCAAATTCTGTATAATATCTAAGTCCATAAAACCACCCTCTGAAATAAGTACTATTAGTTCCAGTCCACAAGAAAGAAATCTGAAATTCAGAAAGTTTAGCATCTTGTTCAAGGTAAAGAAGTGATGGATACTTTGTTCACATATAGTTTGTCCTTACTTCAAAGCATTTGCTGTTCTATGAAATATGATCTTTCTGCAAATCTGGAACACCAGCTAGAAATCTAAAGCAAAGTAGATGAGATAAAGCTTCCATAGGCTAAGCAGAAGGAAGAAGCATCTCTCTCCCTTAAGGAACTTAACAGTTTGTTAGATAATTAAAAACATGTTAAAGTAACTTAAGCATATTTTCTTAGTATTCTGTACTTAGAACTAAAGAAAGAGGAACACAGTTTTCTAAACATGATATGATTTCCCTCCCTCTGTGCCTTTGCACAGGTTTCCATGTTCATCAGTTTTCCATTGATGACAGCTGCACACATACTCTGTGTAGTGCGTGTACTTTGGACACAGTGTTAGGGCCTATACATCTATCATAGTAATGCTTAAACAAACCCTAGAGAGTATATATTTTTGCCTCTGTCTTATAGAAGAGGAAAGTGAGACTTAAAATATTCAAGTTACTTGGTCTAGGCTATAAGTTATAAATGGAAGATCTGGGATTAGAATCCAGACATTTTCTGTACAGAACTCACATATTTCGAGCTATATTAGACCACTTTAACCTATGAAATGTCTCATTATCATAGGCTCAGCTAAAGGATAAACTTGTCTTGTGAAGCGGTGTCTATATCCCCAGTTAGAGGAAGGTGTGCTTCCTTCTCCATCCTTACAGAGTTCTGAGGAAAAGCCACAATTTTAGCAATTATCACATTCTACTGTAACTGTGTACTTGACGACTATTTCATGGAAAGACTGCAGGTTCTCTGAAGAAAGCCTAGGAAAACAGGCTTTCTAGAGAAGTGGAAGGATCTACCCAGAGGTGCCCTGCCCAAACAACCACAGAGGGGGACCAGCCTCAGAGTAAATGGCCTCCCCAGGCTGCGGCTGCAGGGCAGTTTCAGGCTGTTCATGCTACGTCCTCTTTTCGGAATAGGCTCGGGCCATGAGCACAGCTGGTACTGAGAGACTTAGAGAGCAAGTCATGAGAAGAATGGAAACAATGTCTATTTACTGCAGATGTATGTGTGTATTTGCTACATGCAGGAGCTGATGCAACAATAGTAATGGTCTGGGCGTAACAGGGTTTATAGCATTGTGAGAGAGTAGATAATAAACTAGCAAGCAGAAAGTGAGAGGTAAGTTTGAAAAAACTGAAAAGAAATCAACAGTGATTACAAGGCAAAAACACAACGAAAAGATAGACAGAAAGATAGTTGTAAACAAGGCTATGTAAGAGGAAAAGGTGGTCACTTTGGAATCTTTGGTAAGGGAAGACGTCTCTAAGAAGGTGGACTTTAAGCTAAATCTGAGGGATGACAAAGGGACCAAACAGATGAGATCCAGAATAAATTCCAGGCAGAGTAAAAGGCCTCAAGGTGGGAAGATCAGATTTACTCTCACAACTTCCATATACACGTACGGCCCTCAATGCCACTTTGAACTCTAGATAGCTTATTGACATTAGCATTTGCATGTCTAATAAAAATTTTGAATTTCAGAAATTCTCGATTTTCACCAAAAATTTTGTTTCTCCTCCTGTATTGGCAAAAATTCTACAATTCATTCACTTGTTATAGCCAAAAAGATTTAATCATTCTTTTTTAAGCAAAGTAAGAAAAAAGTCATCTTGGCTCTGTCTTCAAAACACCTCCCAAATCCTTATATTTTCCATTTCTATAAAACCACACCTTCATCATATCTCATGTGGACAAGAGTAAATGTCTTATCTGGTCTTTCTGCATCTACGCTTGAATTCCTACATTTTATTCTTTGCAAAGCAGCCAGTGAGTGTATATCCATTTTCTGGCCCAAATATCTATTGCCTTTATACATCAGTTAGAAAAAAATTCAAAATCCTTACTATTGGCAGTCCCTTTCTCCCTTTATATCTTATTTCTTACCATGCTTTTCTCTTACTTTGCTCCAGTAATTTTGACTCCTTGATGTTCCTTAAACATACTAAAAATATTCTTGTTCATTGTATAAGATTGTTAGATATACAAAGTCAGCATTTTCCATTTTTCCATTCTGTAATCTTTAATCTCTCTTATATGGAACATAAAAGTTCTCAAAAAATATTTGTTAAAAGAAGATGATCAAGGGAAATGGAAGGAAGGAGGGAGGAAGAAGGTACAAAAGGAAAGAAGGGAGGAGAGAAGGACAAAGCAGAAAAAGGAAGAAAGAAATACAACCAAAAGATCAGTAAATCTTCTTGAATATCTAGAATCTCTGGAAGGTCCTGAGCTTCAAATCCAAGAAGAAAGAAGAGTGGTATGAGGGATGGAGAATGGGATTATGTAGACATGCCATGCCTCATGGAGTTATTGGCATTAGGAGGAAGTTCAGATTTTATTCTAAGTACAGTGGGAAATTCAGAAAGTAGTTTCAAAATAAACAAGTGAACTACAATGAGGACGTAGCTACACAAACAAATTATTTTCAGGCACTTTCATTCTTTTTCTTTTTTTTTTTTTGCTCTACTGACAGCCTTGAATTTCCTGTCACCTTGACAGAACTAATCAATTTCATTCAAACGGTCATATGATTAGGTTCAACACCTTCCCCAACAAAAACATCTGATACAAGAACACATACGTGACCCACGTGAATGGTGCTAAACTATACATGTGCCAGAAGGGTTCACTGCACAGGACCTAATGCAAACAGGTGTAGTACAGCTTTTCCTTGCATTAGGGAGACCTGTGGACTTAGGAAGACCTATGGACTTAGCAAGACTGGAGCAGAGTCCAACCCATCTCTAACTGGGTGACATTAGTCATATACCCTGTAGCTCTGAACTTCAGTGCACTTATCATTAAAGAGGGAGCAAACTTGCATTTCAACCTTACTATGACTATTAAGTAAAACAGGATACAAAAGGACTTGGAACATAGTACGTCTCTTATTATTTCACAGCCAGCAAAGGGGAGAGAGGGGGCTTAATCACTGAGTCCCTGCTTAAAGAACAAAATGTACCTATTGACCTGCTTCTGCTTGGCGAACTTCCACCATCTTCTACTGATAAGCCATAGAAAGAGAGTGTTCTTCCTTCATTACAGCTATTGGAGGGATGTGCAATAGTTAGAACTGGACATGGAACAACAGACTGGTTCCAAATAGGAAAAGGAATACATCAAGCCTGTATATTGTCACCCTGCTTATTTAACTTCTATGCAGAGTACAGCATGAGCAATGCTGGGCTGGAAGAAGCAGAAGCTGGAATGAGACTGCTGGGAGAAATATCAATCACCTCAGATATGCAGATGACACCACCCTTATGGCAGAAAGTGAAGAGGGACTCAAAAGCCTCTTGATGAAAGTGAAAGAGGAGAGTGAAAAAGTTGGCTTAAAGCTCAACATTCAGAAAACGA
>SJYW01021940.1:56561-67791 GCA_006410735.1 Raphicerus campestris | reverse complement strand
CTTAAAAAGTTATCTTTTCAGTTCACAGGAGTTGCAAATAGATGGCAATGTCTGCATCACAGGGAAAGAGGAATGAGCAAAGGATCAAGATTCCTGCACTCTAGAACCTATTGAGTCCATGACTAACAGTACTCATTTGAAAAGTCACTTTAAAATTGGTGGTCTGAATTATCTATTTGTAAAATGAGGGCTGCTGGCCGGTGTACTGAGCTAAATCCCATAGATTTGATGACATCTATAGCAGGCTGAACACTCTGGGAAGTGAATTGTGAGACAGGGTTATTAAGCAGTGTCCTCAAGATCAAAACCTTTGCAAGGGAGGTGAAGGAAGCAAGAGGTGACTGAGGGGGAGGAAACAAGAGGAGGAGTAGCTGAGCTGTGAAGCATGGCCAAGAGACATACCAGCCAACTTCATGGGGGGATTCGAAGCTAGAATGGTCCTTTCAAAGTAGCCTCAAGCTCAGTCGATTTAGTCGTGTCTGACTCTTTGCAACCCCATGGACTGCAGCACGCCAGGCTTCCCTGTCCTTCACCATCTCTTGGCCTTTGCTCAAATTCTTACCCAAGAGTCAGTGATGCCAACCAACCATCTCATCCTCTGTCATCCCATTCTCCTCCTGCCTTCAATCTTTCCCAGCATCAGGGTCTTTATGGGACATAATTTATAGATTCTCAAACTGGCCCTGAAATCACACTCTATCCCCAGCACCACTACTCTCACCTACTTACCCCATGTCCTCAGCTTAGCTATCACTTCTCTCTGGATGTCTCTGGTGACATGCTGGGCGCAGGTTAAGTTCCCTACTTGTGCACCACTGTTTCAGTCATTCTTCCTTCATGCATTGGACTCCCTTTTAAACTGTAAGTGACTTGAAGTTATTTGATGGGATTTCTAATACCTCATAGCTCACAGGAGTTACATAATGATATAGAATGGATCTTTGATGAAAGAAAAGTTTAACTGAATACATGAATTTCAGAGCCAGTAAATTAGAGTCAGAATATGGATATTTTAACCCATGGAAATCATCTTGAAAAATTAGAAGATACAATTTATCATGAGAAACTGGGATGAGAAGATATGGTTTGACATAGAGGGCTTTCTTTGTCAAGAGATCCTCTGTCAAAAGTGAAGGCAGAACTAACTTCACAGATCTCTGGAGAAAGAGAGAGTACCATGACTCATGGTTGCTTTCAGAACTCTCTTAGTAGAATCTTCTAACTTTAAGGTATGATTTCTTGTACCCTTTGATTGTTGATCTCTCTAGGCTTCAGAAGTCAAAGAAAAGGAGAAATATAAAAGCTTTCCTGCATGTGTCCACCATTTCCCAACCTGTATCAGCAGCGTTTAAATCAGTACTCTCTGCAAAGCTGTTAAAATGCCTCTATTTCTGGTCCTTCAGATTTTCTTACTTGTGGGATAATGGCTAATGGTATTTTATAGCAGAGCATCTTTCAGTCAAATGCTTTCACATTTTTAATCCCCTTTATCATTAAAACAACACAGTGTGGGATCTCTCAGTGCTCATCCTCTTCAGAAAGTGCAAGAGGCTCAGAGAGGCCAAAAAGTTGCTTAAGGTCGCACAGTAGGGTAGAATCAGGTGGCAAACCCAGTTCTTTGAAGTCTTAAAAGTGTTCTTTCAATACCTTCCTTAACATGTGGGCTAATCCCATCATTAGAGATATATTTACTTGGTATTTAAAGGCTTTCGGTGTACCAAGAATCAAATGATAAATATCTTTAAGAGGAAAACAGGTATCTAGTGCATTAAGTGGGGGAACAAAAAGCAGCATAGTGCTTACTGGTTTAAAATTGCCATCTCCTATACTTTTTTTTCTTTTTTTTAATGCAAAAGGTCCATTACTATCTTCATTTTACAGATAAGAAAAACCAAAGCTCCATGGGGTCCAGCTACTTGTTCAAGGTCCACAAGCAATTTTGGAAAAACTGTCATTTGAACTCAGTTCTTTCTGGCTCCAAAGTCTCTCATCTTAATATTATACCCTCCATTACATTCATATAACCTCCAGATTTCAGACTTTCATCCTCCTTCACTCTTAGAAAATCGCATCAACATGTTTAAATCTGTCTAAATTGCTCTGGTCCCTTGTGAGAACCAAAGCGTTCGTCCCCACCTGCCATTCTGAGTGAGACTGCTAGATTCAGAGTATGCATCATTTAAGATCATTAGTGTGAAATCAATAGCTGCAGGAAATAATTGTAGCTATCCCTGCGACCTTGCCCCCTGTGGTTCCTCATCCTTGAAGGTTATTTAATTAAAGTCCAAGTGAGACGGGTTAGCGATGGAGTTGTGCATAAAGTGGAAATGACACGACACCAGAGGGAAATAGCCTTCACGCCCAGCATGGCAATGTGTGGCTGCGACTGAGAAGGCCTCCTGATACTTAGAGCCCGAGAGCAAGGTTCTGCAAAAAGGCACTGCCTTGCAAGTGAGTCGAGTATCCTTGCCTTGGGGAGAAATGAGCTGTATAGTGCACATGCAGAGTTACTATTTAGTAACTATCTATGGGGATATCTATTGGGAAGCTGTGTGATAGTTGCTCAGTCATGTCCAACTCATTGTGACCCCATGGACTGTAGCCGGCCAGGCTCCTCTGCCCATGGAATCTTTCAGGCAAGACTACTGGAGAGGTTTGCTGTTTTCTTCTCCAGGGGATCTTCCGGACCCAGGGATTGAACCCAGGTCTCCTGCATTGCAGGGAGTTTCTTTACTGTCTGAGCCACCAGGGAAGCCTGTATGTTAAATAACAAATAACAGTGTTGAATATGCTATCAACCCTAAACCTTCAGAAGATCACATTTGAGTGGCAGTAAATGGCTCAATAACTAAGCCAAACGTCTCCTGGATTGATAGCTCTGTAAGCACATTAGCAGAATCTGTCTTCCAGTCACCTGGATTCTGCAAAATCAGGTAAACTGGGGGACAGGGAGAAGTTAAACGTGAGTTTTTGTCCTATGTCACCTCCCTTTTGGATTCAGGTCATAGCACTTGCCCTTCAGCATCACCAGTTCCCACACTGCCATGGTTCATAATTCCTCTGGCAATTCTTGATGTTTCTTATATCTCCAGACCAACCTCTTCCCCTTAAATTTATGCTGCTAATGCCTTTAAAGGAGATCAGCCCTGGGATTTCTTTGGAAGGAATGATGCTAAAGCTGAAACTCCAGTACTCTGGCCACCTCATGCAGAGAGTTGACTCATTGGAAAAGACTCTGATGCTGGGAGGGATTGGGGGCAGGAGGAGAAGGGGATGACAAAGGATGAGATGGCTGGATGGCATCACGGACTCGATGGACATGAGTCTGAGTGAACTCCGGGAGTTGGTGATGGACAGGGAGGCCTGGCGTGCTGCAATTCATGGGGTCGCAAAGAGTCCGACACGACTGAGCGACTGAACTGAACTGAATGCCTTTAAAAATATTTTATCTTATAACATTATGGTACCTCTGTTTTTCTATAGATACTCATAGTGATCCCAGAAATAGAGCCAGAAGAACATAATCTTAAGGATGGTGTTATAGCCACATGTTCCAGGAAACTCACTCAGAAGGACAATGCAGATAGTGGAGTGCGGTTTATCACACCGGCAGGCCCAAGGCAGAGTCTCCTCTTAGCCAAGGACCCCAACCAGTTTTTGTGAAAACATTTTATACCGTAAGTGTACATGCCCAAACCCACCTCCCCAAATTCCCTGAAACTAGGCTGAACAAAAGAAAAAAAAGATACAATCAAAGTTAACCTGTGATTCACAGGCCTTAAGCCTAGGTAGTTAACAGTGGACAATTATCAATAGGCCTGTGGTCAAACCCCAATAAGCATAATAGAATTGATGATTCTATTCGGTTACACAGATAATTAGGGTATTCTTTTAGGCAAGGGAGAGTCTAGGTATGAGCCCCGGGGCTCTTCCTTCCTGGGGCCTGGTTTTCCAGTTGGTATGTCGTTTCCATAGATACTGGGCATATAGTTCAAAGTCCACAGTCCGGCCCAAGATGGAGTCCAGTTCTCAAGATGGAGCCTGTACTGTCTGTCTCCTCCTTCAATGGGAATCCATAGCTGGTTCTCTGATGGGTTAGATTCAAAGGCACTTATAACTTGGGTGGTAGCAGTAAATGAAGAGTTGGGAGTTGACTGCAAACAAAACAGTCATTTTAATTATTCACCTGTAGCTACCTGGAATCAAAAGTCTATGAAACAAAAGACTTTTAGAGACCTTAAAACAATTTAGTACAAATAAAAAGTATAAAATCTAAGAAGCTAATTTACCTATGGGTTTGCCAGACCAGGTTTTAAATTCTCAGCTCAGCTTTTGTTCGTTTGTTTTCAGAAACCAGAAAGCTTTTATAGCTAGAGGGAAGGGTTTGGGGAATAGTGGAACAAGAACCTCTATAAATCTGTTTTTCCATAAACGCAAAAACAAAATGATGGTAAAATTTTCCAGATCAACTTTTTCAGAACTCTGAGTATTAACAAAAAGATGGCAACAATCTAAAGAGCATTTATCCTAAAAATCCCTGCTGAACTGTAGTCAGAACAGTGGAGGCTTGGGACATTCTAATCTGGCCTAATGTCATCCCTCTATCCCCAGCTCCATGGCATTCTCAAAAACAGGAGTCTTGCAGGCACAGACTGGGTTTGGATCACCTCAAAAAGTTTCAGCTTCAAAGCATCATTACTATTTTATATATCTCACGGCTTCCTAGCAGAGCTCCAATCACAAGGCATTGTCATTATTTGACCTCACTCAAATCTCACTCAGGAGGAAAGATACTCTACCCCCAGCCATATTGCAGAATGCAGAGCAAAAAGCAAATTCTAATGGGAAGGAATAAAAACCCATGGTTTGTTTTTATTTATTTGATTTGAGCTGGGCAGTTGGCAGCTGGTTTAACACATGGGATGTAAACTTCAGAAGAAGTTATCAAGTTGGAAATTCAAGCAGGCAAGAGGATCCAGAAAAAGAAAGAAGCAATGCATGGAGAAGCTCCATGTAGAAAGGAGATAGGAACTCTGCTCTGGCCCATGGGCTAGATGGATGCTAGGATTCCAGATATGGATGCTAGGNAATTCAAGCAGGCAAGAGGATCCAGAAAAAGAAAGAAGCAATGCATGGAGAAGCTCCATGTAGAAAGGAGATAGGAACTCTGCTCTGGCCCATGGGCTAGATGGATGCTAGGATTCCAGATATGGATGCTAGGATTTGGGACTTAAGATTGCAGTCTTAGGATAATAGTGTCTAGAGAACTGAGTTTAAGCCTCGGGGTTAAGAGAGAGGAAATGCCAGATTCCTGGGCATAAAGAAAGGATGATGGCAGGGAGGTACCCAGGGAGGCTGCTGCTGCTGATGATGATCTGTAATACTTATCACCACGGCCAGGGAAATGGAAAAGGGCACTTGTCCAACCTCCGAGGCAAACTGGGTAAAGACAATGGAAGTTTTCTAGGAGGCGATTCAGTCTACTTAGGGTTGAGATATTTATGTGAAAGATGGACAAGCAGTTATAGAAGTAGTCAGCAGATGCCTGGGTTTCCCTGATGACTCAGTTGGTAAAGAATCTGCCTGCAATGTGGGAGACCTGGGTTCCATCCCTGGGTTGGGAAGATCTCCTTCCTGGAGAAGGGAATGGCTACCCACTCCAGTATTCTGGCCTGGAGAATTCCATCGACTGTATAGTCCACGGGGTCACAAAGAGTAGGACACAACTGCGTGACTTTCACTTTCACTTTTTCACTGCACGTTCTTTATAATTAATCACAGTGGAAATAGAACAGGACTGAGACAGATATTATGATACGAAAAAAGATGTGCCCATGTGCTTAATTTGCTTCAGTCCTGTCTGACTCTTTGCAAACCATGGACTGTAGCCCACTGGGCTCCTCCATGGGAGGAGTCTCCAGGCAAGAATACTGGAGTGAGTTGGAAGCCCTTCTCCAGTGGATCTTCCCAACCTGTGGTCTCTTATGTCTCCTGAATTGGCAGGCAGTTCTTTACCACTAGCGCCACCTGGGAAGCCCATAAAAGAGGTGGTGAATGTTACTTATCAAATGATAGACAAGTATACAGGTTCAGCAGAGCCAACTGGTGAGACTGCATTTAGATGTTGACTGCCTGAAGGTTTTTGTTTGCTTTAGGTTTGGTATCATTCAGACAAAATAAATGTCAGTTGGTCGCATGGTCTGTGTGGCTAAATAAATACAACCATTGTGGATTTTTAAATTTTTTAATATTTTTTGTAAGAACTAAACTATAGATTTGCAATCTCCTTGGACCCATTTCAGGTTATGTCTTTGGGTACTACAAATGAGCTTCCTCTGAGATTTTAATTGACCACAAAATGTACCATCCCTTCCAATGCTAATGGGACTCAGCTGTGTCTACAGAGTATCATTTAGCCATGCTCAAAAATCCAGGTTTAGGAAGTTTCATAATTATGTGCCAATATATCCGGTTTTTGCTATAACCTTAGTGATTTTTCATTTTAAGATAAATTTGCATGTTTTATAGAAAAGATAGCAGATTCAGAGGAAAGAGTATTAAAACCTTACATATAGTCCACAATCAGAATGAGCTCAGAGTATGTTCCATACTTGCAGTTTGTCTTATTCCCTTTTTTCTATATTTGCAATAGCTTTACAAATATCATATATAAGGGGATAAGTGAATAACAGGATGAATGGTTTATAAATGGGTGAGTCAATATTTTGGCCCATTTTGTTCATACTACATTTTCTGCAGAATAATTGTTTTCCTTTAATTTTTATTTTTTACATAGCTGCAATTGTACTATGTAAACAATATTGCTTCCTTCCTTCTCCACTTAAAAACTGATACTCGATTGTATAATATCAATGCATGCTCAAGCCCATCTGACTCTTTGCAACCCCATGGACTGTAGCCCACCAAGTTGCTCTGTCTATGGAATTTTCCAGGCAAGACTACTGGAGTGAGTTGCCATTTTCTACTCCAAGGGGCATCCAGGCCCAGGGATTGAACCCACACCTCCTGTGTCTCCTGCACTGCTGGCAGATTTGTTAGTACTGAGCCAACTAGGAAGAGTATATGGTACAACATACTTCTATAAATATATGAGTTTAAATAGCTGTATAATTGTTAGTTGAGTGGTTAGTTTAATTCACCAATATTCTCTTTTAAGGCCTTGAGGATATTTTCCATTATTTCTTATAACAGCCTTACCAAGAACATTTTTATTCAAAAACACGAATACCATAGTGAATATGTGACATAATGTTGTGAACGTATTTGTCCCTTCAAGCACACTCTTCACACCTCACCTGTAGACACAATACCTTTTTCTGAATCTAAGTTTTCTTTTGGTGGAAAAAGGATGAAGTCTTAACTTTCGCCTCAAGGAGCATTTTATTTGGTTCGTTTTTGTGTGTATTTGAGGAAAATGTTCAACTGTTTTTGCATATAGAACACCCAGAGGCCATTAACATGCTCTAGACACTGCTACAAGGGTGAACTTTAGACAAACAGCTTTTCCAATATGCCTGACTGACTTCTAGAGAGGAAATGACTCAATCAGGTGAGAGGCAAGGGAGCAGGCAGGTATTATTCCAGTCAGTACATTTCACACGTGCATCGGTACGCTCATTTGCCAAGTAAGGAATAAATGTCGGACACCATCCCCTCCAACTACTGTTTCAAAATGTTCACTCTCTCAACAAATGTCTGAAAAACTTAATTTCACTGACTCCCATGTTTTAATGCCATTTGCAGTAAAGCACTCTTCATAGCAGAGAGACCTTTATACACTGATCATGCAACATGGCATGCTTTTAGGCAGCTCATCTACTGGTATTATATCTTTTTGCCTTTTCATACTGTTCATGGGGTTCTCGTGGCAAAACAACAACAACAACAAAAAAAACTCGAATGGTTTGCCATTCCCTCCTCCAGTGTACCACATTTTTTCAGAACTCTCCACTATGACCTGTCCATCTTGGGTGGCCCTGTATGGCACTGGCCTATTGATAATTGCCACAAGAATCCCAAGAACAGTATGAAAAGGCAAAAAGATATAGCTACACTGAGTTATACAAGCCCCTTTGCCATGACAAGGCTATAATCCATGAAGGGGACTATTTGATCTTCATCCAAACATTGCCTTTATACCTCATTCCCCAAATAGGCACAAAGTGGCTGAGTTTAAATATTTTGGAGTAGTATAAGCCAAATTACTTTATATTTATTTCTGTTATTAGATACAATTAAATATAAATAATGTGTTAACCAATATTACTTTTATAATAAAATTGACTGGTTTGTGAAAGCAAAGTTATAAAAAATGAAGTAAAGATTTTGATATAAATCTAAAGCAATTAGCCAGTAAGTCACATGAAGGAGTGAGACACAAACTGAGAAAATGTGATGTAACTTTTCGGATAATTTCTAAACTCACCACTCTTCTGCTTCTCAAGTATACAGCTTGTCTTTTTTGTAATATGTTACATGGTTTTCTGAAACCCTAGTTTACTTGTCTGTCTGTCCCAGTAGACATGAGCTCCCTGAGGAAAATAGTTTTGTATTTTTTATTTCTATACCTGCATGATTTAGCCAAAAGTTAAAAAAAAAAAAACTTTGATAAATCTAGGCCTATTAAAGAAATTTAACACTGACTGATACCAATGGTGCAAAACAGCTTGCAAAAAGAGTAGATGGCATTCAGGTACAAACATCAATTTGGTACAAAACTGAGATGCAGCCATTAGATGATCAGACAGAGCAAAAGAGTCATGCTAGCTAAATCTCCTTGTAGGCACTGGAACACCTTTTACCATCTTTCAAAAATGAAGCAGAAAGTCAAATATAGTGAATTTATTAATTACAATATTAGGAGTCAAAAATTAAACAGCAACTAAATTACGCAGTGCAAAAAATATGTTAAGATTTCCCTTTAATTATCAACCCATCCACATTAAGCAAATGTTAGATTTTAATTAGTAGTCAAGTTTTAGAATGAATGCATTCTTGAATTAAAAGAAAAACCTCCTGTAATACAAATTATATTTCCACATTTAAAGAACTAAAATAAAAAAAAAAACAACAAAGCTAAGCTTCTTGCAAGAGCATAGAGTACATAAAAGACAATGAGAAAGGAGCATCTTATAATAGACATACATAAAAGGAGCAAATACTGTTGTAAGCAACTTAGAGTCTGTCTACATTTAACAACTTTGTTGCTTTCATTTGCAAGATTATCTTCCTTCCAAGGCTAATGCTTTCTTATAGAGGCTATTTTACTTTTATTTTCTTTTCTTTTTACGAGGGGTTGTGGTGGATGAGCTGGGGTTTAGGGCTGGTTGTGCTTTATTGCAACTAGAATTTGACAAACTTATTCTTAAACTAGACCTCTCAGAGACTACGTATCTCAGTTCTTTACAGCTGTGAGGCCAAGTCATAAACCTTCCCCCAACTGTCAAAGAGCATTTGCAAACTCTATCTCTGTTCTTGGCAAATACCACGTGTCTTCATATTTTGAAGCCACTTTTCTTCCTCACTAACTCTTTCATTACTCCATCTAAGATTAACTCACGCTTTGAATTTGGCTTTTCAGCCAACAATCACCAACTTCCAAGGGCTCACTTAAGGCTTGAATCTGAATCTCCAACTTCTCCTCTATGACTCTTTTATTTTTTTAAGTTTCCACAGGTAGGAACCAGAGATAAACCAGCAAAACGGTACAAATTTCAAAAGAAGTTGTTGTTTTTAACATTCCATAAACATTTTATTTCATCTTGAAATGTTTGTGATAGTCTGGAAAATTTTCCCTCTGGAAGTAAATAAAGATACAATATCATAAGTGGGCCCTAGGAAGCCTCACTACGAACAAAGCTAGTGGAGGTGATGGAATTCCAGTGGAGCTATTTCAAACCCTGAAAGATGATGCTGTGAAAGTGCTGCACTCAGCAGTGCCAGAAGACTGGAAAAAGTCAATTTTCATTCCAATCCCAAAGAAAGTCAATGCCAAACAATGTTCAAACTACTGCATAATTGCACTCATCTCAAGCACTAGCAAAGTAATGCTCAAAATTCTCCAAGCCAGACTTCAGCAATACATGAACAGTGAGCTTCCAGATGTTCAAGCTGGTTTAAGAAAAGGCAGAGGAACTAGAGACCAAATTTCCAACATCCACTGGATCATCAAAAAAGCAAGAGAGTTCCAGAAAAACATCCACTTATGCTTTTTAATATGCTGTCTAGGTTGGTCATAGCTTTTCTTCCAAGGAATAAGCGTCTTTTAATTTCATAGCTGCAGTCACCATTGCAGTGATTTTGGAGCCCTTGGTGGCTTAGAGGGTAAAGTGTCTGCCTGCAATAGTGGAGACCCAGGTTCAATCCCTGGGTCAGGAAGATCCTCCGGAGAAGGAAATGGCAACCTACTCCAGTAGTCTTGCCTGGAAAACCCCATGAATGGAGGAGCTTGGTAGGCTACAGTACATGGAGTCACAAAGAGTTGGACATGACTGAGAGACTTCATTTTCCTTTTTCTGCTCTACTGACTATGCCAAAACCTTTGACTGTGTGGATCACAACAAACTGTGGAAAATTCTTAGAGAGATGGGAATACCAGACCACCTGACTTGCCTCCTGAAAAATCTGTATGCAGGTCAAGAAGCAACAGTTAGAACTGGACACGGAACAATAGACTGGTTCCAAATAGGGAAAGGAGTACGTCAAGGCTGTATATTGTCACCCTGCTTATTTAACTTATATTCAGAGTACATCATGAGAAAATCTGGGCTGGATGAAGCGCAAGTTGGAGTCAAGACTGCTGGGAGAAATATCAACAACCTCAGATACGCAGATGACACCACTCTTATGGAAGAAACTGAAGAACTAAAGAGTCTCTTGATGAAAGTGAAAGAGGAGAAAAAGTTGGCTTAACACACCTGTGGCTGATTCACGTCAATGTATGGCAAAACCAATACAGTATTGTAATGTAGAATAAAGTAAAAATAAAGTTTAGAAAAAAAAGAAAAAAAAACTCAACATTCTGAAAATTAAGATTATAGCATCCAGTCCCATCTCTTCATGGCAGATAGATGGGGAAACAATGGAAACAGTGACAGACTATATTTTGGGCTCCAAAATCACTGTGCTGGTGACTGCAGCCATGAAATTAAAAGACGCTTGCTCCTTGGAAGAAAAGCTATGACCAACCTAGACAGCATATTAAAAAGCA